>CM026399.1:44785670-44829092 GCA_014843695.1 Archivesica marissinica | reverse complement strand
CTAAATATCCGAGCAATCCGAGATAGCAAACCTCCGACATGCTGCTAAATGTCCGAGCAATCCGAGATAGCAAACCTCCGACATGCTGCTAAATGTCCGA
Source organism: Archivesica marissinica (assembly GCA_014843695.1). NCBI lineage: Eukaryota > Metazoa > Mollusca > Bivalvia > Venerida > Vesicomyidae > Archivesica > Archivesica marissinica. Next base: position 44,828,992 of record CM026399.1, on the reverse strand, counting down.
GCAATGCGAGATAGCAAACCTCTGCCATGCTGCTAAATGTCCGAGCAATCTGAGATAGCAAACCTCCGACATGCTGCTAAATGTCCGAGCAATGCGAGATAGCAAACCTCTGCCATGCTGCTAAATGTCCGAGCAATCCGAGATAGCAAACCTCCGACATGCTGCTAAATGTCCGAGCAATCCGAGATAGCAAACCTCCGACACGCTGCTAAATGTCCGAGCAATCCGAGATAGCAAACCTCCGACACACTGCTAAATGTCCGAGTTATCCGAGATAGCAAACCTCGGACACATTGCTAAATGTCCGAGCAATCTGAGATAGCAAACCTCCGACACGCTGCTAAATGTCCGAGCAATCCGAGATAGCAAACCTCGGACACACTGCTAAATGTCCGAGCTATTCGAGATAGCAAACCTCCGACACGCTGCTAAATGTCCGATCAATTCGAGATAGCAGACCTCCAACACGCTGCTAAATGTCCGAGCTATCCGAGATAGCAAACCTCGGACACATTGCTAAATGTCCGAGCAATCCGAGATAGCAAACCTCCGACACCCTGCTAAATGTCCGAGCAATCCGAGATAGCAAACCTCGGACACACTGCTAAATGTCCGAGCTATCCGAGATAGCAAACCTCCAACACGTTGCTAAACGTCTTTTTGCATAAATCCTGACAACAGATAAATAAACAGAGACAAAAACATAAGAAGAAGCTCCTTGACTGAGGTAACATGGCTTGTGGGAGCTCCTTGACTGAGGTAACATGGCTTGTAGGAGCTCCTTGACTGAGGTAACATGGCTTGTGGGAGCTCCTTGACTGAGGTAACATGGCTTGTAGGAGCTCCTTGACTGAGGTAACATGGCTTGTGGGAGCTCCTTGACTGAGGTAACATGGCTTGTGGGAGCTCCTTGACTGAGGTAACATGGCTTGTGGGAGCTCCTTGACTGAGGTAACATGGCTTGTAGGAGCTCCTGACTGAGGTAACTGGCTTGTGGGAGCTCCTTGACTGAGGTAACATGGCTTGTGGGAGCTCCTTGACTGAGGTAACATGGCTTGGGAGCTCCTTGACTGAGGTAACATGGCTTGTAGGAGCTCCTTGACTGAGGTAACATGGCTTGTGGGAGCTCCTTGACTGAGGTACATGGCTTGTGGGAGCTCCTTGACTGAGGTAACATGGCTTGTAGAGCTCCTTGACTGGGGTAACACGGCTTGTGGGCTCCTTGACTGAGGTAACATGGCTTGTGGGAGCTCCTTGACTGAGGTAACATGGCTTGTGGAGCTCCTTGACTGAGGTAACATGGCTTGTGGGAGCTCCTTGACTGAGGTAACATGGCTTGTGGGAGCTCCTTGACTGAGGTAACATGGCTTGTAGGAGCTCCTTGACTGAGGTAACATGGCTTGTGGGAGCTCCTTGACTGAGGTAACATGGCTTGTGGGAGCTCCTTGACTGAGGTAACATGGCTTGTGGGAGCTCCTTGACTGAGGTAACATGGCTTGTGGGAGCTCCTTGACTGAGGTAACATGGCTTGTGGGAGCTCCTTGACTGAGGTAACATGGCTTGTGGGAGCTCCTTGACTGAGGTAACATGGCTTGTAGGAGCTCCTTGACTGGGGTAACATGGCTTGTGGGAGTGGGAGCTCCTTGACTGAGGTAACATGGCTTGTGGGAGCTCCTTGACTGAGGTAACATGGCTTGTAGGAGCTCCTTGACTGAGGTAACATGGCTTGTGGGAGCTCCTTGACTGAGGTAACATGGCTTGTGGGAGCTCCTTGACTGAGGTAACATGGCTTGTAGGAGCTCCTTGACTGAGGTAACATGGCTTGTGGGAGCTCCTTGACTGAGGTAACATGGCTTGTGGGAGCTCCTTGACTGAGGTAACATGGCTTGTAGGAGCTCCTTGACTGAGGTAACATGGCTTGTGGGAGCTCCTTGACTGAGGTAACATGCCTTGTGGTGTCATATCTTTCATACGATTGTTTCCAGCAGTCGGGTGTAAACCCTGTCTACCCGAGGGCCGAGAAAAAGTGTTGTTTTCAACTCTTGTATCATGTCCCATGTGAACATGATTGGGACGGAATGTTACAGAGGCGTGAATTTTCTGGACCCCCAAATTGTCAACTTTCTGCACCTTTATGATCCACATTAGAGACAAAACGGCACGGAAATTTGGTAGCGTATAACCCACGAGCGAACGTTTCTGCCAATATGTTTGTTTATCATCTTGTGTAGTTATAGCAGGATATTTGCTACATTACATCATAGCGGGATATTTGCTACATTACATCATAGTGGGATATTTGCTACATTACATCATAGCGGGATATTTGCTACATTACATCATAGTGGGATAATTGCTACATTACATCATAGCGGGATATTTGCTACATTACATCATAGTGGGATATTTGCTACATTACATCATAGTGGGATATTTGCTACATTACATCATAGTGGGATATTTGCTACATTACATCATAGTGGGATATTTGCTACATTACATCATAGTGGGATATTTGCTACATTACATCATAGTGGGATATTTGCTACATTACATCATAGCGGGATATTTGCTACATTACATCATAGTGGGATATTTGCTACATTACATCATAGTGGGATATTTGCTACATTGCATCATAGTGGGATATTTACTACATTACATCGTAGCGGGATATTTGCCAGGCCAACTCAATAGTGCATTCACCCTGTAAACGAAAGGTCCATGGCTGGACATTTTTTGCACCCTGTGACATTTATCTATCTATAACCATTGCAGCACCCTCTCACGAGAATTATGTACAGTTGTCCATAGTTTTTTTGGGGTTGGGGGGGGGGTGGGCTCAACATGGGACCACAACTGATATTCACTGCATAACATCATAGCAGGGAAAAAAGAAACCTTTGACAATGTTGCTTGTGTACTTACAGAATAAACCGTTTGTTTTGCTGCATCCAACAAGTGTGTTCTCGTACAAGCCAGAGTTGCTTCATCCGAAACACGATCAAGAATCAGGGAAACATAATCCATCTGATCTTAAAGCACTCCTCAGTAACAAACATGAACTATTGACATTTGTGTGAGTAGACTTTATATAGCTATATGTACAGACAATGTTCATAATTTAACAAACACAAATAGTAAGTTTAAACTTTATTTATTTTACAACGATTGAGAAGCAAGTTTTAACAACTTATATTAATCACTCTCGACGGCGCGGATGACAGCGTAAATGTGGTCATTCGTGTGGGAGGAAACTGGAGTACTCGGAGAAAACCCACCTGTCCGATCTGGCGACCACTGTACCATCTCACATACTTCCTGACCAGAGGATCGAACCTGGGTTGTATTGGTGAGAAGCGAATGCAGCACGCAGACCACTAGAAATTATTTAAGATGAAGAATATATTGTGAATGATTATATTATGGGCTGGAGGCCTTTATATATTACAATAAACGTTATGTTATTATAATCAATAGTACAGCTTTAACGATGCATTCCTGTTCAAAATCATTGTCATAGTTTCGAAATGGGTTGTAAAATTATAAAACCATTATTACCCAAGCAACTGCATTCAAAGACATTTTAAAAATATTGGAAAATAATGAAATCTTTTTTTTTGAATATCCTAGTCTTTAGAAATATATTATTACATTGTGTAATGAGTCCTTTATATATGTGTGGTAACATAATTATTTTTAGACCAATGTCTTTTTGTAAATAACGAGAATTTTGTTCAGGTTTTTATGTAAGTACATGTCTATATATTTATTTTACTTCTATTGTACAACGCCAGTGAATGTGTAAAATTAGGCGTTTTATCAAATTAAACAGTTTCAGTTTCAGTACATGAATATAGCCGCTTGTACATAACGGTTATATATACATGAATAAAGCCGCTTGTACATAACGGTTATATATACATACATGAATAAAGCCGCTTGTACATAACAGTTATATATACATACATGAATAAAGCCGCTTGTACATAACGGTTATATATACATACATGAATAAAGCCGCTTGTACATAACAGTTATATATACATACATGAATAAAGCCCACAAACGTTATATAACATACATGAATAAAGCCGCTTGTACATAACAGTTATATATACATACATGAATAAAGCCGCTTGTACATAACGGTTATATATACATACATGAATAAAGCCGCTTGTACATAACAGTTATATATACATACATGAATAAAGCCGCTTGTACATAACAGTTATATATACATACATGAATAAAGCCGCTTGTACATAACAGTTATATATACATACATGAATAAAGCCGCTTGTACATAACGGTTATATATACATACATGAATAAAGCCGCTTGTACATAACAGTTATATATACATACATGAATAAAGCCGCTTGTACATAACAGTTATATATACATACATGAATAAAGCCGCTTGTACATAACAGTTATATATACATACATGAATAAAGCCGCTTGTACATAACGGTTATATATACATACATGAATAAAGCCGCTTGTACATAACAGTTATATATACATACATGAATAAAGCCACTTGTACATAACAGTTATATATACATACATGAATAAAGCCGCTTGTACATAACGGTTATATATACATACATGAATAAAGCCGCTTGTACATAATGGTTATATATACATGAATTAAATCGCTTGTACATAATGGTTATATATACATACATGAATAAAGCCGCTTGTACATGACGGTTATATATACATACATGAATAAAGCCGCTTGTACATAACGGTTATATATACATACATGAATAAAGCCGCTTGTACATAGCGGTTATATATACATGAATAAAGCCGCTTGTACATAACTGTTATATATACATGAATATAGCCGCTTGTACATAACGGTTATATATACATACATGAATAAAGCCGCTTGTACATAACAGTTATATATACATGAATATAGCCGCTTGTACATAACGGTTATATATACATACATGAATAAAGCCGCTTGTACATAACGGTTATATATACATGAATAAAGCCGCTTGTACATAACGGTTATATATATATACATGAATAAAGCCGCTTGTACATAACTGTTATATATACATGAATATAGCCGCTTGTACATAACGGTTATATATACATACATGAATAAAGCCGCTTGTACATAACGGTTATATATATATACATGAATAAAGCCGTTTGTACATAGCTGTTATATATACATGAATAAAGCCGCTTGTACATAACGGTTATATACATGAATATAGCCGCTTGTACATAACGGTTATACATACATGAATAAAGCTGCTTATACATAACGGTTATATATACATGAATAAAGCCGCTTGTACATAACGGTTATATAATACATGAATAAAGCCGCTTGTACATAACGGTTATATATACATGAATAAAGCCGCTTGTACATAACGGTTATATATACATGAATATAGCCGCTTGTACATAACGGTTATATATACATACATGAATAAAGCCGCTTGTACATAACGGTTATATATACATGAATATAGCCGCTTGTACATAACGGTTATATATACATACATGAATAAAGCCGCTTGTACATAACGGTTATATATACATGAATAAAGCCGCTTGTACATAACGGTTATATATACATGAATAAAGCCGCTTGTACATAACGGTTATATATACATGAATATAGCCGCTTGTACATAACGGTTATATATACATGAATAAAGCCGCTTGTACATAACGGTTATATATACATGAATAAAGCCGCTTGTACATAACGGTTATATATACATGAATAAAGCCGCTTGTACATAACGGTTATATATACATGAATATAGCCGCTTGTACATAACGGTTATATATACATGAATAAAGCTGCTTATACATAACGGTTATATATACATGAATAAAGCCGCTTGTACATAACGGTTATATATACATGAATATAGCCGCTTGTACATAACGGTTATATATACATGAATAAAGCTGCTTGTACATAACGGTTATATATACATGAATAAAGCCGCTTGTACATAACGGTTATATATACATGAATATAGCCGCTTGTACATAATGGTTATATATACATGAATATAGCCGCTTGTACATAACGGTTATATATACATGAATAAAGCCGCTTGTACATAACGGTTATATATACATGAATAAAGCCGCTTGTACATAACGGTTATATATACATGAATAAAGCCGCTTGTACATAATGGTTATATATACATGAATAAAGCCGCTTGTACATAACGGTTATATATACATGAATAAAGCCGCTTGTACATAACGGTTATATATACATGAATAAAGCCGCTTGTACATAATGGTTATATATACATGAATAAAGCCGCTTGTACATAACGGTTATATATACATGAATAAAGCCGCTTGTACATAACGGTTATATATACATGAATAAAGCCGCTTGTACATAACGGTTATATATACATGAATAAAGCCGCTTGTACATAACGGTTATATATACATGAATAAAGCCGCTTGTACATAACGGTTATATATACATGAATAAAGCCGCTTGTACATAATGGTTATATATACATGAATAAAGCCGCTTGTACATAACGGTTATATATACATGAATAAAGCCGCTTGTACATAACGGTTATATATACATACATGAATAAAGCCGCTTGTACATAACGGTTAAATATACCTGAATAAAGCCGCTTGTACATAACGGTTATATATACATGAATAAAGCCGCTTGTACATAACGGTTATATATACATGAATAAAGCCGCTTGTACATAACGGTTATATATACATACATGAATAAAGCCGCTTGTACATGACGGTTATATATACATACATGAATAAAGCCGCTTGTACATAACGGTTAAATATACATGAATAAAGCCGCTTGTACATAATGGTTATATATACATGAATAAAGCCGCTTGTACATAACGGTTATATATACATGAATAAAGCCGCTTGTACATAACGGTTATATATACATGAATAAAGCCGCTTGTACATAACGGTTATATATACATGAATAAAGCCGCTTGTACATAACGGTTATATATACATACATGAATAAAGCCGCTTGTACATAACGGTTATATATACATGAATAAAGCCGCTTGTACATAACGGTTATATATACATGAATAAAGCCGCTTGTACATAAGGTTATATATACATGAATAAAGCCGCTTGTACATGACGGTTATATATACATACATGAATAAAGCCGCTTGTACATAACGGTTAAATATACATGAATAAAGCCGCTTGTACATAACGGTTTGTGTTTCGTTATTCCCAATTCATTGGCAGCTATCATGGTTGAATCATATTATCTGGGGGTAATAAAGTTCGGTGTTTTATGTTTATTTATCGTCGCTCCTGAAGAGATTAGTCATTTTAGATTTTGGAGGATAGTGCATGATACAGACAGAGACCCATTCCAGAGTCTCCTCTGGTTCTTTTACGTGCACGGTGTACAGCACCGACACGAGACCTCGGTTTAACGTCCCATCTGAAAGACTGTTAATTTTATTATGGTCAGACGGGGGATCGAACCTGCGATGTCTGGATTACCAGTCCAACGTGTTACCACTGGACCACAGATCCGTCTGTAAATAAAGCTCTTAATTCGTTCATACCTTTTATTGCAGATCAATCTTGGAGACGAACAAACCCTACCTGATTAACACAATGAGGGTACCGGCCCTTCAGACTGTCACATTGTTCTCTAATAACATAGATACAAATAGTAACTGTACAAGGTAAATAAACTTTTAAAGCCAAAGAAAAAAGTACCTGTGTTTGGGGTTTCCTTCCGAAATAAAAATAGGGTAGGTATATAAATTATATCAGATATCCATTTTTCCCCTAATTTTTGATTAAAACAATTTATGGTTGGTCGAATTTCAGAAAAACTATTATTGTAAGTAAGATTTCACTGGATTTTTCTTCTTTTTTGTGGTATATAAACATTTCTCTAATAGCTAGTATCAATATCACCCACCATTATGCTGCTATTTGCATTTCACTGTCGGCCATTGCTGTAGGATCTCGTCGGATTTTTTTTTAAAGTTTATCTAACGTCGCTACTAGTTGCCGATTTTGAGCGACAGCAGGTTACCTAACAGCACCTGTCCTGGGCATGCTCCAGATGTTAACCAGTACTTGGTGCACCAACCTCCTTAAGAAACTGCCAACTTTTTGAGTGGGGCTCGAACCCTTGACCATTAGCGAGAGTCAGTCTGGAGTAACATATAATATTTAGAAATAACTTATATATACATGTATAGTGGTATACAAGTCATCGACCGTAACCTTTTGACCATAGTGGCTGACTTGTTATTGGGTGGAGGATATTTTCCTATCCTGGACTTTCACTTGGACTTGTATAGTATCTGTACTTGTATAGTATTGGTACTTGTGTATAGTATCGGTACTTGTATGGTATAGGTACTTGTATGGTATCGGTACTTGTATACTATCGATACTTGTATAGTATCGGTACTTGTATAGTATTGGTACTTGTATAGTATTGGTACTTGTATAGTATCGGTACTTGTATGGTATCGGTACTTGTATGGTATCGTACTTGTATGGTATAGGTACTTGTATGGTATCGGTACTTGTATACTATCGATACTTGTATAGTATCGGTACTTGTATAGTATCGGTACTTGTATAGTATCGGTACTTGTACAGTATCGGTACTTGTGTATAGTATCGGTACTTGTATAGTATCGGTACTTGTATAGTATCGGTACTTGTATAGTATCGGTACTTGTATGGTATAGGTACTTGTATGGTATCGGTACTTGTATACTATCGATACTTGTATAGTATCGGTACTTGTATAGTATTGGTACTTGTATAGTATCGGTACTTGTATAGTATCGGTACTTGTATAGTATCGGTACTTGTATAGTATCGTACTTGTATGGTATCGGTACTTGTATAGTATCGGTACTTGTATAGTATCGGTACTTGTATAGTATCGGTACTTGTATAGTATCGGTACTTGTATAGTATCGGTACTTGTATAGTATCGGTACTTGTGTATAGTATCGGTACTTGTATAGTATCGGTACTTGTATAGTATCGGTACTTGTGTATAGTATCGGTACTTGTATAGTATCGGTACTTGTATGGTATCGGTACTTGTATGGTATCGGTACTTGTATGGTACTTGTATAGTATCGGTACTTGTATGGTATCGGTTCTTGTATAGTATCGGTACACGTATAGTATCGGTACTTGTATAGTATCGGTACTTGTATAGTATTGGTACTTGTATAGTATCGGTACTTGTATGGTATCGGTACTTGTGTATAGTATCGGTACTTGTATGGTATCGGTACTTGTATAGTATCGGTACTTGTATAGTATCGGTACTTATATGGTATCGGTACTTGTATAGTATCGGTACTTGTATAGTATCGGGACTTGTATAGTATCGGTACTTGTGTAGTATCGGGTACTTGTATAGTAACGGTACTTGTATGGTATCGGTACTTGTATAGTATCGGTACTTGTATAGTATCGGTACTTGTATGGTATCGGTACTTGTGTAGTATCGGTACTTGTATAGTATCGGTACTTGTATAGTATCGGTACTTGTATAGTATCGGTACTTGTATAGTATCGGTACTTGTATAGTATCGGTATTGTATGTATCGTACTTGTATAGTATTGGTACTTGTGTATAGTATCGGTACTTGTATGGTATAGGTACTTGTATGGTATCGGTACTTGTATACTATCGATACTTGTATAGTATCGGTACTTGTATAGTATTGGTACTTGTATAGTATTGGTACTTGTATAGTATCGGTACTTGTATGGTATCGGTACTTGTATGGTATCGTACTTGTATGGTATAGGTACTTGTATGGTATCGGTACTTGTATACTATCGATACTTGTATAGTATCGGTACTTGTATAGTATCGGTACTTGTATAGTATCGGTACTTGTACAGTATCGGTACTTGTGTATAGTATCGGTACTTGTATAGTATCGGTACTTGTACAGTATCGGTACTTGTGTATAGTATCGGTACTTGTATGGTATATGTACTTGTATGGTATCGGTACTTGTATACTATCGATACTTGTATAGTATCGGTACTTGTATAGTATTGGTACTTGTATAGTATCGGTACGTGTATGGTATAGGTACTTGTATAGTATCGGTACTTGTATACTATCGATACTTGTATAGTATCGGTACTTGTATAGTATCGGTACTTGTATAGTATCGGTACTTGTGTAGTGTCGGGTACTTGTATGGTATCGGTACTTGTGTAGTATCGGTACTTGTATGGTATCGGTACTTGTATAGTATTGGTACTTGTGTATAGTATCGGTACTTGTATGGTATAGGTACTTGTATGGTATCGGTACTTGTATACTATCGATACTTGTATAGTATCGGTACTTGTATAGTATTGGTACTTGTATAGTATTGGTACTTGTATAGTATCGGTACTTGTATGGTATCGGTACTTGTATGGTATCGTACTTGTATGGTATAGGTACTTGTATGGTATCGGTACTTGTATACTATCGATACTTGTATAGTATCGGTACTTGTATAGTATCGGTACTTGTATAGTATCGGTACTTGTATAGTATCGGTACTTGTATAGTATCGGTACTTGTATAGTATCGGTACTTGTATAGTATCGGTACTTGTGTAGTATCGGTACTTGTATAGTATCGGTACTTGTATAGTATCGGTACTTGTATAGTATCGGTACTTGTATAGTATTGGTACTTGTATAGTATCGGTACGTGTATGGTATAGGTACTTGTATAGTATCGGTACTTGTATACTATCGATACTTGTATAGTATCGGTACTTGTATAGTATCGGTACTTGTATAGTATCAGTACTTGTGTAGTGTCGGGTACTTGTATGGTATCGGTACTTGTGTAGTATCGGTACTTGTATGGTATCGGTACTTGTGTAGTATCGGGTACTTGTATAGTATCGGTACTTGTGTAGTATCGGTACTTGTATAGTATCGGTACTTGTATAGTATCGGTACTTGTATGGTACTTGTATAGTATCGGTACTTGTATGGTATCGGTACTTGTATAGTATCGGTACTTGTATAGTATCGGTACTTGTATAGTATCGGTACTTGTATGGTATCGGTTCTTGTATAGTATCGGTACACGTATAGTATCGGTACTTGTATAGTATCGGTACTTGTATGGTATCGGTACTTGTATGGTATCGGTACTTGTATGGTACTTGTATAGTATCGGTACTTGTATGGTATCGGTTCTTGTATAGTATCGGTACACGTATAGTATCGGTACTTGTATAGTATCGGTACTTGTATAGTATTGGTACTTGTATAGTATCGGTACTTGTATGGTATCGGTACTTGTGTATAGTATCGGTACTTGTATGGTATCGGTACTTGTATAGTATCGGTACTTGTATAGTATCGGTACTTATATGGTATCGGTACTTGTATAGTATCGGTACTTGTATAGTATCGGGACTTGTATAGTATCGGTACTTGTGTAGTATCGGGTACTTGTATAGTAACGGTACTTGTATGGTATCGGTACTTGTATAGTATCGGTACTTGTATAGTATCGGTACTTGTATGGTATCGGTACTTGTGTAGTATCGGTACTTGTATAGTATCGGTACTTGTATAGTATCGGTACTTGTATAGTATCGGTACTTGTATAGTATCGGTACTTGTGTAGTATTGGGTACTTGTATAGTATCGGTACTTGTATGGTATCGGTACTTGTATAGTATCGGTACTTGTATAGTATCGGTACTTGTATGGTATCGGTACTTGTGTAGTATCGGGTACTTGTATAGTATCAGTACTTGTATAGTATCGATACTTGTATGGTATCGGTACTTGTATGGTATCGGTACTTGTGTAGTATCGGGTACTTGTATACTATCGGTACTTGTATAGTATCAGTATTTGTGTATAGTATCGGTACTTGTGTATAGTATCGGTACTTGTATGGTATCGGTACTTGTGTATAGTATCGGTACTTGTATGGTATCGGTACTTGTGTAGTATCGGGTACTTGTATAGTATCGGTACTTGTATGGTATCGGTACTTGTATAGTATCGGTACTTGTATGGTATCGGTACTTGTATGGTATCGGTACTTGTGTAGTATCGGGTACTTGTATGGTATCGGTACTTGTGTAGTATCGGTACTTGTATGGTATCGGTACTTGTATAGTATCGGGTACTTGTATGGTACTTGTATAGTATCGGTACTTGTGTATAGTATCGGTACTTGTATGGTATCGGTACTTGTGTAGTATCGGGTACTTGTATAGTATCGGTACTTGTATGGTATCGGTACTTGTGTAGTATCGGGTACTTGTATGGTATCGGTACTTGTATGGTATTGGTACTTGTGTAGTATCGGGTACTTGTATGGTATCGGTACTTGTGTAGTATCGGTACTTGTATGGTATCGGTACTTGTGTAGTATCGGGTACTTGTATAGTATCGGTACTTGTGTAGTATTGGTACTTGTATAGTATCGGTACTTGTATAGTATCGGTACTTTTATGGTACTTGTATAGTATCGGTACTTGTATAGTATCGGTACTTGTATGGTATCGGTACTTGTATAGTATCGGTACTTGTATAGTATCGGTACTTGTATAGTATCGGTACTTGTATGGTATCAGTACTTGTATGGTATAGGTACTTGTATAGTATCGGGTACTTGTATAGTATCGGTACTTGTGTAGTATCGGTACTTGTATAGTATCGGTACTTGTATGGTACTTGTATAGTATCGGTACTTGTATAGTATCGGTACTTGTATGGTATCGGTACTTGTATAGTATCGGTACTTGTATAGTATCGGTACTTGTATGGTATCGGTACTTGTATGGTATCGGTACTTGTATGGTATCGGTACTTGTATGGTATCGGTACTTGTATAGTATCGGTACTTGTATAGTATCGGTACTTGTATAGTATCGGTACTTGTATAGTATCGGTACTTGTATAGTATCGGTACTTGTATGGTATCGGTACTTGTATGGTACTTGTATAGTATCGGTACTTGTATAGTATCGGTACTTGTATGGTACTTGTATAGTATCGGTACTTGTATAGTATCGGTACTTGTATGGTACTTGTATAGTATCGGTACTTGTATAGTATTGGTACTTGTATGATACTTGTATAGTATCAGTACTTGTATAGTATCGGTACTTGTATGGTATCGGTACATGTATAGTATCGGTACTTGTATGGTATCGGTACTTGTATAGTATCGGTACTTGTATGGTATCGGTACTTGTATAGTATCGGTACTTGTATAGTATCGGTACTTGTATGGTATCGGTACTTGTATAGTATCGGTACTTGTATAGTATCGGTACTTGTATAGTATCGGTACTTGTATAGTATCGGTACTTGTATAGTATCGGTACTTGTATAGTATCTGTACTTGTGTAGTATCGGGTACTTGTATAGTATCGATACTTGTATGGTATCGGTACTTGTATGGTATCGGTACTTGTGTAGTATCGGGTACTTGTATAGTATCGGTACTTGTATAGTATCGGTACTTGTATAGTATCGGTATTTGTGTATAGTATCGGTACTTGTATGGTATCGGTACTTTTGTATAGTATCGGTACTTGTATGGTATCGGTACTTGTGTAGTATCGGGTACTTGTATAGTATCAGTACTTGTATGGTATCGGTACTTGTGTAGTATCGGGTACTTGTATGGTATCGGTACTTGTGTATAGTATCGGTACGTGTATGGTATCGGTACTTGTATAGTATCAGTACTTGTATAGTATCGGTACTTGTATAGTATCGGTACTTGTATAGTATCGGTACTTGTATGGTATCGGTACATGTATGGTATCAGGACTTGTATAGTATCGGTACTTGTATGGTATCAGTACATGTATGGTATCGGGACTTGTATAGTATCGTACTTGTATAGTATCGGTACTTGTATGGTATCGGTACTTGTATGGTATCGGTACATGTATGGTATCGGGACTTGTATAGTATCGGTACTTGTATAGTATCGGTACTTGTATGGTATCGGGACTTGTATAGTATCGGTCTCTTTAATTAATATATTGTTCAGTTATGACTTTAAATGATTTGTGTGTGTTTTACGTTTATTTATCGTCGCTACCAGTTACCCATATGAGCAACACCTCCTGAAGAGATTAGTCATTTTAGATTTTTGGAGGATAGTGCAATGATACAGACAGAGACCCATTCCAGAATCTCCTCACAATGTAAAACACTGACACGATGTAAAACACTGACATGATGTAAAACACTGACACGATGTAAAACACTGACATGATGTAAAACACTGACATGATGTAAAACACTGACACGATGTAAAACACTGACACGATGTAAAACACTGACATGATGTAAAACACCGACACGATGTAAAACACCGACATGATGTAAAACACCGACACGATGTAAAACACTGACACGATGTAAAACACTGACATGATGTAAAACACTGACACAATGTAAAACACTGACATGATGTAAAACACTGACACAATGTAAAACACCGACACGATGTAAAACACTGACATGATGTAAAACACTGACACAATGTAAAACACTGACACAATGTAAAACACTGACACGAGACCTCGGTTTAAAGTCCCATCTAAATGATTAATATCATTACAGACTATATATAAGTGGGATTGTACTTGGTGACTTACTCGACTAATGTCTGGACATTGTAGTAGTAAATAAAATGTATTGACTTATCAATTATCTGTTGAGGACATTCTATGTCTTAGGCGACACAGCATCCAAGACTAGACACTTTTGGATATTGTCAAGAATGAGAGACATTGCTGGCTTTTCTATTACCTCCCTTGGTAGATAAGTCTGATTGATCCGTAAATGTCTATTTGTCCTTTTACTTGGAATCCTTTGATTTTACTGTTGTTCCCTAAACAGATGCTGAGTACTAGTATCCATTGGATGTGTTGTGGGATATCTGTCAAGATTTAATAATTTACTAATTATAAGATGAAAAAACGGATGGATATGGATAGCATTTGGTGCAAAGGAAACAACGATAACAACAGAGGAAACCAATTAAGAGGACCAATCCACTTGTAGGAGTATTCAGGGGCAGTAACTGACTAATGTTTCTCATTAATTACGATAATTTGACAGTCATTGCTCTCGAATATAAGATGTAAATACATGGATGAAGAATATTAATAATATTTAAAGTGTCAGTATTTTTATTTATTTCATCAAAGTAAACTGTCGGTGTTTTCATTTATATCATCAAAGTACAGGTTGATATGTGATGTTTTGTTTACATGTTGATATGTGATGTTTTGTTTACATGTTGATATGTGATGTTTTGTTTACAGGTTGATATGCGATGTTTTGTTTAGATGTTGTGGGTACATGTTGATATGTGATGTATTGTTTACATGTTGATATGTGATGTATTGTTTACAGGTTGAAATGTTTTGTTTACATGTTGATATGCAATGTTTTGTTTACATGTTGATATGCAATGTTTTGTTTACAGGTTGATATGTGCTGTTTTGTTTACAGGTTGATATGCAATGTTTTGTTTACATGTTGATATGCAATTTTTGTTTACATGTTGATATGCAATGTTTTGTTTACATGTTGATATGCAATGTTTTGTTTACATGTTGATATGCAATGTTTGTTTACATGTTGATATGCAATGTTTTGTTTACATGTTGATATGTGATGTTTTGTTTACATGTTGATATGTGATGTTTTGTTTACATGTTGATATGCAATGTTTTGTTTACATGTTGATATGTGATGTATTGTTTACAGGTTGATATGTGATGTATTGTTTACAGGTTGATATGTGATGTATTGTTTACAGGTTGATATGTGATGTATTGTTTACATGTTGATATGTGATGTATTGTTTTCAGGTTGATATGTGATGTTTTGTTTACATGTTGATATGCAATGTTTTGTTTTCAGGTTGATATGTGCTGTTTTGTTTACATGTTGATATGCAATGTTTTGTTTACATGTTGATATGCAATGTTTTGTGTTCAGGTTGATATGTGATGTATTGTTTACAGGTTGATATGTGATGTTTTGTTTACATGTTGATATGTGATGTATTGTTTACATGTTGATATGTGATGTATTGTTTACAGGTTGATATGTGATGTTTTGTTTACATGTTGATATGTGATGTTTTGTTTACATGTTGATATGTGATGTATTGTTTACAGGTTGATATGTGATGTTTTGTTTACATGTTGATATGTGATGTTTTGTTGATATGTGATGTTTTGTTTACAGGTTGATATGTGATGTTTTGTTTTCAGGTTGTTATGTGATGTTTTGTTTATATGTTGATATGTGATGTTTTGTTTACAGGTTGATATGTGATGTTTTGTTTACAGGTTGATATGTGATGTTTTGTTTACAGGTTGATATGTGATGGATCATTAGAGATAACAGTTCCTGATGAGGAATCTGCTCAGCAAGTAATGTCAAGTGTAATACAGCTGCGAGCAACATGGCAGAACCTGCTCAAGCTGAGACTAGAAGGTAAGATGAATCGAGCCAGCAAGTCTAGTGTAATACAGCACATGACAACATGGCAGAACCTGCTCAAACTGAGAGTAGAAGGTAAGATGAATCAAGCCAGCAAGTCTAGTGTAATACAGCACATGACAACATGGCAGAACCTGCTCAAACTGAGAGTAGAAGTTAAGATGAATCGAGCCAGCAAGTCTAGTGTAATACAGCACATGACAACATGGCAGAACCTGCTCAAACTGAGAGTAGAAGGTAAGATGAATCGAGCCAGCAAGTCTAGTGTAATACAGCACATGACAACATGGCAGAACCTGCTCAAACTGAGAGTAGAAGGTAAGATGAATCGTGTATACGCACATGACAACATGGCAAACCTGCTCAACGAAGTAGAAGTAAGATGAATCAGCCAGCAAGTCTAGTGTAATACAGCACATGACAACATAGCAGAACCTGCTCAAACTGAGAGTAGAAGGTAAGATGAATTGAGCCAGCAAGTCTAGTGTAATACAGCACATGACAACATGGCAGAACCTGCTCAAACT
Source organism: Archivesica marissinica (assembly GCA_014843695.1). Classification (NCBI taxonomy): domain Eukaryota; kingdom Metazoa; phylum Mollusca; class Bivalvia; order Venerida; family Vesicomyidae; genus Archivesica; species Archivesica marissinica. The sequence continues at coordinate 44,811,890 of CM026399.1, read as the reverse complement.
GAGAGTAGAAGGTAAAATGAATTGAGCCAGCAAGTCTAGTGTAATACAGCACATGACAACATGGCAGAACCTGCTCAAACTGAGAGTAGAAGTTAAGATGAATCAAGCCAGCAAGTCTAGTGTAATACAGCACATGGTAACATGGCAGAACCTGCTCAAACTGAGAGTAGAAGGTAAGATGAATCGAGCCAGCAAGTCTAGTGTAATACAGCACATGACAACATGACAGAACCTGCTCAAACTGAGAGTAGAAGTTAAGATGAACCGAGCCAGCAAGTCTAGTGTAATACAGCACATGACAACATGGCAGAACCTGCTCAAACTGAGAGTAGAAGGTAAGATGAATCCAGCCAGCAAGTCTAGTGTAATACAGCACATGACAACATGGCAGAACCTGCTCAAAATGAGAGTAGAAGGTAAGATGAATCGAGCCAGCAAGTCTAGTGTAATACAGCACATGACAACATGGCAGAACCTGCTCAAACTGAGAGTAAAAGGTAAAATTTGTATAAACTAGATACGTGTCAAGCCAGCACGTAATATCTTGTGTAATACAACAAACTGAAGTTTCAGAAACCAAGACTAGAGCTTTATGCTAGTACATATCCCTTGTTCTGCAAGTTTAGTTCTGGCTACAAAAGTCAAGACTTGGAAGAAAGGTTATGTATATAAAAAGCAAAGACTAAGTTTAAGGTAAGTTCTGATTACAAAAGCCAAGTTTTAAAATACATTGACCATGCAAATGTTGGGTAGTTCTGGTTGCTGAGGAATGTTGGTTTTGATTGCCTAATCCTAATCTAAAACTAAAAGATATTTTTATGATTGTGTCAGTATGTCTGTGTTGTCATGGTGTCAGTGTGTTGTCATGGTATCAGTGTATGTGTTGTCATGGTGTCAGTATATCTGAGTTGTGTGTGTGTGTGTGTGTGTGTGTGTGTGTGTGTGTGTTTGTGTGTTGTGTGTGTTGTGTTGTTTGTGTGTGTGTTGTGTGTGTGTTGTTTGTGTTTTGTGTGTGTTTTGTGTGTGTTTTGTTTGTTGTGTGTGTTGTGTGTGTTGTGTGTGAGTGTGTGTGTGTGGTGTGTGTGTGGTGTGTGTGTGGTGTGTGTGTTGTGTGTGTATGTATGTGTTTTATTTGTTGTGTGTGTTGTGTGTGTTGTGTGTGTGTTGTGTGTGTGTTGTGTGTGTGTGTTGTGTGTGTTTTGTGTGTGTAAGTGTGTGTTGAATGTGTGTTGTATGTGTGTTGTGTGTGCGTTGTGTGTGTGTTGTGTGTGTTGTGTGTGTGTTGTGTGTGTGTTGTGTGTGTGTGTTGTTTGTGTGTGTGTGTGGTGTGTGTTTTGTGTGTGTTGTGTGTGTGTGTTTGTGTGTTTGTTGTGTGTGTGTTGTGTGTGTGTTTGTGCTTTGTGTGTTGTGTGTGTGTTGTGCGTTGTTTGCGTATGTGTTGTGTGTGTGTTGTTTGTGTTTTGTGTGTGTTTTGTGTGTGTTTTGTGTGTTGTGTGTGTTGTGTGTGTTATGTGTGTGTGTGCTGTGTGCGTTGTGTGTGTATGTGTGTGTTGTATGTGTGTGTTGTATGTGTTGTGTATGTGTTGTGTGTGTTGTGTGTGTTGTGTGTGTTGTGTGTGTTGTGTGTGTTGTGTGTGTGTGTGTGTGTGTGTGTGTGTGTGTGGTGTGGTGTGTGTGTGTGTGTTGTGTGTGTGTGTGTGTGTGTGTGTGGTTGGTGTGTTGTGGTGTCTGGTTGTCATGGTGCCAGTGTGTTGTCATGGTGTCATGTGTGTGTTTGTTGTCATGGTGTCAGTATGTCTGTGTTGTCATGGTGTCAGTGTGTTGTCATGGTGTCAGTGTGTATGTTTTGTCATGGTGTCAGTATGTCTGTTTGTCATGGGTTGTCAGATGTGCTGTGTTGTCATGGTGTCAGTGTGTTTGTCATGGTGTCAGTGTTTGTGCATGGTGTCAGTGTGTCTGTGTTGTCATGGTGTCAGTATGTCTGTGTTGTCATGGTGTCAGTGTGTTGTCATGGTGTCAGTGTGTATGTGTTGTCATGGTGTCAGTATGTTGTCATGGTGTCAGTGTGTTGTCATGGTGTCAATGTGTTGTCATGGTGTCTGTGTGTGTGTGTTGTCATGATGTCAATGTGTGTGTGTTTGTTTTGTTTTCTATGTTTATATATCGTCACTACCGGTTGCCCATATGAGCGATGCCACCTGAAGAGATTAGTCATTTTAGATTTTGGAGGATAGTGCAATTATACAGACAGAGACCCATTCCAGAGTCTCCTCTGATTCTTTTACGTGCACGGTGTAAAGCACATGCACGATACCTCGGTTTAAAGACTGTTAATTTTATTAGGGTCAGACGGGGGATCGAACCTGCGATCCCTGGATTACCAATCCAACGTGTTAACCACTGGACTACTGAACAGTCAGTCAGTATGTTGTAATGGCGCTTGTGTACCTTTCAGACACATTCCTGTCAATGGAGTCAGAGAGGAGAATTAGTCACAGGGCAAGAAAACTGGAGCGAACATTGGCAAGCAGGCTGACAGAGTTCCTGAGTTCTGATGTGCGCTATACTCTTCGTAGAGTGCTATCTGCCGAGATGAAGAATGTGTACTTGGGATCAGACAGAATGAATATGTCGAGCTCAGGTTTACAAATTTGTGTTATTGTTACAATAGTTTCACATGCGTCCAAGCTCAGGTTTATGAATTGGTCGTATAACAGTTACATAAGCATCCAAGCTCAGGTTTATGAATTGGTCGTATAACAGTTTCATAAGCGTCTGAGCTCAGGTTTATGAATTGGTCGTATAACAGTTTCATAAGCGTCTGAGCTCAGGTTTATGAATTGGTCGTATAACAGTTTCATAAGCGTCCGAGCTCAGGTTTATGAATTGGTCGTATAACAGTTTCATAAGCGTCCGAGCTCAGGTTTATGAATTGGTCGTATAACAGTTACATTAACTGCCGAGCTCAGGTTTATGGGTCCATGTCCGGATTTATCCTGAAGTATTGCCTATATAGGTATAGTGTAACCTCATGTCATGTAGCCGCCCGGGTTCATGTCCGGAATTATCCTGAAGTATTGCCTATATAGGTATAGTGTAACCTCATGTCATGTAGCCACCCGGGTTCATGTCCGGAATTATCCTGAAGTATTGCCTATATAGGTATAGTGTAACCTCATGTCATGTAGCCGCCCGGGTTCATGTCCGGATTTATCCTGAAGTATTGCCTAGATAGGTTTTATCTTTTACCCCAGTAAAGTTACAAATAAACTTTATTTATTTTACAATGAAACAAGCTTTAACAATTTATATTAATCATATTGTTGGCATGGATGAAAGCGTATATTTGGTCAATCGTGTTGGAGGAAACCGGATTACCCAGAAAACAGCCACCTGTCCGATGTAGCGACCACCATACCATCTCGCATACTGCCCAGTATGGAGATCGATCCGGGTTGCATTGGTGAGAAGCAAGTGTGCTAACCACTCCACTAATCGTACAGTAAAGTTATATGTTTTGTTTGTGAGATTAATCTAGTTTTTGTGGTATTTCTAGGAGAAGATTCAAAGGATATATTTCCGTCGGGGACCACGAGTACGGGGACCACGAGTAAACAACACCCGACTAAAGGTGGACTTATGATTAATGACTACCTCACACATGGATGGTAAATAGTTACATACAACCTATGCTAGAGTACAGTACATTGTATAGGTAAATAGTTACATACAACCTATGCTAGAGTACAGTACATTGTATAGGTAAATAGTTACATACAACCTATGCTAGAGTACAGTACATTGTATAGGTAAATAGTTACATACAACCTATGCTAGAGTACAGTACATTGTATAGGTAAATAGTTACATACAACCTATGCTAGAGTACAGTACATTGTATAGGTAAATAGTTACATACAACCTATGCTAGAGTACAGTACATTGTATAGGTAAATAGTTACATACAACCTATGCTAGAGTACAGTACATTGTATAGGTAAATAGTTACATACAACCTATGCTAGAGTACAGTACATTGTATAGGTAAATAGTTACATACAACCTATGCTAGAGTACAGTACATTGTATAGGTAAATAGTTACATACAACCTATGCTAGAGTACAGTACATTGTATAGGTAAATAGTTACATACAACCTATGCTAGAGTACAGTACATTGTATAGGTAAATAGTTACATACAACCTATGCTAGAGTACAGTACATTGTATAGGTAAATAGTTACATTCAACCTATGCTAGAGTACAGTACATTGTATAGGTAAATAGTTACATACAACCTATGCTAGAGTACAGTACATTGTATAGGTAAATAGTTGCCTTCAAGTTATGGTCCTTTAAACATGAGACGGATATGTAGTCCAGTGGTAACACGCTGGACTGGTAATCCAGGGATCGCAGATTCGATCCCTCATCTGACCCTAATAAAATTAACAGTCTTTCAGATGGGACGTTAAACCGAGGTCTTGTGTCGGTGCTTTACACCGTGCACGTAAAAGAACCAGAGGAGATTCTGGAATGGGTCTCTGTCTGTATCATGCACTATCCTCCGAAATCTAAAATAACTAATCTCTTCAGGAGGCGTCGCTCATATGGGCAACCGGTAGCGACGATAAATAAACATAAAACACACACCTTTAAACATTTTTAAGGAATACACTTTGTTTGCATAAGATCTTCTAAACTTCTAGCTGGATTTTTATGAAACTACACGTGATGAATTTTCTTTGCGTTTTGTTCTGTAGATTTTGTGTGCAGAGTTATGGCCCTTTGAAGAGTTTTAAGGAATACACTGTGTATAGCGCATTGCCCGATATACTGTGTATAGCGCATTGCCCGATATAAGGAATACACTGTGTATAGCGCATTGCCCGATATAAGGAATACACTGTGTATAGCGCATTGCCCGATATAAGGAATACACTGTGTATAGCGCATTGCCCGATATAAGGAATACACTGTATAGCGCATTGCCAGATATATCATTGCAAGAGATTTAAGGAATACACTGTGTATAGCGCATTGCCCGATATAAGGAATACACTGTGTATAGCGCATTGCCGGATTTAAGGAATACACTGTGTATAGCTGCATTGCCGGATATAAGGAATACACTGTGTATAGCCGCATTGCCGGATTTAAGGAATACACTGTGTATAGCGCATTGCCCGATATAAGGAATACACTGTGTATAGCGCATTGCCGGATTTAAGGAATACACTGTGTATAGCCGCATTGCCGGATTTAAGGAATACACTGTGTATAGCGCATTGCCGGATTTAAGGAATACACTGTATAGCGCATTGCCCGATATAAGGAATACACTGTATAGCGCATTGCCGGATTTAAGGAATACACTGTATAGCGCATTGCCCAATATAAGGAATACACTGTATAGCGCATTGCCTGATATAAGGAATACACTGTGTATAGCGCATTGCCCGATTTAAGGAATACACTGTGTATAGCGCATTGCCCGATTTAAGGAATACACTGTGTATAGCGCATTGCCCGATTTAAGGAATACACTGTGTATAGCGCATTGCTGGATTTAAGGAATACACTGTGTATAGCGCATTGCCGGATTTAAGGAATACACTGTATATAGCGCATTGCCCGATTTAAGGAATACACTGTATAGCGCATTGCCCGATTTAAGGAATACACTGTGTATAGCGCATTGCCGGATTTAAGGAATACACTGTATAGCGCATTGCCAGATTTAAGGAATACACTGTATAGCGCATTGCCCGATTTAAGGAATACACTGTGTATAGCGCATTGCCCGATTTAAGGAATACACTGTGTATAGCGCATTGCCCGATTTAAGGAATACACTGTATAGCGCATTGCCGGATATAAGGAATACACTGTATAGCGCATTGCCCGATTTAAGGAATACACTGTGTATAGCGCATTGCCCGATTTAAGGAATACACTGTATAGCGCATTGCCAGATTTAAGGAATACACTGTATAGCGCATTGCCAGATTTAAGGAATACACTGTATAGCGCATTGCCCGATTTAAGGAATACACTGTGTATAGCGCATTGCCGGATTTAAGGAATACACTGTATAGCGCATTGCCGGATTTAAGGAATACACTGTATAGCGCATTGCCTGATATAAGGAATACACTGTATAGCGCATTGCCGGATTTAAGGAATACACTGTGTAGCGCATTGCCTGATATAAAGAATACACTGTATAGCGCATTGCCGGATATATCATTACAAGAGTTGTCACTCTCAAACCTTGTTGTGTTTGGCATCTTTGTCTTCTGCACAACGGCATGTTCAGCCAACTGCTGGGAGGTTGAATGTGGAAGACATACTTAAGTTTACCATAAACTACCTCTAGTTCAGTCATGTATTTGACAGTTTAGTTGATAATTCTATTTGACTGTTTGATTTATGTTTGTATTTGACAGCTTGCATGCTTGTTTGTAACAGTTTTAGCTCATGCTTGTATTTGAGAATTGACTCCATGTTTGTATTTGACAGTTGACATGCTTGTATTTGAGAATTGACTCCATGCTTGTATTTAACAGTTTACATGTTTGTATTTAACAGTTTACATGCTTGTATTTAACAGTTTACATGTTTGTATTTAACAGTTTACATGCTTGTATTTGACAGTTGACATGCTTGTATTTGAGAATTGACTCCATGTTTGTATTTGACAGTTGACATGCTTGTATTTGAGAATTGACTCCATGCTTGTATTTAACAGTTTACATGTTTGTATTTAACAGTTTACATGCTTGTATTTAACAGTTTACATGTTTGTATTTAACAGTTTACATGCTTGTATTTGACAGTTGACATGCTTGTATTTGAGAATTGACTCCATGTTTGTATTTGACAGTTGACATGCTTGTATTTGAGAATTGACTCCATGCTTGTATTTAACAGTTTACATGTTTGTATTTAACAGTTTACATGCTTGTATTTGACAGTTGACATGCTTGTATTTGACAGTTGACATGCTTGTATTTGAGAATTGACTCCATGCTTGTATTTAACAGTTTACATGCTTGTATTTAACAGTTTACATGTTTGTATTTAACAGTTTACATGCTTGTATTTGACAGTTGACATGCTTGTATTTGACAGTTGACATGCTTGTATTTGAGAATTGACTCCATGCTTGTATTTAACAGTTTACATGCTTGTATTTAACAGTTTACATGTTTGTATTTAACAGTTTACATGCTTGTATTTGACAGTTGACATGCTTGTATTTGACAGTTGACATGCTTGTATTTGAGAATTGACTCCATGCTTGTATTTAACAGTTTACATGCTTGTATTTAACAGTTTACATGTTTGTATTTAACAGTTTACATGCTTGTATTTGACAGTTGACATGCTTGTATTTGACAGTTGACATGCTTGTATTTGAGAATTGACTCCATGCTTGTATTTAACAGTTTACATGTTTGTATTTGACAGTTTAATTCATATTTGTGTTTAACAATTGAATTCATGCTTGTATTTGACAGTTTAGTTGATGATTATGTTTGACAGTTTAGTTGATGATTATGTTTGACAGTTTATTTCATGCTTGTATTTGACAGTTTAATTGATGATGGCACAGCGAGTGCTGTGGGGGAGTTCACTATTCACATGCAGAGACACTGGACATGTCCGAGATGCGAGGCCACCATGGTAGTTAGCATAGCAGAAAGACTTGAACATGAGTCATTGTGTCAGGCCCAGAACATTACAGGTAATAGATACTAGCCATGTGAACATTACAGGTAACAGACATGTGCCATGTGAACATTACAGGTAACAGACATGTGCCATGTGAACATTACAGGTAACAGACATGTGAACATTACAGGTAACAGACATGTGCCATGTGAACATTACAGGTAACAGACATGTGCCATGTGAACATTACAGGTAACAGACATGTGCCATGTGAACATTACAGGTAACAGACATGTGCCATGTGACCATTACAGGTAACATACATGTGCCATGTGAACATTACAGGTAACAGACATGTGCCATGTGAACATTACAGGTAACAGACATGTGAACATTACAAGTAACAGACATGTGCCATGTGAACATTACAGGTAACAGACATGTGCCATGTGAACATTACAAGTAACAGACATGTGCCATGTGAACATTACAGGTAACAGACATGTGCCATGTGAACATTACAGGTAACAGACATGTGCCATGTGAACATTACAGGTAACATACATGTGTCATGTGAACATTACAGGTAACAGACATGTGCCATGTGAACATTACAGGTAACAGACATGTGTCATGTGAACATTACAGGTAATTGACATGTGCCATGTGAACATTACAGGTAACAGACATGTGCCATGTGAACATTACAAGTAACAGACATGTGCCATGTGAACATTAGAGGTAACATACATGTGCCATGTGAACATTACAGGTAACAGGCATGTGCCATGTGAACATTACAGGTAACAGACATGTGCCATGTGAACATTACAGGTAACAGACATGTGAACATTACAAGTAACAGACATGTGCCATGTGAACATTACAGGTAACAGACATGTGCCATGTGAACATTACAAGTAACAGACATGTGCCATGTGAACATTGCAGGTAACAGACATGTGCCATGTGAACATTACAGGTAACAGACATGTGCCATGTGAACATTACAGGTAACATACATGTGTCATGTGAACATTACAGGTAACAGACATGTGCCATGTGAACATTACAGGTAACAGACATGTGCCATGTGAACATTACAGGTAACAGACATGTGCCATGTGAACATTACAAGTAACAGACATGTGCCATGTGAACATTACAGGTAACAGACATGTGCCATGTGAACATTACAGATAACAGACATGTGCCATGTGAACATTACAGGTAACAGACATGTGCCATGTGAACATTACAGGTAACAGACATGTGCCATGTGAACATTACAGGTAACAGACATGTGCCATGTGAACATTACAGGTAACGTGAACATTACAGTAACAGACATGTGCCATGTGAACATTACAGGTAACAGACATGTGCCATGTGAACATTACAGGTAACAGACATGTGCCATGTGAACATTACAGGTAACATACATGTGCCATGTGAACATTACAGGTAACAGACATGTGCCATGTGAACATTACAGGTAACAAACATGTGCCATGTGAACATTACAGGTAACAGACATGTGCCATGTGAACATTACAGGTAACAGACATGTGCCATGTGAACATTACAGGTAACATACATGTGCCATGTGAACATTACAGGTAACAGACATGTGCCATGTGAACATTACAGGTAACAGACATGTGCCATGTGAACATTACAGGTAGCAGACATGTGCCATGTGAACATTACAGGTAACAGACATGTGCCATGTGAACATTACAGGTAACAGACATATGCCATGTGAACATTACAGGTAACAGACATGTGCCATGTGAACATTACAGGTAACAGACATGTGCCATGTGAACATTACAGGTAACGTGAACATTACAAGTAACAGACATGTGCCATGTGAACATTACAGGTAACAGACATGTGCCATGTGAACATTACAGGTAACAGACATGTGCCATGTGAACATTACAGGTAACATACATGTGCCATGTGAACATTACAGGTAACAGACATGTGCCATGTGAACATTACAGGTAACAGACATGTGCCATGTGAACATTACAGGTAGCAGACATGTGCCATGTGAACATTACAGGTAACAGACATGTGCCATGTGAACATTACAGGTAACAGACATATGCCATGTGAACATTACAGGTAACAGACATGTGCCATGTGAACATTACAGGTAACAGACATGTGCCATGTGAACATTACAGGTAACGTGAACATTACAAGTAACAGACATGTGCCATGTGAACATTACAGGTAACAGACATGTGCCATGTGAACATTACAAGTAACAGACATGTGCCATGTGAACATTACAGGTAACAGACATGTGCCATGTGAACATTACAGGTAACAGACATGTGCCATGTGAACATTACAGGTAACAGACATGTGCCATGTGAACATTACAGGTAACAGACATGTGCCATGTGAACATTACAGGTAACAGACATGTGCCATGTGAACATTACAGGTAACAGACATGTGTCATGTGAACATTACAGGTAACAGACATGTGAACATTACAGGTAACAGACATGTGTCATGTGAACATTACAGGTAACAGACATGTGCCATGTGAACATTACAGGTAACAGACATGTGCCATGTGAACATTACAGGTAACAGACATATGCCATGTGAACATTACAGGTAACAGACATGTGCCATGTGAACATTACAGGTAACAGACATGTGCCATGTGAACATTACAGGTAACGTGAACATTACAAGTAACAGACATGTGCCATGTGAACATTACAGGTAACAGACATGTGCCATGTGAACATTACAAGTAACAGACATGTGCCATGTGAACATTACAGGTAACAGACATGTGCCATGTGAACATTACAGGTAACAGACATGTGCCATGTGAACATTACAGGTAACAGACATGTGCCATGTGAACATTACAGGTAACAGACATGTGTCATGTGAACATTACAGGTAACAGACATGTGAACATTACAGGTAACAGACATGTGTCATGTGAACATTACAGGTAACAGACAAAACCCACCTGTCCGATCTGGCGACCACCGTACCATCTCACATACCTCTCTTTCACAGGATTGCGAAAATCTTTCTATTTCCAATTATGTATAAATATATAATTATTTTGTAATGACGTCATGAATATTGTACCTCTTCATGTGAAAATGGGCTTAAAAGATGTTGACATAATATTTCAAATGTAGACAAATCGGAAATTAATGTAAATATCTCTAAAAACTTAGTTTTTTTTTGACGAAATTTTGGTCCAGAAAAAAATGTCCTGATGTCTGTACTGGTGTATAATGCGCAGTAGATAAAATGGATGAGGATTTCAGTAAGAAATGTGCGCACTATACATAGCTAAATACGGTACGTCAAATGAATAAAATATTATATAAATATTGCATTCCTGAGCTACATTCAAGTTATGGCATCAATAATGTTCATTACGAAATATTTCTCTGCTAGTTCACTGAACATTTATATGTAGATTGGTGTGCTTGTGTAATTATTTGTTTTTTTAGTTGATTGATTGAGTGAGTGAGTGAGTGAGTGATAGGTTGATTAAATGATATATTGACCTTTCCAGCAACCCAGTCAGAAGATAAAGCTGCTGAGGAGGAGGAGCGAGAAGTTCAATTGAACCCCCTGAGGAAATCCTACTTCTGTCCAGAGTGTGATAAACAGTTACACCTGACAGTCATTGAGATACTGAAGCACAAGAAATCTCATGCAGCCGGTCCATCATAGTAAACACAAGAAATCTCATGCAGCCGGTCCATCATAGTAAACACAAGAAATCTCATGCAGCCGGTCCATCATAGTAAACACAAGAAATCACATGCAGCCGGTCCATCATAGTAAACACAAGAAATCACATGCAGCCGGTCCATCATAGTAAACACAAGAAATCACATGCAGCCGGTCCATCATAGTAAACACAAGAAATCACATGCAGCCGGTCCATCATAGTAAACACAAGAAATCACATGCAGCCGGTCCATCATAGTAAACACAAGAAATCTCATGCAGCCGGTCCATCATAGTAAACACAAGAAATCACATGCAGCCGGTCCATCATAGTAAACACAAGAAATCACATGCAGCCGGTCCATCATAGTAAACACAAGAAATCACATGCAGCCGGTCCATCATAGTAAACACAAGAAATCACATGCAGCCGGTCCATCATAGTAAACACAAGAAATCTCATGCAGCCGGTCCATCATAGTAAACACAAGAAATCACATGCAGCCGGTCCATCATAGTAAACACAAGAAATCACATGCAGCCGGTCCATCATAGTAAACACAAGAAATCACATGCAGCCGGTCCATCATAGTAAACACAAGAAATCACATGCAGCCGGTCCATCATAGTAAACACAAGAAATCACATGCAGCCGGTCCATCATAGTAAACACAAGAAATCACATGCAGCCGGTCCATCATAGTAAACACAAGAAATCACATGCAGCCGGTCCATCATAGTAAACACAAGAAATCTCATGCAGCCGGTCCATCATAGTAAACACAAGAAATCACATGCAGCCGGTCCATCATAGTAAACACAAGAAATCACATGCAGCCGGTCCATCATAGTAAACACAAGAAATCACATGCAGCCGGTCCATCATAGTAAACACAAGAAATCACATGCAGCCGGTCCATCATAGTAAACACAAGAAATCTCATGCAGCGGTCCATCATAGTAAACACAAGAAATCACATGCAGCCGGTCCATCATAGTAAACACAAGAAATCACATGCAGCCGGTCCATCATAGTAAACACAAGAAATCACATGCAGCCGGTCCATCATAGTAAACACAAGAAATCACATGCAGCCGGTCCATCATAGTAAACACAAGAAATCACATGCAGCCGGTCCATCATAGTAAACACAAGAAATCACATGCAGCCGGTCCATCATAGTAAACACAAGAAATCACATGCAGCCGGTCCATCATAGTAAACACAAGAAATCTCATGCAGCCGGTCCATCATAGTAAACACAAGAAATCACATGCAGCCGGTCCATCATAGTAAACACAAGAAATCATGCAGCCGGTCCATCATAGTAAACACAAGAAATCACATGCAGCCGGTCCATCATAGTAAACACAAGAAATCACATGCAGCCGGTCCATCATAGTAAACACAAGAAATCACATGCAGCCGGTCCATCATAGTAAACACAAGAAATCACATGCAGCCGGTCCATCATAGTAAACACAAGAAATCACATGCAGCCGGTCCATCATAGTAAACACAAGAAATCACATGCAGCCGGTCCATCATAGTAAACACAAGAAATCACATGCAGCCGGTCCATCATAGTAAACACAAGAAATCACATGCAGCCGGTCCATCATAGTAAACACAAGAAATCACATGCAGCCGGTCCATCATAGTAAACACAAGAAATCACATGCAGCCGGTCCATCATAGTAAACACAAGAAACACATGCAGCCGGTCCATCTAGTAAACACAGAAATCACATGCAGCCGGTCCATCATAGTAAACACAAGAAATCACATGCAGCCGGTCCATCATAGTAAACACAAGAAATCACATGCAGCCGGTCCATCATAGTAAACACAAGAAATCTCATGCAGCCGGTCCATCATAGTAAACACAAGAAATCACATGCAGCCGGTCCATCATAGTAAACACAAGAAATCACATGCAGCCGGTCCATCATAATAAACACTAGAAATCACATGCAGCCGGTCCATCATAGTAAACACAAGAAATCACATGCAGCCGGTCCATCATAGTAAACACAAGAAATCTCATGCAGCCAGTCCATCATAGTAAACACAAGAAATCACATGCAGCCGGTCCATCATAGTAAACACAAGAAATCTCATGCAGCCGGTCCATCATAGTAAACACAAGAAATCACATGCAGCCGGTCCATCATAGTAAACACAAGAAATCACATGCAGCCGGTCCATCATAGTAAACACAAGAAATCTCATGCAGCCGGTCCATCATAGTAAACACAAGAAATCTCATGCAGCCGGTCCATCATAGTAAACACAAGAAATCACATGCAGCCGGTCCATCATAGTAAACACAAGAAATCACATGCAGCCGATCCATCATAGTAAACACAAGAAATCACATGCAGCCGGTCCATCATAGTAAACACAAGAAATCACATGCAGCAGGTCCATCATAGTAAACACAAGAAATCACATGCAGCCGGTCCATCATAGTAAACACAAGAAATCACATGCAGCTGGTCCATCATAGTAAACACAAGAAATCTCATGCAGCCGGTCCATCATAGTAAACACAAGAAATCACATGCAGCCGGTCCATCATAGTAAACACAAGAAATCACATGCAGCCGGTCCATCATAGTAAACACAAGAAATCTCATGCAGCCGGTCCATCATAGTAAACACAAGAAATCACATGCAGCCGGTCCATCATAGTAAACACAAGAAATCACATGCAGCCGGTCCATCATAGTAAACACAAGAAATCTCATAATCACCCCAGACATAACCCCCCTGGACATTATTCCCCCCCCCCCCGGACACACTCCCTCCAGATATCCCCCAGACATTATCCCCCTTGGCATTATCCCCACATGTTTGTTTAACACGGGAGGACAAAATCCCCCCCCCCCATCTATGGTTACGGTTATTGCCCTACCTTGAATCTCATGGGCATACCTAGCTGAGTCTTTATTTGGGTGATTAATTCCCCGGAGTCAAAAAAAAGGTCTGTCTCTCCCCCAGTAAGTGCATATCCCCTAACATGCACGTAATATTTTGAAGGTCTGCATTCTGGGGCATTTTAAGACATATTTCAGCAGCTCTGAAAAAATTATTCTTTTATTTTAACAATGACATAAATCGTATATGCTATGCATAATTATACAAGTGTGTTAATTTGTTCTGTACATTGTATATATAGAATGAATGCAATAAAATATGATTAAACTTAATTCTTTTATTAATTAAAATGATATATTACACAGACTTGTTTTCATATTCGATCCTATAGGAAGCTACGTCACTGTATTTTAATAATATAATATTTTAAAATTGATTAATTGACTAAATTGTTCACTGTGAGAATTAAAACTTTAAAGATAGAATTATGGGTATTACAGTGAAACGTGTGTTAGTGGTCACCTCCATTAAGCAGCCAACCTGTATTAAGCAGACAGAATCCAGATTCCCAATCTGCTATTATACATTTGACCTCTATTAAGCAGCCACTTTCTGTGATTCCCTTGGCTGGCTGTTTAAGACAGGTTTTACTGTATGTGTTCGCTCATTAAAAAAGCCTTCATTAATATATTCGGAATGTCAATATTATGTGAAGCAAATGGGTTGGGACACAGGCTTTAACAATACTAGTTACGCCACTCGGCAAACTGTAGAATCTGAAAGCACAATTCTTTCTAAGGATATTCAATATGCATAATTCTACCTTACACAAGTTAGTGCTAGAACTATGCATGAATGAGAAGCAGGCTAGAGTGCGATTGTTATCTAGATAGATTCCTGGAAAGTCTAAAGTCGCATGTACTAAATACTGTAGAACTATGCGTGAATGAGAAGCAGGCTAGACTGCGACTGTTATCTAGATAGATTCCTGGAAAGTCTAAAGTCGCATGTACTAAATACTGTAGAACTATGCATGAATGAGAAATAGGCTAGACTGCGATTGTTATCTAGATAGATTCCTGGAAAGTTGCATGTACTAAATACTGTAGAACTATGCGTGAATGAGAAGCAGGCTAGACTGCGACTGTTATCTAGATAGATTCCTGGAAAGTCTAAAGTCGCATGTACTAAATACTGTAGAACTATGCGTGAATGAGAAGCAGGCTAGACTGCGACTGTTATCTAGATAGATTCCTGGAAAGTCTAAAGTCGCATGTACTAAATAGGAACTGCACCATAGCAGTTAATTTGGATTCACAGAGGAACTGCACCATAGCAGATACTTTGGATTCACAGAGGAACTGCACCATAGCAGATACTTTGGATTCACTGGGGAACTGCACCGTAGCAGTTAATTTGGATTCACATCGGAACTGCACCGTAGCAGTTAATTTGGATTCACATCGGAACTGCACCATAGCAGTTAATTTGGATTCACAGGGGAACTGCACCATAGCAGTATTTGGATTCACAGGGAACGCACCATAGCAGTACACCACAGTTAACACAAACTGCACCATAGCAGATACTTTGGATTCACAGGGGAACTGCACCATAGCAGATACTTTGGATTCACAGGGGAACTGCACCATAGCAGATACTTTGGATTCACAGGGGAACTGCACCATAGCAGTTAATTTGGATTCACAGGGGAACTGCACCATAGCAGATACTTTGGATTCACAGGGGAACTGCACCATAGCAGATACTTTGGATTCACAGGGAACTGCACCATAGCAGTTAATTTGGATTCACAGGGAACTGCACCATAGCATATTTGGATTCACAGGCAATAGCAGACTTGGATTCACAGGGAACTGCACCATAGCAGATACTTTGGATTCACAGGGGAACTGCACCATAGCAGTTAATTTGGATTCACAGGGGAACTGCACCATAGCAGATACTTTGGATTCACAGGGGAACTGCACCATAGCAGTTAATTTGGATTCACAGGGGAACTGCACCATAGCAGATACTTTGGATTCACATGGGAACTGCACCATAGCAGTTAATTTGGATTCACAGGGGAACTGCACCATAGCAGATACTTTGGATTCACAGGGGAACTGCACCATAGCAGATACTTTGGATTCACATGGGAACTGCACCATAGCAGATACTTTGGATTCACATGGGAACTGCACCATAGCAGTTAATTTGGATTCACAGGGGAACTGCACCATAGCAGTTAATTTGGATTCACAGGGGAACTGCACCATAGCAGTTAATTTGGATTCACAGGGAACTGCACCATAGCAGTAATTTGGATTCACATGGGAACTGCACCATAGCAGATACTTTGGATTCACATGGGAACTGCACCATAGCAGATACTTTGGATTCACAGGGGAACTGCACCATAGCAGATACTTTGGATTCACAGGGGAACTGCACCATAGCAGATACTTTGGATTCACAGGGGAACTGCACCATAGCAGATACTTTGGATTCACAGGGGAACTGCACCATAGCAGTTAATTTGGATTCACAGGGGAACTGCACCATAGCAGTAATTTGGATTCACAGGGGAACTGCACCATAGCAGTTAATTTGGATTCACAGGGGCAATAGCAGTTAATTTGGATTCACAGGGGAACTGCACCATAGCAGTTACTTTGGATTCACATGGGAACTGCACCATAGCAGATACTTTGGATTCACAGGGGAACTGCACCATAGCAGATACTTTGGATTCACATGGGAACTGCACCATAGCAGTTAATTTGGATTCACAGGGGAACTGCACCATAGCAGTTAATTTGGATTCACAGGGGAACTGCACCATAGCAGATACTTTGGATTCACAGGGGAACTGCACCATAGCAGATACTTTGGATTCACAGAGGAACTGCACCATAGCAGATACTTTGGATTCACAGGGGAACTGCACCATAGCAGATACTTTGGATTCACAGGGGAACTGCACCATAGCAGATACTTTGGATTCACAGGGGAACTGCACCATAGCAGTTAATTTGGATTCACAGGGGAACTGCACCATAGCAGTTAATTTGGATTCACAGGGGAACTGCACCATAGCAGTTAATTTGGATTCACAGGGGAACTGCACCATAGCAGTTAATTTGGATTCACAGGGGAACTGCACCATAGCAGTTAATTTGGATTCACAGGGGAACTGCACCATAGCAGTTAATTTGGATTCACAGGGGAACTGCACCATAGCAGATACTTTGGATTCACAGGGGAACTGCACCATAGCAGATACTTTGGATTCACAGGGGAACTGCACCATAGCAGATACTTTGGATTCACAGGGGAACTGCACCATAGCAGATACTTTGGATTCACAGGGGAACTGCACCTAGCAGTTTGATCAGGAATAGCAGTTAATTTGGATTCACAGGGGAACTGCACCATAGCAGTTAATTTGGATTCACAGGGGAACTGCACCATAGCAGTTACTTTGGATTCACAGGGGAACTGCACCATAGCAGATACTTTGGATTCACAGGGGAACTGCACCATAGCAGTTAATTTGGATTCACAGGGGAACTGCACCATAGCAGATACTTTGGATTCACAGGGGAACTGCACCATAGCAGATACTTTGGATTCACAGGGGAACTGCACCATAGCAGATACTTTGGATTCACAGGGGAACTGCACCATAGCAGATACTTTGGATTCACAGGGGAACTGCACCATAGCAGATACTTTGGATTCACAGGGGAACTGCACCATAGCAGTTAATTTGGATTCACAGGGGAACTGCACCATAGCAGATACTTTGGATTCACAGGGGAACTGCACCATAGCAGTTAATTTGGATTCACAGGGGAACTGCACCATAGCAGATACTTTGGATTCACAGGGGAACTGCACCATAGCAGTTAATTTGGATTCACAGGGGAACTGCACCATAGCAGATACTTTGGATTCACATGGAAACTGCACCATAGCAGATACTTTGGATTCACATGGGAACTGCACCATAGCAGTTAATTTGGATTCACAGGGGAACTGCACCATAGCAGATACTTTGGATTCACAGGGGAACTGCACCATAGCAGTTAATTTGGATTCACAGAGGAACTGCACCATAGCAGATACTTTGGATTCACAGGGGAACTGCACCATAGCAGTTAATTTGGATTCACAGGGGAACTGCACCATAGCAGATACTTTGGATTCACATGGGAACTGCACCATAGCAGATACTTTGGATTCACATGGGAACTGCACCATAGCAGTTAATTTGGATTCACAGGGGAACTGCACCATAGCAGATACTTTGGATTCACAGGGGAACTGCACCATAGCAGATACTTTGGATTCACATGGGAACTGCACCATAGCAGATACTTTGGATTCACATGGGAACTGCACCATAGCAGTTAATTTGGATTCACAGGGGAACTGCACCATAGCAGTTAATTTGGATTCACAGGGGAACTGCACCATAGCAGTTAATTTGGATTCACATGGGAACTGCACCATAGCAGATACTTTGGATTCACATGGGAACTGCACCATAGCAGATACTTTGGATTCACAGGGGAACTGCACCATAGCAGATACTTTGGATTCACAGGGGAACTGCACCATAGCAGATACTTTGGATTCACAGGGGAACTGCACCATAGCAGTTAATTTGGATTCACAGGGGAACTGCACCATAGCAGTTAATTTGGATTCACAGGGGCAATAGCAGTTAATTTGGATTCACAGGGGAACTGCACCATAGCAGATACTTTGGATTCACAGGGGAACTGCACCATAGCAGTTACTTTGGATTCACATGGGAACTGCACCATAGCAGATACTTTGGATTCACAGGGGAACTGCACCATAGCAGATACTTTGGATTCACAGGGGAACTGCACCATAGCAGTTAATTTGGATTCACAGGGGAACTGCACCATAGCAGTTAATTTGGATTCACAGGGGAACTGCACCATAGCAGATACTTTGGATTCACAGGGGAACTGCACCATAGCAGATACTTTGGATTCACAGGGGAACTGCACCATAGCAGATACTTTGGATTCACAGGGGAACTGCACCATAGCAGATACTTTGGATTCACAGGGGAACTGCACCATAGCAGATACTTTGGATTCACAGGGGAACTGCACCATAGCAGATACTTTGGATTCACAGGGGAACTGCACCATAGCAGATACTTTGGATTCACAGGGGAACTGCACCATAGCAGATACTTTGGATTCACAGGGGAACTGCACCATAGCAGTTAATTTGGATTCACAGGGGAACTGCACCATAGCAGTTAATTTGGATTCACAGGGGAACTGCACCATAGCAGTTAATTTGGATTCACAGGGGAACTGCACCATAGCAGTTAATTTGGATTCACAGGGGAACTGCACCATAGCAGTTAATTTGGATTCACATGGGAACTGCACCATAGCAGTTAATTTGGATTCACAGGGGAACTGCACCATAGCAGTTAATTTGGATTCACAGGGGAACTGCACCATAGCAGATACTTTGGATTCACAGGGGAACTGCACCATAGCAGATACTTTGGATTCACAGGGGAACTGCACCATAGCAGATACTTTGGATTCACAGGGGAACTGCACCATAGCAGTTAATTTGGATTCACAGGGGAACTGCACCGTAGCAGTTAATTTGGATTCACAGGGGAACTGCACCATAGCAGTTAATTTGGATTCACAGGGGAACTGCACCATAGCAGATACTTTGGATTCACAGGGGAACTGCACCATAGCAGATACTTTGGATTCACAGGGGAACTGCACCATAGCAGATACTTTGGATTCACAGAGGAACTGCACCATAGCAGATACTTTGGATTCACAGGGGAACTGCACCATAGCAGATACTTTGGATTCACAGGGGAACTGCACCATAGCAGATACTTTGGATTCACAGGGGAACTGCACCATAGCAGTTAATTTGGATTCACAGGGGAACTGCACCATAGCAGTTAATTTGGATTCACATGGGAACTGCACCATAGCAGTTAATTTGGATTCACAGGGGAACTGCACCATAGCAGTTAATTTGGATTCACAGGGGAACTGCACCATAGCAGATACTTTGGATTCACAGGGGAACTGCACCATAGCAGATACTTTGGATTCACAGGGGAACTGCACCATAGCAGATACTTTGGATTCACAGGGGAACTGCACCATAGCAGATACTTTGGATTCACAGGGGAACTGCACCATAGCAGATACTTTGGATTCACAGGGGAACTGCACCATAGCAGTTAATTTGGATTCACAGAGGAACTGCACCATAGCAGATACTTTGGATTCACAGGGGAACTGCACCATAGCAGTTAATTTGGATTCACAGGGTAACTGCACCATAGCAGATACTTTGGATTCACATGGAAACTGCACCATAGCAGATACTTTGGATTCACATGGGAACTGCACCATAGCAGTTAATTTGGATTCACAGAGGAACTGCACCATAGCAGATACTTTGGATTCACAGGGGAACTGCACCATAGCAGATACTTTGGAGTAATGAACGTAGATATGGTGAAATAGTGTGTAGAGTCCAGTCAAACTGTGACTTGACCTCAAACAAATTGCAACAGAATGTTTCTCAGCTGGATATGTTGCAGGAAACCCCCAAGAATAACATACTAAAAGTCCATTAAAATCCTGCATGGCAAAAGGGGTCAAAATCCATAATTTATGCAAATTAGGTTCCGCCATTACCAAATAAGAGTATTTTTACAATAACTCCCTTATTATGCATGCTATCAATGTAAAAAAGGTGGCAAACCCTATGTTTTCAAGGTCAAGGAATTCACTGAACTCATCCTAGGATTTGCCAATCCCTTATATAATGCTAAATATGCAAATTAGGTTCCACCATTACCAAATAAGGGTATTTTTACAATAACTCCCTTATTATGCATGCTATCAATGTAAAAAAAGTGGCAAACCCTATGTTTTCAAGGTCAAGGAATTCAATGAACTCATCCTACATGAGACTTGTTAATCTACCACAGGTCTTATCTGTGCAGGGTGAAGATTTGGGTTTATCATCGCCAAATAAGGGCATTATTACAATGTTACCAATGTAGCCTTTTCGTCAGCTGATACCTAATCAAGCATAACTGAGTTCTTTCTGACTGAAACACTATTGTTCAGTCCTTGAACTGAACTTGCCTCTG
Source organism: Archivesica marissinica (assembly GCA_014843695.1). Lineage (NCBI taxonomy): Eukaryota > Metazoa > Mollusca > Bivalvia > Venerida > Vesicomyidae > Archivesica > Archivesica marissinica. Next base: position 44,790,390 of record CM026399.1, on the reverse strand, counting down.
ATTAATCCTCCTCCTCATCATTGAAGTCCTGCTCATCATCGATGTAGTTGGAAGAATTGGAACATTGTAGTCCCTTACATTCACCACATGCTGGTGAGCACTCGAGTCCATGTTTTCTACATGTACACCTGCTTGTGTCACAGCCTGTCTTGCAGTTGCATCTGAACAACCGGAGGAGCTCCATTGGGGCAGGTGGCATGTCAGTTTTGATGGGCAGTAACTGACCAGAACTGTTCTTCCATCCCCACTGTTCAGGGTCCATGTCAGATGCATGTCCTCTCCACTCCTGGACTTGGTAGTACACTCTAAGGTTGTGGAACTTTGCAGCCGCCGAAGTAGGTGGTAAACTGCGGGCCTCGACATACTTCGTGCTGCTGGTGACTTTTTCTCTGAACCTCTTATAGCGCAGGGCATCCAGGTTTTCATCTTCGCTACCACCATACAGGAGAACCAGGGCCACCTCACCCGATTGAACAATGTCTTCATTCGACGAGTCCTCCTGCATGAAGGTAGCTGCAATCGTGCTGAAGACACTGCTACTTTGCAGCTTCTTGAGTGCGATTGGCTTGCCGATATTGTACAACCTTGATGTAGAATCGCAGCCAAGAATAGCATGAACAAATGGCAGGTTTGCGCAGATATGCATTCCAAGCGTTTCCTTTGACCGTTTGATGTTCCAGATTCGAACTTTCTTTGCTGTTGACTTTGGCTCTGGTCTGAAATACACATCGTGGCCATCCATGTCAACATGGTAAAGAAGCAACACAAGTAAATCTGTATCGTCACCAACCAGAACAGCGGTTGTAGACTTCGCAACCTGGACCGCTGTCTCTACAATAAGAACGTCTGCGTCTGCCTTTGCGTGGATAGTTGAACACCCAGCCTTTTCCAGAAAGGACCCAAGTAGTGAGAGGAACCTTTGCTTATTTCCCTTGTTTGCAAGAAAGTCCTTCTTCCTTAGCGACACAACTGTCTGAGGAGTAAGCACAACGGATGGCCCTGCTCCATGTCCACGTCTACGGTGTGTCACATCTTTAATACCCGGACCACTCTCGTACCCGTCAAACACTATCGTGGCTTTTCCGTAATGACGCGAGACGTATTCCACATACCGTTCGCAGACAGCCTCAAACGTGTTGCCTTTTGACCAAGGGATCCGCTGCAGAAGGGCTCCACCATCGAGCACATAGTGTATATCACTGGGAAGTTCTTGTCCATTGACCTTTTCCACTACTTTCCACAGCGCTTCAGCAAGTGATGGCTTATTTGCTGTCCACGGTAAGGAGTATGCATCGAATAGGGCAGGCGGGTGTGAACACAACTCGTACTTGAATACAGACGCCGGGTCGACATGTGTGCCATTGGTAGCTATCAAACTCAGTCTCTGGAAGAGGAGCTGGGGGTCAACCTGCACAGATTCGTCATCAACTTTCACTGCTGTTTTTACAGCGAGTGTAACTGCCTGCTTTTTCCTTTGAAAGCTTATGTCCCTGACACTTTGCCCTACCATTGAGTCCAGAATCAGCTGTCCTACCGTTGCAGCATCGTCAGCGTTTACAGATTCGTGTGCATAGACACCAGTTACAAGTCCACGCAACTGAGGATCAGAGCCAAAGGGATCCAAGTCGTTCAACATGTTCAGGATTTTGTGAGTGTCCTTGGTGTCTCTCTTCAATCGTGATGGAGTTGTATCCTTGTGCTGTTCGCTTGTGTCACAGCTAACACCAGTGAGTTCATTCATTGCCTGACTGACATCGGCACAGAATGGCATGGAAAGCAGCCATATGACACGTTGGATGTCCGTTAGCCCACGACCTCTGGTTAGCCCACCGTTGGTTTTAATGCTTCTCATGAGGACCTGCTCAATAATTAGGTCTGTAGATAGTCCTGCCCAATAGCGCTCGCTCCTCCGGATGACATGGAGACCGTTGATGAAACTGGAATGTATGTCGGGGTGGGTTTCCGGTAGCTCGAGCATCGTCTGCAAATACATGTATGCGGATTTGGCATACAGGTTATGGCCGGCTGCTGCAACATATGGTAGCATTGCTTGGATAGTCTGTAGGTGCAATGCCCAGTCTCCAGTTCTCTCCGCCTTTATGAACATTCGCAATATTCCTATCATCTCCATATACTGCAACCATAGTTTAGCTGTCCTATGGTTTTCCATTGAGTGTTTCTCTTCAGTGAGCTTGTCCATAATTCGCAATAGAGCTTTGGAAGACAAAACCTCTTCTACGACGTCAACGTCAGGGTCTCTCATAATGTCATCATACAGCTGTCCGGCTTTCACGAAGTCCTTGTCAAGGGCATTCTCCTCATCGCTGCAGCTGTCTTCACCATTGGATTGGTACGTGTCATCATCCCCGGTCACAGCAGAATCTAGTCCGTCTTCCGCCTCTGCGTAGGTTGGCAGTGGCAGAATGTATGCATTCGCTAACAAGATGGTGTTAAGCGCTGCAAGGATCATCAAATGTCCCCGGATTGCCCTGGATATCGCTTTACCACTGACTATGTGCATCACGGTGTTTTCTGCATACACAACTTCTAGTACCTCTGTTAGTCCACTAGCTGCCATCAAGTGTCCCACACAGCCAAGGAAGCTCATCTGCAAGTGAAGTCCTCCAAGCCGCACAACTACTGATTTCAGATCACTAGGACTAGACTCTGAATCAATGATGAGCATCGCTTTCCAGTATAACGGCTGGTCGAATGTGATGATTGGGTTCACACCGTAGCCTTTGGCCAGGTCACAAACATACCACAGCGTTGACGAAATACACGTGAGATTGCTCGGATCCATGTCTATCATTGGCAAGAAGAGGACACTTGATTTACCAGGATGGTTACCTTGTTGATGAATTGTCTGCATCATCCCAGACCAGGCTGGTCTCTTGCAACCGAGCAGAAGTGATATGTCCCAGAGTAGATCAACCTGGAATGTGGGATCACTTATTTCCATGGCCTTTAGTTCTTTAAAAGTCAATGGAGGCTTGGCTGTGTGTTGGGAATGGAACATCCGGATATTTATCCCACCAACTTGCTTGATATCAGTGTTTGAGACAACTACTCTCGGCACTGGTTCGCGTTGAAGCTTCCCAGGTGTGAAGGTGGCAATAATCCCCATGCCATGAAAAGTATTTATCCCGTCGATAGTCCTGATGTTGTGGTCGACGTTATCTGCGACGAATTGGACGAATTGCTCTGGTCTTCTATGTGGTACAGCCCCTCCCTGCAAAGTTGCACTCCGTTCGAACGTTTGGACCTCTGAATAAGAACATCCAAAACCGTGTTGATACAGAGTGTCTATCAGATATCTAGAGGCAAAGCGGTGGTGCATATCAACTGCAAGACCAAACTGCAATGGTGCAAGAAGGACTCTTGGTCGGACTGCCTGCATGATTGCCTGTCCTATAGATGCTTGCTTTAGATCCGTGTCTTTACCAACGAACAGCAACTGCAGGAGTCTGTGCAATGACTTTGGCAGGAACTGCAAAGCCTCTACAGAAGAAAGTTGTTCTTTATTTGGATAATTATCGGATGAAACCACCATAGACTTAATGTCACTCTTGATGAGTTTGGCTGCAGTGCCAATTATCCGCATCGTCTCGGATTCCGCATCCTCCATCCGCTGTTTATCGTAGAAATCATGTAAGATGGATGCAGCAGTACGACGGAAAGTTACAACATTTGACTTTCCGTTTATCTCTGTAACTATGATTTGATCACCATACCTATCGAGTAGTTTCTTTTTCATATAGGTTACACTGTAAGCGTCAGATTCGGATTGTTGTAGGAACTCCTCCATTTTCTTCACCAGCTCCACAATCGTGAGTTGTTCGTCATCGTTATCCTCGAAGAACGCCACTGTCCTCAAAAATGCTTCTTGCCTATCTGCTTCCTCTGGTCTGCCAATGGTGTTTGATGACTTATCTACTGTGGCACTAAATTGCTGCGGCAGTTGCTTTAGTGTTCTAAAGTTTACACTGCAGATTTGGTGGTATATAGCATCTGCAGCATGCAAGTCCTGTGCAAATGCAATCCTGCCAGCAACCACATTGGACCAGTCATCATTTCTTTTTTCACAAGTTCTAGTGATCTCACTTTGAAAGTCCTTTGTTCTAACTGGAAAGAGTTCATATCTCCGCTTCTTCGGTTGACCGCAGAACAGGCAATGTTCCTTGAAATTAAACTGGATCTCCGAACGACGGATGCAGGAAGAAAGTTTGTCTGTACCATCCTTCTGATCTTGTTGGATTCGAGTTGGATTTGTGAAGTCCTTCCGACATATCGTGTGCACACGTTGTCCTGCTTGGGTCCTAACACTACTCCCACGCTCCTTGCTTGCTCGGTTTACTCCATCACTCCCTATTTCCCTCAGCACCACCGTCGGATGACCATCACCGAGGTCTTCACCACAGAAAGTGCAGCATTCCATGGTCTGCAAAAGAAAATAATACACCTCAGCTTCAGGAAATTATATCCCATACTACCTGGTGAAGGAGTCTTGGTTTACAATCATATACATGTAACATAGCAATATGTACATATCTGTTTTATTATGTTCCCGCCAGGTTCTTTAGAAAGTCCTAGGATGAGTTCATTGAATTCCTTGACCTTGAAAACATAGGATTTGCCACCTTTTTTACATTGATAGCATGCATAATAAGGGAGTTATTGTAAAAATACCCTTATTTGGTAATGGCGGAACCTAATTTGC
>CM026399.1:44767269-44784670 GCA_014843695.1 Archivesica marissinica | reverse complement strand
TATCCCACCCTTTGGTACAGACTCACCATAATACCTCACCCTTTGGTACAGACTCATCATAATATCCCACCCTGTGGTACAGACTCATCATAATATCCCACCCTTTGGTACAGACTCATCATAATATCCCACCCTTTGGTACAGACTCACCATAATACCTCACCCTTTGGTACAGACTCATCATAATATCCCACCCTTTGGTACAGACTCATCATAATATCCCACCCTTTGGTACAGACTCACCATAATACCTCACCCTTTGGTACAGACTCATCATAATATCTCACCCTTGGTACAGACTCACCATAATACCTCACCCTTTGGTACAGACTCATCATAATATCCCACCCTTTGGTACAGACTCACCATAATACCTCACCCTTTGGTACAGACTCACCATAATACCTCACCCTTTGGTACAGACTCATCATAATATCCCACCCTTTGGTACAGACTTACTTCAATATATCACCCTTTGATACACATTTACCATACCATATCACCCTCTGGAATAGACTCACCATAATAGCTCACCCCTTGGTACAAGCTCACCATAATATCCAACCCTTTGGTACAGACTCATCACAATAGCTCACTCTTTTGTACGGACTCACTATAATATATCACACTTTGGTACTGACTCACTATAATAGCTCACATTTTGGTGCACGCACAATATCCCACACTTTGGTACTGACTCATTATAATGTCTCACACTTTGTACAGACTCATTATAATGTCTCACACTTTGTACAGACTCAATATAATATCTCACACTTTGTACAGACTCATTAAAATATCTCACACTTTGGTACAGACTCAATATAATATCTCACACATTGGTACAGACTCAATATAATATCTCACACTTTGTGGTACAGACTCAATATAATATCTCACACCTGGGTACAGACTTACCATAATAACTTACATTTTGATTCACACTTATCTTGCTAGTACTTATTGGTATACACATATAGCTGCCCTTCAGGTTGCATCCGTGATATAATTAAAACCCAATCTGTTTTCAATCCATTCTGATTTTCAGATTGATGAATATCTACCTCTCGAAAGCATGTCAGAGATGAAGCCAATTTCCATATTATTTTTGAACATCGATTTAGACAACAGAGTCCGCACCGATGTGGAACGACAAGCTAAGCTGATTCAGGAGATAGTTGAAGTTGCCTATGCCAACTCAAAAGCTACGCACGGTAAATACTGTTAGAATACTGAGCTAAGAAATGACCAAATAAGTGTGATGACAACTGTCTTTGTCTGAATATAGATCAACTATAGCAGTTATAGTGCCATTCATTACCACTATCTGTGTCTGAATATAGATCTACTATAGCAGTTATAGTGCCATTCATTACCACTATCTGTGTCTGAATATAGATCAACTATAGCAGTTATAGTGCCATCCTTTACCAATATCTGTCTCTGAATATAGATCAACTATAGCAGTTATAGTGCCATCCTTTACCAATATCTTTGTCTGAATATAGATCAACTATAGCAGTTATAGTGCCATCCTTTACCAATATCTGTGTCTGAATATAGATCAACTATAGCAGTTACATTGCCATCCTTTACCAATATCTGTGTCTGAATATAGATCAACTATAGCAGTTACATTGCAATATCTTTGAAACAGATGGTATTGATACAACCAGAAAACCGATGTACATAGCAATCAATATCTCTTTCTCTGACGCTGCATTTCCAAACTCCAAATACATTTACACAATTAATGTGTAAAGTTACATCTATGCATACAGTTTATACAAATTGGATGGATTCACCAATAAGCGTGGTTACCTGGATTTGTTTGATACTTGACCATCTATGTATAAAGTTTATACAAATTGGTTGGATTCACCAATACGCGTGGTTACCTGGATTTGTTTGATACTTGACCATCTATGTATAAAGTTTATGCAAATTGGATGGATTCACCAATAAGCGTGGTTACCTGGATTTGTTTGATACTTGACCATCTATGTATAAAGTTTATACAAATTGGTTGGATTCACCAATAAGCGTGGTTACCTGGATTTGTTTGATACTTGACCATCTATGTATAAAGTTTATACAAATTGGATGGATTCACCAATAAGCGTGGTTACCTGGATTTGTTTGATACTTGACCATCTATGTATAAAGTTTATACAAATTGGATGGATTCACCAATACGAGTGGTTACCTGGATTTGTTTGATACTTGACCATCTATGTATAAAGTTTATACAAATTGGTTGGATTCACCAATAAGCCTGGTTACATGGATTTGTTTGATACTTGACCATCTATGTATAAGGTTTATACAAATTGGATGGATTCACCAATACCAGTGGTTTTCTGGATTTGTTTGATACTTGACCATCTATGTATAAAGTTTATACAAATTGGATGGATTCACCAATAAGCGTGGTTACCTGGATTTGTTTGATACTTGACCATCTATGTATAAAGTTTATACAAATTGGATGGATTCACCAATAAGCGTGGTTACCAGGATTTGTTTTTACCTGCTTGTTTTCATGTACTTCTGTGAGCAATTCAGATCCATTTTGTTCTAAAGTTTTATTTTTCATATTCTTAATGTATACATAGTACTATCTTTGTTTTAGAAGTTAGATAACTTACTGATATATTTGATGTGTTTGCAATTAGATAACTTACTGATATATTTGATGTTTTGGCAATTAGATAACTTACTGATATATTTGATGTTTTGGCAATTAAATAACTTACTGATACATTTTATGTTTTGGCAATTAGATAACTTACTGATATATATTTAATGTTTTTTGCAATTAGATATCTTACTGATAAATATTTGATGTTTTTGCAATTAGATAACTTACTGATATATTTGATGTTTTTGCAATTAGATAACTTACTGATATATTTGATGTTTTTGCAATTAGATAACTTACTGATATATTTGATGTTTTGGCGATTAGATAACTTACTAATATATTTGATGTTTTGGCAATTAGTTATCTTACTGATAAATATTTGATGTTTTTGCAATTAGATAACTTACTGATACATTTGATGTTTTGGCAATTAGATAATTTACTGATATATTTGATGTTTTTGCAATTAGATAACTTACTGATACATTTGATGTTTTGGCAATTAAATAACTTACTGATATATTTGATGTTTTGGCAATTAGATAACTTATTGATATATTTGATGTTTTGGCAATTAGATAACTTACTGATATATTTGATGTTTTGGCAATTAGATAACTTACTGATATATTTGATGTTTTGCAATTAGATAACTTACTGATATATTTGATGTTTTGGCAATTAGATAACTTACTGATATATTTGATGTTTTGGCAATTAGATAATTTACTGATATATTTGATGTTTTGGCAATTAAATAACTTACTGATATATTTGATGTTTTGTCAATTAGATAATTTACTGATATATTTGATGTTTTGGCAATTAGATAACTTACTGACATATATTTGATGCTATGGCAATTAGATAATTTACTGATATATTTGATGTTTTGGTAATTAAATAATGTACTGATATATTTGATGTTTTGGCAATTAGATAACTTACTGACATATATTTGATGCTATGGCAATTAGATAATTTACTGATATATTTGATGTTTTGGTAATTAAATAATGTACTGATATATTTGATGTTTTGTCAATTAGATAATTTACTGATATATTTTACCTATGTCTCATCATGCTATTATTTTACCATTTCAGGGACTTTGAACAAGGTGTTTCTGTTTGATAAGGTACTAATTTTGTTATTAATGAGATTTTGTTATCACCGTCTCTATGAAGCATGTGTGCTTATATAAATGTACGGGAACATGTGTGCTTATGTAAATGTACGGGAACATGTGTGCTTATGTAGATGTACGGAACATGTGTGCTTATGTACATGTACGGAACATGTGTGCTTATGTAAATGTACGGGAACATGTGTGCTTATGTAAATGTACGGAACATGTGTGCTTATGTAAATGTACGGGAACATGTGTGCTTAGGTAGATGTACGGAACATGTGTGCTTATGTAAATGTACGGGACATGTGTGATTATGTAAATACACGGGAACATGTGTGCTTATGTAAATGTACGGGAACATGTGTGCTTATGTAAATGTACGGGACATGTGTGCTTATGTAAATGTACGGGAACATGTGTGCTTATGTAAATGTACGGGAACATGTGTGCTTATGTAAATGTACGGGAACATGTGTGCTTATGTAAATGTACGGGACATGTGTGCTTATGTAGATGTACGGGAACATGTGTGCTTATGTAAATGTACGGGAACATGTGTGCTTATGTAAATGTATGGAACATGTGTGCTTATGTAAATGTACGGAACATGTGTGTTTATGTAAATGTACGGGAACATGTGTGCTTATGTAGATGTACGGGAACATGTGTGCTTATGTAGATGTACGGAACATGTGTGCGTATGTAGATGTACGGGAACATGTGTGCTTATGTAGATGTACGGGAACATGTGTGCGTTTGTAAATGTACGGGAACATGTGTGCTGATGTAAATATACTGGACATGTGTGCTTATGTAAATGTACGGGAACATGTGTGCTTATGTAGATGTATGGAACATGTGTGCTTATGTAAATGTACGGGAACATGTGTGATTATGTAAATGTACGGGAACATGTGTGCTTATGTAGATGTACGGGACCATGTGTGGTTATGTAAATGTACGGGAACATGTGTGCTTATGTAGATGTACGTAACATGTGTGCTTATGTAGATGTACGTAACATGTGTGCTTATGTAAATGTACGGAACATGTGTGCTTATGTAGATGTACGGGAACATGTGTGGTTATGTATATTTACGGGAACATGTGTGCTTATGTAAATATACGGGAACATATGTGCTTATGTAGATGTACGGGAACATGTGTGCTTATGTAAATGTACGGGAACATGTGTGCTTATGTAAATGTACGGAACATGTGTGCTTATGTAAATGTACGGAACATGTGTGCTTATGTAGATGTACGGGAACATGTGTGCTTATGTAAATGTACGGGAACATATGTGCTTATGTAGATGTAGGGGAACATGTGTGCTTATGTAAATGTACGGGAACATGTGTGGTTATGTAAATTTATGGAACATGTGTGCTTATGTAAATGTACGGAACATGTGTGCTTATGTAAATGTACGGGAACATGTGTGCTTATGTAGATGTACGGAACATGTGTGCTTATGTTGATGTATGGGAACATATGTGCTTATGTAGATGTACGGGAACATGTGTGCGTATGTAAATGTATGGGAACATGTGTGCTTATGTAAATGTATGGAACATGTGTGCTTATGTAAATGTACGGAACATGTGTGCTTATGTAAATGTACGGGAACATGTGTGCTTATGTAGATGTACGGAACATGTGTGCTTATGTAGATGTACGGGAACATGTGTGTTTATGTAGATGTACGGGAACATGTGTGCGTTTGTAGATGTACGGAACATGTGTGCTTATGTAAATGTACGGGAACATGTGTGCATATGTAGATGTACGGGAACATGTGTGCTTATGTAGATGTACGGAACATGTGTGCGTATGTAGATGTACGGGAACATGTGTGCTTATGTAGATGTACGGAACATGTGTGCGTATGTAAATGTACGGGAACATGTGTGCGTTTGTAGATGTATGGAACATGTGTACCTATGTAAATGTACGGAACATGTGTGCTTATGTAGATGTATGGAACATGTGTACTTATGTAGATGTACGGAATATGTGTGCGTTTGTAGATGTACGGAACATGTGTGCTTATGTAAATGTACGGGAACATGTTTGCATATGTAGATGTACGGGAACATGTGTGCTTATGTAGATGTACGGAACATGTGTGCGTATGTAGATTTACGGGAACATGTGTGCTTATGTAGATGTACGGGAACATGTGTGCGTTTGTAGATGTACGGGAACATGTGTGCTTATGTAGATGTATGGAACATATGTGCTTATGTAAATGTACGGGAACATGTGTGCTTATGTAAATGTACGGGAACATGTGTGCGTATGTAAATGTACGGGAACATGTGTGCTTATGTAGATGTATGGAACATGTGTGCGTATGTAACTGTACGGGAACATGTGTGCTTATGTAAATGTACGGGAACATGTGTGCTTATGTAAATGTACGGGAACATGTGTGCTTATGTAGATGTATGGAACATGTGTGCTTATGTAAATGTACGGGAACATGTGTGCTTATGTAAATGTACGGGAACATGTGTGCTTATGTAGATGTACCGAACGTGGTGTGCTTATGTAGATGTATGGAACATGTGTGCTTATGTAAATGCACGGGAACATGTGTGCTTATGTAGATGTATGGAACATGTGTGCTTATGTAAATGTACGGGAACATGTGTGATTATGTAAATTTACGGGAACATGTGTGCTTATGTAGATGTACGGGAACATGTGTGGTTATGTAAATGTACGGGAACATGTGTGCTTATGTAGATGTACGGAACATGTGTGCTTATGTAGATGTACGTAACATGTGTGCTTATGTAAATGTACGGAACATGTGTGGTTATGTATATGTACGGGAACATGTGTGCTTATGTAAATGTACGGGAACATGTGTGCTTATGTAGATGTACGGGAACATGTGTGCTTATGTAAATGTACGGGAACATGTGTGCTTATGTAAATGTACGGAACATGTGTGCTTATGTAAATGTACGGAACATGTGTGCTTATGTAGATGTACGGGAACATGTGTGCTTATGTAAATGTACGGGAACATATGTGCTTATGTAGATGTAGGGGAACATGTGTGCTTATGTAAATGTACGGGAACATGTGTGGTTATGTAAATGTATGGAACATGTGTGCTTATGTAAATGTACGGAACATGTGTGCTTATGTAAATGTACGGGAACATGTGTGCTTATGTAGATGTACGGAACATGTGTGCTTATGTTGATGTACGTGAACATATGTGCTTATGTAGATGTACGGGAACATGTGTGCGTATGTAAATGTATGGGAACATGTGTGCTTATGTAAATGTATGGAACATGTGTGCTTATGTAAATGTACGGAACATGTGTGCTTATGTAAATGTACGGGAACATGTGTGCTTATGTAGATGTACGGAACATGTGTGCTTATGTAGATGTACGGGAACATGTGTGTTTATGTAGATGTACGGGAACATGTGTGCGTTTGTAGATGTACGGAACATGTGTGCTTATGTAAATGTACGGGAACATGTGTGCATATGTAGATGCACGGGAACATGTGTGCTTATGTAGATGTACGGAACATGTGTGCGTATGTAGATGTACGGGAACATGTGTGATTATGTAGATGTACGGGAACATGTGTGCGTTTGTAGATGTACGGAACATGTGTTCGTATGTAGATGTACGGGAACATGTGTGCTTATGTAGATGTACGGAACATGTGTGCGTATGTAAATGTACGGGAACATGTGTGCGTTTGTAGATGTATGGAACATGTGTACCTATGTAAATGTACGGAACATGTGTGCTTATGTAGATGTATGGAACATGTGTACTTATGTAGATGTACGGAATATGTGTGCGTTTGTAGATGTACGGAACATGTGTGCTTATGTAAATGTACGGGAACATGTGTGCACATGTAGATGTACGGGAACATGTGTGCTTATGTAGATGTACGGAACATGTGTGCGTATGTAGATGTACGGGAACATGTGTGCTTATGTAGATGTACGGGAACATGTGTGCGTTTGTAGATGTACGGAACATGTGTGCGTATGTAGATGTACGGGAACATGTGTGCTTATGTAGATGTACGGAACATGTGTGCTTATGTAATTGTACGGGAACATGTGTGCGTTTGTAGATGTATGGAACATGTGTACCTATGTAAATGTACGGAACATGTGTGCTTATGTAGATGTATGGAACATGTGTACTTATGTAGATGTACGGATCATGTGTGCTTATGTAAATATACGGAACATGTGTGATTATGTAAATGTATGGGACATTTGTGCTTATGTAAATGTACGGAACATGTGTGCTTATGTAAATGTACGGGAACATGTGTGCTTATGTAAATGTACGGGAACATGTGTGCTTATGTAAATATACGGGACATGTGTGCTTATGTAAATGTACGGGAGCATGTGTGCTTATGTAGATGTATGGAACATGTGTGCTTATGTAAATGTACGGGAACATGTGTGCTTATGTAGATGTATGGAACATGTGTGCTTATGTAAATGTACGGGAACATGTGTGCTTATGTAAATGTACGGGAACATGTGTGCTTATGTAGATGTACGGGAACATGTGTGGTTATGTAAATGTACGGGAACATGTGTGCTTATGTAGATGTACGGAACATGTGTGCTTATGTAGATGTACGTAACATGTGTGCTTATGTAAATGTACGGAACATGTGTGCTTATGTAGATGTACGGGAACATGTGTGGTTATGTATATGTACGGGAACATGTGTGCTTATGTAAATGTACGGGAACATATGTGCTTATGTAGATGTACGGGAACATGTGTGCTTATGTAAATGAACGGGAACATGTGTGGTTATGTAAATGTATGGAACATGTGTGCTTATGTAAATGTACGGAACATGTGTGCTTATGTAAATGTACGGGAACATGTGTGCTTATGTAGATGTACGGAACATGTGTGCTTATGTAGATGTACGGGAACATGTGTGCTTATGTAGATGTACGGGAACATGTGTACGTTTGTAGATGTACGGAACATGTGTGCTTATGTAAATGTACGGAACATGTGTGCTTATGTAGATGTACGGGAACATGTGTGCTTATGTAGATGTACGGAACATGTGTGCGTATGTAGATGTACGGGAACATGTGTGCTTATGTAGATGTACGGGAACATGTGTGCGTTTGTAGATGTACGGAACATGTGTGCGTATGTAGATGTACGGGAACATGTGTGCTTATGTAGATGTACGGAACATGTGTGCTTATGTAAATGTACGGGAACATGTGTGCGTTTGTAGATGTATGGAACATGTGTACCTATGTAAATGTACGGAACATGTGTGCTTATGTAGATGTATGGAACATGTGTACTTATGTAGATGTACGGAACATGTGTGCTTATGTAAATATACGGAACATGTGTGCTTATGTAAATGTACGGAACATGTGTGCTTATGTAAATGTATGGGACATGTGTGCTTATGTAAATGTACGGAACATGTGTGCTTATGTAAATGTATGGAACATGTGTGCTTATGTAAATGTACGGAACATGTGTGCTTATGTAAATGTATGGGAACATGTGTGCTTATGTAAATGTACGGGAACATGTGTGCTTATGTAAATATACGGGACATGTGTGCTTATGTAAATGTACGGGAACATGTGTGCTTATGTAGATGTATGGAACATGTGTGCTTATGTAAATGTACGGGAACATGTGTGCTTATGTAGATGTATGGAACATGTGTGCTTATGTAAATGTACGGGAACATGTGTGCTTATGTAAATGTACGGGAACATGTGTGCGTATGTAAATGTACGGGAACATGTGTGCTTATGTAGATGTATGGAACATGTGTTCGTATGTAACTGTACGGGAACATGTGTGCTTATGTAAATGTACGGGAACATGTGTGCTTATGTAAATGTACGGGAACATGTGTGCTTATGTAGATGTATGGAACATGTGTGCTTATGTAAATGTACTGGAACATGTGTGCTTATGTAGATGTACCGAACGTGTGTGCTTATGTAGATGTATGGAACATGTGTGCTTATGTAAATGCACGGGAACATGTGTGCTTATGTAGATGTACCGAACGTGTGTGCCTATGTAGATGTACGGAACATGTGTGCTTATGTAGATGTACGGAACATGTGTGCTTATGTAAATGTACGGGAACATGTCTGCTTATGTAGATGTACGGAACATGTGTGCTTATGTAGATGTACGGAATATGTGTGCTTATGTAGATGTATGGTATGAAAATATGGTTGATGTGATCACAATTTGTACAGCATGCTACTACTTGGGGGTGAGATAGTTTGTATTATGCTCTATGCTGATGGTAGTGTGTTAATAGCGGAGTCTGTTGATGATATTCAAGTGCTACTGAATGCTTTAAATGATTGGTGTGCTCTAAATGATATGACTGTAAATGCTTCTAAAAATAATGTTGTGCATTTTCGTCCCAAGTCAGAATTAGGTACCCACTTTAGGTCCACATGTGGAATAAATCAGATTAATATTGTTGACAGATATGCTTACTTAGGTGTTGTTTTGCATGAACATTTGGATAATAATATTACAGTTAAATCTGTTTCTCAGAGTGCCAGTCATGCATTGGGTTTACTTATTGTAAAATGTAAATTAATGGGCGGTGTGTCCTATGATGTTTTTACAAAGTTATACGATTCGGTAGTTAGGCCTGTAATCAATTATAGCGCTCCTTTGTGGGGCCGGTTTCGATCATATTCGTGTATCGAAGCCGTTCATAATAGGGCATTACGGTATTTTCTCGGTGTCGGCAAATATTCACCAACCAATGGTATTTGAGGAGATATGGGTTGGAAACCCCCAATAGTCCGACAATGGAAATGTATCTCGCTTTATTGTTCAAGACTTTCAGGTATGGATACCGCAAGGATCAAAAGGCGAGTGGCACTCTGGGCATATAGTAAGCTAGTCGTTCATGTAGAAATTGGCATTTTAATGTTAAGAGCTATTATGAGGCTAATGGTTTTCCTGTGTACACTAGCTTTACTAATCCTATATCTCGTTCTTTCACACATAATGTAGAGGTCAAAGCATACGATAAGTATATAAACTCTTGGTCAACCAAGATAAACAATGTCATAGGTCCCTCTGGTGGCGGGCGGAATAAATTGAGACTGTATAAATTGTTTAAAACTGACCATATATATAGCAGAGCAATATTGTAAAATTGTATTACCACCCAGACATCGTTTTGCAAATTTCGACTGGGGATCGCCCACAATAGGACAATACTGGTCGGTATGAAGGTTTGCCAGAGGAATCTAGGATTTGTCCGTTTTGTGATATTTCTACTATTGAAAACGAGATGCATGTAATATTGAATTGTATAAATAAGATTTTTTCTCAAATATTAATTTCTACTCAATGTCCGATTATAATAAATATTGTTTCCTGTTTTCAAACCAAGAGATGATTCGTAATTGTGCCAAAACCTGTTTTATTATTCTACAGAGGCGTCAGTTTTATATGTAAATAATTTTTTAATTTGTGAATAATTATTAGTCATTATTTCTTTGTACATGTATTTCTAACTGCAATTATTTATCTCGTCTTTAATATCTCTGCTAATCATATTCGTTATGATTTGATCAAAGCGAAGTTAGATTTCATAAGACCAATCAGTGTGCAATAGTACCTAATTTGTATTTATGTCCTGCTCGTTGTCTAGCATAGGATGTGATAGGCTCAGTGGAACTCTGGTGGGAGAATGAAACAATAAAACCTGAATGGTTGGAAAAGGACATTTTTATTAAAATGTCAGAAAACAATAAATATTTACAACAGTAGTTCTACAATGTAGTAAGTACAGATTATACTAAAACGAACTACTGCTAATGATTTGGCCAAGGCTAATACAGATTGTTTCAGATAGCCATATCTGGGAAAACCAAAAACCGCCAAAGAGAAACCGCCCAGATCCACTAGTCTAACGCAACTATGATATATATGAAATGCTAGCGAACCTATAATTAGGGAGAGCAATAAACCAACACTCCAACCACGATATACCTGCATGTAATTTTAATTAACCAGATTACGGTTAATACCCTCGAAGCTATTATTGAAACCATAGTAGAACTATCCTACTACTTGACTAGCCTGACCATGCGTTGAGACTGTACCTGTACTACCGGTACTGTATACATAATTGTGCCAAAACCTGTTTTATTATTCTACAGAGGCGTCAGTTTTATATGTAAATAATTTTTTAATTTGTGAATAATTATTAGTCATTATTTCTTTGTACATGTATTTCTAACTGCAATTATTTATCTCGTCTTTAATATCTATGCTAATCATATTCGTTATGATTTGATCAAAGCGAAGTTAGATTTCATAAGACCAATCAGTGTGCAATAGTACCTAATTTGTATTTCAGTGTTTTATAATTGTCTTAGAGCAGATTTTAATATCTGATTAGCAGGGATATTGCAGCTTTATCCCTAACATACTGTGATAAATGAGTGTGTATAATTTTGCTCATCTCTTATAACTCCATGTTGGAGTGGCTTTGTACTTGTATTATGTAAACTATACATGTAATATTATTGTAAATATTGTACGTACAATGATGATATGTAAATAAATAAATAAATAACTACTAGTATCTCACATCCGTCTGAAAACACTTGTCTGGGCTCTATTTCCTCTGTCAACCTAGGGATACCTGTGTGGCAACTGTAATCTTTCAATGGGAGACATGTTATAATAATAGTACATAACTTTGATGTACATGTATCTATTAGTTTAAAACGAATATGCAAATTTCCCGACCACTGATATGTGTGTATAGCCCTTTGAGCGTTTCAACTGAGATGAGAGATCCAGGGCCTTATGGTTATTCACGCATTATGTGTATTGGACTGAATATATATTTTAGGGATTGACGATTGTGGTGCTATTTGGGCTATCTGGATACAAGGATGAAAATGACTGTGCACAAGCTCTCACTTGTTCAGACATAATTAAGAAAGAGCTTGACAATACAGAAGGTATCAGGTAAGTGATGTCTATATAATCTAAGCATGTATGTATAGAGATAGGGATGGGTCTATGGTATATATGGTATGATAGGTAATGCATGCGTTGTTAATATGTTGTTGCTATAACAGTAGTTGTTGTATGTTTAAGCTATTATTATGTCATTATTCTAACAAAAGTTGTAGTACGTCGTGGTATCCATGAAGTAAAATATTGTTATTATATATATATATATCTTAACAATAGTTGTATTATGCTTAGTGGGTATGCAAGTAATGTGTCGCTATCATAACAATAGTTGTGTTATGTTTAGTGGTTATGCAATTAATATGTCGCTATTATAACAATAGTTGTGTTATGTTTAGTGGGTATGCAATTAATATGTCGCTATTATAACAATAGTTGTGTTATGTTTAGTGGGTATGCAATTAATATGTCGCTATTATAACAATAGTTGTGTTATGTTTAGTGGGTATGCGAGTAATATGTCGCTATTATAACAATAGTTGTGTTATGTTTAGTGGGTATGCAATTAATATGTCGCTATTATAACAATAGTTGTGTTATGTTTAGTGGGTATGCAATTAATATGTCGCTATTATAACAATAGTTGTGTTATGCTTAGTGGGTATGCGAGTAATATGTCGCTATTATAACAATAGTTGTGTTATGTTTATTGGGTATGCAAGTAATATGTCGCAATTATAACAATAGTTGTGTTATGGTTTGGGGGTATGCAAGTAATATGTCGCTATTATAACAATAGTTGTATTATGGTTTGGGGGTATGCAAGTAATATGTCGCTATTATAACACTAGTTGTATTATGGTTTGGGGGTATGCAAATAATATGTCGCTATTATAACAATAGTTGTATTATGGTTTGGGGGTATGCAATTAATATGTCGCTATTATAACAATAGTTGTATTATGGTTTGGGGGTATACAAATAATATGTCGCTATTATAACACTAGTTGTATTATGGTTTGGGGGTATGCAAGTAATATGTCGCTATTATAACAATAGTTGTATTATGGTTTGTGGGTATGCAATTAATATGTCGCTATTATAACACTAGTTGTATTATGGTTTGGGGGTATGCAATTAATATGTCGCTATTATAACACTAGTTGTATTATGGTTTGGGGTATGCAATTAATATGTCGCTATTATAACACTAGTTGTATTATGGTTTGGGGGTATGCAAGTAATATGTCGCTATTATAACAATAGTTGTATTATGGTTTGTGGGTATGAAAGTAATGTGTCGCTATCATAACAATAGTTGTGTTATGTTTAGTGGTTATGCAATTAATATGTCGCTATTATAACAATAGTTGTGTTATGTTTAGTGGGTATGCAACTAATATGTCGCTATTATAACACTAGTTTTGTTATGCTTAGTGGGTATGCAAATAATATGTCGCTATTATAACAATAGTTGTGTTATGTTTAGGTATCGATGAAGTTACATAAATCTTGCTTTCATTATTTCAGAAAACTTTCAATTGGTGTCACCACTGGGAAAACTTTCTGTGGCGTCATTGGACATACAGAAAAAAGACATGAATACTCAGGTAATATAGTCACATTACTAATACAGTATATACTCGGGTAATATAGTCACATTACTAATACAGTATATACTCGGGTAATATAGTCACATTACTAATGCAGTATATACTCGGGTAATATAGTCACATTACTAATCAGTATATACTCGGGTAATATAGTCACATTACTAATACAGTATATACTCGGGTAATATAGTCACATTACTAATACAGTATATACTCGGGTAATATAGTCACATTACTAATGCAGTATATACTCGGGTAATATAGTCACATTACTAATACAGTATATACTCGGGTAATATAGTCACATTACTAATACAGTATATACTCGGGTAATATAGTCACATTACTAATACAGTATATACTCGGGTAATATAGTCACATTACTAATGCAGTATATACTCGGGTAATATAGTCACATTACTAATACAGTATATACTCGGGTAATATAGTCACATTACTAATACAGTATATACTCGGGTAATATAGTCACATTACTAATACAGTATATACTCGGGTAATATAGTCACATTACTAATACAGTATATACTCGGGTAATATAGTCACATTACTAATACAGTATATACTCGGGTAATATAGTCACATTACTAATACAGTATATACTCGGGTAATATAGTCACATTACTAATGCAGTATATACTCGGGTAATATAGTCACATTACTAATGCAGTATATACTCGGGTAATATAGTCACATTACTAATGCAGTATATACTCCAGTAATATAGTCACATTACTAATGCAGTATATACTCCAGTAATATAGTCACATTACTAATACAGTATATACTCGGGTAATATAGTCACATTACTAATACAGTATATACTCGGGTAATATAGTCACATTACTAATACAGTATATACTCGGGTAATATAGTCACATTACTAATGTAGTATATACTCGGGTAATATAGTCACATTGCTAATTCTCGTGCAATATACCTATCTATTCTAATAAACGCCCAGGCCGACTTTTCTGCATAAAAACTGCCAATTTCCACTAGAATATCGGAAATAATATAGCCTCCTTTAACCCGTTCCCTCATGGAAGCACCTCTTGACACCATTACCAATACGACATACATTGATAATGTAGTAGCCAAACCAATGTTCATAATAAACACCAGAATCTCATGTACTCCCAGTAATATATATGGAGGTGGGATAGATATGGCGACTACTTATTCACTGCATGATAGCTAAATGGCTGTCGTTTGTATGGAGATATAATGGTATATTTACCTAAATCTCTATGAGGGAAAGGGTTAAATACCCCCACCCCCTCACCCTGAGTCATACAAGAATCATGGCACGAGGCATCAGTGTGATGTCAACTTTTAAGCCTACATATTATAATCCTGTTCTGGTTGGGTAATTGTTTTTAGGATTAACGGTCCTTTCAACAGTTTTGTCTGGGCTTTTATCCAGTTTGACCTTCTCTGCCTTTCATCTCTGTATTTTCACTAAAGTTGTTTTTAGGATTAACGGTCCTTTCAACAGTTTTGTCTGGGCTTTTATCCAGTTTGACCTTCTCTGCCTTACATCTCTGGATTTTCACTAAAGTTGGTAGGGGGTATCAGTATTATGTTTAGTGGTGTAAGCCCATTCCTGTGGATGACTTTTTGTGGATTTAATGCCCTTTGAACATTCTTATAACACAAAGCCTGTCCGTTCATCTCCAAAACCTCTTTGTAAATAAAATTCAGTGTTTTGTCTCTTCTGAAAAATTGTAAAAATGCAGGTTCGGCATTTGAATTTTCATTACAATGACTTTATATATTTCACGTTCATGCTTTCATAGCTCCACCGAAGCAACAGTGAGTGGAGAGACATAAGATTGCTTTAATAACAATTTCTAGTTTATAATACATGTATTATAAATTATAATTAGAAAATAAACTAATCAAAGTTGTACTCAACATTTTGCATATATATGTAAATATTTGTAAATTTCTGTTCCAGTGATGGGAGGGAAAGTGAATGTGGCTGCACGACTAATGATGCATTATCCGAACATCATAACATGCGATAATGCAACATATGAGGGATGTCAGTTGGTCCCTGCAAGTTTTAAAGTGGTCCCAACGGAAGAAATGAAAGGCCTAACGAATGTCTGTGTTCTTAGGCAGTTCACTTGACATCCCGATAGTATTGCAGCCAACGAAAGTACGGACACTATCCACGGTAATAATTTGTTCATAATTAGCTCTCTGCAAACTAGCAAGGAGTTATTGCGATATCTTACACTGTGGCACCATACTCCAGATGTCAGCTCTCACAATGTCGGCATCCCCGATGTCGGCGAATGATTGACATTTCATTTTTGTCCAAATTGGTTATCGTATCTTTTTATACTTATCGTGTCAAGTCGGGACATTGCAGCGTGTTGCTATAAATATAGCACGAACATCATAGAGTAGACAACCTTATTGCTGCCATACTAAGCGAGCGATATACATGTACGTATGTTATATGCTTATGACACTGTGTCCGTAGTACAGACTGTGTTGGATACATATGATCCGTATCATGTCCGTAGTACAGACTGTGGGTTAGATACATATGATCCGTATCATGTCCATAGTATAGACTGTGTTAGAGACATATGATCCGTATCATGTCCGTAGTACAGACTGTGTTAGATACATATGATCCGTATCATGTCCGTAGTGCAGACTGTGTTAGATACATATGATACGTATCATGTCCGTAGTACAGACTGTGTGTTAGATACATATGATCCGTATCATGTCCGTAGTACAGACTGTGTTAGATACATATGATCCGTATCATGTCCGTAGTACAGACTGTGATAGATACATATGATCCGTATCATGTCCGTAGTACAGACTGTGTTAGATACATATGATCCGTATCATGTCCGTAGTACAGACTGTGTGTTAGAGACATATGATACGTATCATATCCGTAGTACAGACTGTGTGTTAGAGACATATGATACGTATCATGTCCGTAGTACAGACTGTGTGTTAGATACATATG
>CM026399.1:44747569-44766269 GCA_014843695.1 Archivesica marissinica | reverse complement strand
GCATCCAACTTTCCATTACCCATGTTTTCTAACGTATACGACACTTTTCAAGTGCGTCTATCTGTGCATCCAACTTTACATTACCCATGTTTTCTAACCTGTACGACACCTGTGAAGTGCGTCTATCTGTGCATCCAACTTTACATTACCCATGCTTTCTAACCTGTACGACACCTTCCAGGGGTGTCTATCTGTGCATCCAACTTTCCATTACCCATGTTTTCTAACCTATACGACACCTTTCAAGTGCGTCTACCTGTGCATACAACTTTACATTACCCATGTTTTTCAGTAAAGAAATTCAACTTTATAACTTTGTAATATTTTTTAATGAACTTGAAATTGTTGAAGAGTAATGTTCTACTTCATGATCAAGCAATTCACCATGTTTACACATTTTGGGGATTCTCGATTAACAATATTTTATGAAACACTTACAATACATATTGTATATTAATTGATAGCAAGTAATTAAGTTGTTAATTATTATTCATATTGATTTATATGATCAGGTTTTGGGAGTTCACAATGAACCCAGTGACAGCACAGCTACCGATACACCTATACAGAAACAGCGGACACGCCAGCTGAATAGATGTAAGCAATTCATAAATGTTCGGGGTTTGTAAGAGATTACATATATATTATATTGTAAATTGTTAGGGGTTTGTAAGATATGACATACATATATTATATTGTAAGTTATTAGGGGTTTGTAAGAGATGACATACATATATTATATTGTAAATTGTTAGGGGTTTGTAAGAGATGACATACATATATTATGTTGTAAATTGTTAGGGGTTTAAATACAATAATGATTAACATTCATATATTATATGTAAATTCGGGTGTTGTAAGAGATGACATACATATATTATATTGTAAATTATTAGGGGTTTGTAAGAGATGACATACATATATTATATTGTAAAATGTTCGGGGTTTGTAAGAGATGACATACATATATTATATTGTAAATTATTAGGGGTTGTAAATAGATGACATACATATATTGTATTGGAAATTATTAGGGGTTTGTAAGAGATGACATACATATATTGTATTGTAAATTATTAGGGGGTTTGTAAGAGATGACATTCATATATTATATCATAATTTGTTCGGGGTTGTAAGAGATGACATACATATATTAGATTGTAAATTGTTAGGTGTTTGTAAGATATGACATCGCTCCATCAATATCACACAGACATATAGTATCAAATTGTAACTGGATGCTCGCTCCATCAATATCACACTGACATATAGTATCTAATTGTAACTGAATGCTCGCTCCATCAATATCACACAGACATATAGTATCAAATTGTAACTGAATGCTCGCTCCATCAATATCGTACAGACATATAGTATCAAATTGTAACTGAATGCTCGCTCCATCAATATCACACAGACATATAGTATCAAATTGTAACTGAATGCTCGCTCCATCAATATCACACAGACATATAGTATCCAAGTGTAACTGGATACTCGCTCCATCAATATCACACAGACATATAGTATCAAATTGTAACTGGATGCTCGCTCCATCAATATCACACAGACATATAGTATCAAATTGTAACTGGATGCTCGCTCCATTCGCTCCATCAATATCACACAGACATATTTCAAATTGTAACTGGAACCCTCCATCAATATCACACAGACATATAGTATCAAATTTAACTGGATGCTCGCTCCATCAATATCACACAGACATATTGTATCAAATTGTAACTGGATGCTCGCTCCATCAATATCACACAGACATATAGTATCAAATTGTAACTGGATGCTCGCTCCATCAATATCACACAGACATATTGTATCAAATTGTAACTGGATGCTCGCTCCATCAATATCACACAGACATATTGTATCAAATTGTAACTGGATGCTCGCTCCATCAATATCATACAGACATATAGTATCAAATTGTAACTGGATGCTCGCTCCATCAATATCACACAGACATATTGTATCAAATTGTAACTGGATGCTCGCTCCATCAATATCACACAGACATATTGTATCAAATTGTAACTGGATGCTCGCTCCATCAATATCATACAGACATATAGTATCAAATTGTAACTGGATGCTCGCTCCATCAATATCACACAGACATATAGTATCAAATTGTAACTGGATGCTCGCTCCATCAATATCGTACAGACATATAGTATCAAATTGTAACTTGATGCTCGCTCCATCAATATCGTACAGACATTTAGTATCAAATTGTAACTGGATGCTCGCTCCATCAATATCGTACAGACATATAGTATCAAATTGTAACCGGATGCTCGCTCCATCAATATCACACAGACATATAGTATCAAATTGTAACTTGATGCTCGCTCCATCAATATCGTACAGACATATAGTATCAAATTGTAACTGGATGCTCGCTCCATCAATATCACACAGACATAAAAAATTAAAAATTATTATATCAAATTTTAGCCAGATTCGCGCTCCATTTGATCAGGGGTTGATAATAATCTCCTGTCTTTGATATTTTTCAGTCAAGAATGTTGCTTCCGCTGTAATAGACATGAAACTTAGTGAGGCACTGAGGTTGTACATGCAGGCTCCAGTTCTCAAAATGGTTTGTATCTCGGATACTATATGTATCCATTTTATTGAAATCAATTAGCAGTAAAGTCAGCCACTGTGTGCATTGACTTGTTTGACTTGGTGTGAGAGTGACATTTAACAATAGCACATTTCCTCACTTTCTGATATATATTTGTACTGCACATTTCCTCACTTTCTGATATATATTTGTACTGCCGCTGTGATAATTACTCATATCCGGCATAAAATTCGGAATAATAATTTCACATTACTATGGAATATGTACAGACTCGCCATAATATCTCACACTTGGTACAGACACACCATAATATCTCACCCTTGGTACAGACGCACCATAATACCCCACCCTTGGTACAGACGCACCATAATATCTCACCTTGGTACAGACGCACCATAATACCCCACCCTTGGTACAGACGCACCATAATATCTCACCTTGGTACAGACGCACCATAATACCCCACCCTTGGTACAGACTCACCATAATATCTCACCCTTGGTACAGATGCACCATAATACCCCACCCTTGGTACAGACGCACCATAATACCCCACCCTTGGTACAGACTCATCATAATATCCCACCCTTGGTACAGACTCATCATAATATCTCACCCTTGGTACAGACTCATCATAATATCCCACCCTTGGTACAGACTCATCATAATATCTCACCCTTGGTACAGACTCATCATAATATCTCACCCTTGGTACAGACTCATCATAATATCCCACCCTTGGTACAGACTCACCATAATATCCCACCCTTTGGTACAGACTTACTGTAATATCTCACCCTTGGTACAGACGTACTGTAATATCTCACCATTGGTACAGACTCATCATAATATCCCACCCTTTGGTACAGACTCATCATAATATCCCACCCTTTGGTACAGACTCATCATAATATCCCACCCTTTGGTACAGACTCATCATAATATCCCACCCTTTGGTACAGACTCATCATAATATCCCACCCTTTGGTACAGACTCATCATAATATCTCACCCTTGGTACAGACTCACCATAATATCTCACCCTTTGGTACAGACTCATCATAATATCCCACCCTTTGGTACAGACTCATCATAATATCCCACCCTTTGGTACAGACTCACCATAATACCTCACCCTTTGGTACAGACTCACCATAATACCTCACCCTTTGGTACAGACTCATCATAATATCCCACCCTTTGGTACAGACTTACTTCAATATATCACCCTTTGATACACATTTACCATACCATATCACCCTCTGGAATAGACTCACCATAATAGCTCACCCCTTGGTACAAGCTCACCATAATATCCAACCCTTTGGTACAGACTCATCACAATAGCTCACTCTTTTGTACGGACTCACTATAATATATCACACTTTGGTACTGACTCACTATAATAGCTCACATTTTGGTGCACGCACAATATCCCACACTTTGGTACTGACTCATTATAATGTCTCACACTTTGTACAGACTCATTATAATGTCTCACACTTTGTACAGACTCAATATAATATCTCACACTTTGTACAGACTCATTATAATATCTCACACTTTGGTACAGACTCAATATAATATCTCACACATTGGTACAGACTCAATATAATATCTCACACTTTGTGGTACAGACTCAATATAATATCTCACACCTGGGTACAGACTTACCATAATAACTTACATTTTGATTCACACTTATCTTGCTAGTACTTATTGGTATACACATATAGCTGCCCTTCAGGTTGCATCCGTGATATAATTAAAACCCAATCTGTTTTCAACCGACGTGGAACGACAAGCTAAGCTGATTCAGGAGATATTTGAAGTTGCCTATGCCAACTCAAAAGCTACGCACGGTAAATACTGTTAGAATACTGAGCTAAGAAATGACAAAATAAGTGTGATGACAACTGTCTTTGTCTGAATATAGATCAACTATAGCAGTTATAGCGCCATTCATTACCACTATCTGTGTCTGAATATAGATCTACTATAGCAGTTATAGTGCCATTCATTACCACTATCTGTGTCTGAATATAGATCAACTATAGCAGTTATAGTGCCATTCATTACCACTATCTGTGTCTGAATATAGATCAACTATAGCAGTTATAGTGCCATTCATTACCACTATCTGTGTCTGAATATAGATCAACTATAGCAGTTATAGTGCCATTCATTACCACTATCTGTGTCTGAATATAGATCAACTATAGCAGTTATAGTGCCATTCATTACCACTATCTGTGTCTGAATATAGATCTACTATAGCAGTTATAGTGCCATTCATTACCACTATCTGTGTCTGAATATAGATCAACTATAGCAGTTATAGTGCCATCCTTTACCAATATCTGTCTCTGAATATAGATCTACTATAGCAGTTATAGTGCCATCCTTTACCAATATCTTTGTCTGAATATAGATCAACTATAGCAGTTACATTGTCATCCTTTACCAATATCTTTGTCTGAATATAGATCTACTATAGCAGTTATAGTGCCATTCATTACCAATATCTTTGTCTGAATATAGATCAACTATAGCAGTTATAGTGCCATCCTTTACCAATATCTGTGTCTGAATATAGATCAACTATAGCAGTTACATTGCCATCCTTTACCAATATCTGTGTCTGAATATAGATCAACTATAGCAGTTACATTGTCATCCTTTACAAATATCTTTGTCTGAATATAGATCAACTATAGCAGTTACATTGTCATCCTTTACAAATATCTTTGTCTGAATATAGATCAACTATAGCAGTTACATTGTCATCCTTTACCAATATCTTTGTCTGAATATAGATCAACTATAGCAGTTACATTGTCATCCTTTACCAATATCTTTGTCTGAATATAGATCAACTATAGCAGTTACATTGCAATCCTTTACCAATATCTTTGAAACAGATGGTCTTGATACAACCAGAAAACCGATGTACATAGCAATCAATATCTCTTTCTCTGACGCTGCATTTCCAAACTCCAAATACATTTACACAATTAATGTGTAAAGTTACATCTATGCATAAAGTTTATACAAATTGGTTGGATTCACCAATAAGCGTGGTTACCTGGATTTGTTTGATACTTGACCATCTATGTATAAAGTTTATACAAATTGGTTGGATTCACCAATACGCGTGGTTACCTGGATTTGTTTGATACTTGACCATCTATGTATAAAGTTTATACAAATTGGATGGATTCACCAATAAGCGTGGTTACCTGGATTTGTTTGATACTTGACCATCTATGTATAAAGTTTATACAAATTGGATGGATTCACCAATAAGCGTGGTTACCTGGATTTGTTTTTACCTGCTTGTTTTCATGTACTTCTGTGAGCAATTCAGATCCATTTTGTTCTAAAGTTTTATTTTTCATATACTTAACGTATACATAGTACTATCTTTGTTTTAGAAGTTAGATAACTTACTGATATATTTGATGTTTTTGCAATTAGATAACTTACTGATATATTTGATGTTTTTGCAATTAGATAACTTACTGATATATTTGATGTTTTTGCAATTAGATAACTTACTGATATATTTGATGTTTTGGCAATTAGATAACTTACTGATACATTTTATGTTTTGGCAATTAGATAACTTACTGATATATTTGATGTTTTTGCAATTAGATAACTTACTAATATATTTGATGTTTTGGCAATTAGATATCTTACTGATAAATATTTGATGTTTTTGCAATTAGATAACTTACTGATACATTTGATGTTTTGGCAATAAGATAATTTACTGATATATTTGATGTTTTGGCAATTAAATAACTTACTGATATATTTGATGTTTTGGCAATTAGATAACTTACTGATATATTTGATGTTTTGGCAATTAGATAACTTACTGATACATTTTATGTTTTGGCAATTAGATAACTTACTGATATATTTGATGTTTTTGCAATTAGATAACTTACTAATATATTTGATGTTTTGGCAATTGATATCTTACTGATAAATATTTGATGTTTTTGCAATTAGATAACTTACTGATACATTTGATGTTTTGGCAATTAGATAATTTACTGATATATTTGATGTTTTGGCAATTAAATAACTTACTGATATATTTGATGTTTTGGCAATTAGATAAATTATTGATATATTTGATGTTTTGGCAATTAGAAAACTTACTGATATATTTGATGTTTTGGCAATTAGATAACTTACTGACATATATTTGATGCTATGGCAATTAGATAATTTACTGATATATTTGATGTTTTGGTAATTAAATAATGTACTGATATATTTGATGTTTTGTCAATTAGATAATTTACTGATATATTTTACCTATGTCTCATCATGCTATTATTTTACCATTTCAGGGACTTTGAACAAGGTGTTTCTGTTTGATAAGGTACTAATTTTGTTATTAATGAGATTGTGTTATCACCGTCTCTATGAAGCATGTGTGCTTATATAAATGTACGGGAACATGTGTGCTTATGTAGATATAGGGAACATGTGTGCTTATGTACATGTACGGAACATGTGTGCTTATGTAAATGTACGGGAACATGTGTGCTTATGTAAATGTACGGAACATGTGTGCTTATGTAAATGTACGAGAACATGTGTGCTTAGGTAGATGTACGGAACATGTGTGCTTATGTAAATGTACGGGACATGTGTGCTTATGTAAATGTACGGGAACATGTGTGCTTATGTAAATGTACGGGAACATGTGTGCTTATGTAAGTGTACGGGAACATGCGTGCTTATGTAAATGTACGGGAACATGTGTGCTTATGTAAATGTACGGGAACATGTGTGCTTATGTAAATGTACGGGACCTGTGTGCTTATGTAGATGTACGGGAACATGTGTGCTTATGTAGATGTATGGAACGTGTGTGCTTATGTAAATGTACGGGAACATGTGTGATTATGTAAATGTACGGGACATGTGTGCTTATGTAGATGTACGGGAACATGTGTGCTTATGTAAATGTACGGGAACATGTGTGCTTATGTAGATGTATGGAACGTGTGTGCGTATGTAAATGTACGGGAACATGTGTGCTTATGTAGATGTACCGAACGTGTGTGCTTATGTAAATGTACGGGAACATGTGTGGTTATGTAGATGTACGAAACGTGTGTGCTTATGTAAATGTACGGGAACATGTGTGATTATGTATATGTACGGAACATGTGTGCGTATGTAGATGTACGGGAACATGTGTGGGTATGTAGATGTACGGGAACATGTGTGGTTATGTAGATGTACGGGAACATGTGTGCTTATGTAGATGTACGGGAACATGTGTGGTTATGTAAATGTACGGGAACATGTGTGCTTATGTAGATGTACGGAACATGTGTGCTTATGTAGATGTACGTAACATGTGTGCTTATGTAAATGTACGGAACATGTGTGCCTATGTAGATGTACGGGAACATGTGTGCTTATGTAGATGTACGGGAACATGTGTGGTTATGTAGATGTACGGGAACATGTGTGCTTATGTAAATGTACGGGAACATATGTGCTTATGTAGATGTACGGGAACATGTGTGCTTATGTAAATGTACGGGAACATGTGTGGTTATGTAAATGTATGGAACATGTGTGCTTATGTAAATGTACGGAACATGTGTGCTTATGTAAATGTACGGGAACATGTGTGCTTATGTAGATGTACGGAACATGTGTGCTTATGTAGATGTACGGGAACATGTGTGCTTATGTAGATGTACGGGAACATGTGTGCGTTTGTAGATGTACGGAACATGTGTGCTTATGTAAATGTACGGGAACATGTGTGCTTATGTAGATGTACGGAACATGTGTGCTTATGTAGATGTACGGAACATGTGTGCGTATGTAGATGTACGGGAACATGTGTGCTTATGTAGATGTACGGAACATGTGTGCTTATGTAAATGTACGGGAACATGTGTGCGTTTGTAGATGTATGGAACATGTGTACCTATGTAAATGTACGGAACATGTGTGCTTATGTAGATGTATGGAACATGTGTACTTATGTAGATGTACGGAACATGTGTGCTTATGTAAATATACGGAACATGTGTGCTTATGTAAATGTACGGAACATGTGTGCTTATGTAAATGTACGGAACATGTGTGCTTATGTAAATGTACGGAACATGTGTGCTTATGTAAATGTACGGAACATGTGTGCTTATGTAAATGTATGGGACCATGTGTGCTTATGTAGATGTACGGGA
Organism: Archivesica marissinica; assembly: GCA_014843695.1. Taxonomy (NCBI): domain Eukaryota; kingdom Metazoa; phylum Mollusca; class Bivalvia; order Venerida; family Vesicomyidae; genus Archivesica; species Archivesica marissinica. The sequence goes on along the minus strand of CM026399.1, from coordinate 44,757,425 downwards.
ACATGTGTGCTTATGTAAATGTACGGGACATGTGTGCTTATGTAGATGTACGGGAACATGTGTGCTTATGTAAATGTACGGGAACATGTGTGCTTATGTAGATGTATGGAACGTGTGTGCTTATGTAAATGTACGGGAACATATGTGCTTATGTAAATGTACGGGAACATGTGTACTTATGTAGATGTATGGAACGTGTGTGCGTATGTAAATGTACGGGAACATGTGTGCTTATGTAGATGTACCGAACGTGTGTGCTTATGTAAATGTACGGGAACATGTGTGGTTATGTAGATGTATCGAACGTGTGTGCTTATGTAAATGTACGGGAACATGTGTGGTTATGTAGATGTACGGAACATGTGTGCGTATGTAGATGTACGGGAACATGTGTGGTTATGTAGATGTACGGGAACATGTGTGGTTATGTAGATGTACGGGAACATGTGTGCTTATGTAGATGTACGGGAACATGTGTGGTTATGTAAATGTACGGGAACATGTGTGCTTATGTAGATGTACGGAACATGTGTGCTTATGTAGATGTACGTAACATGTGTGCTTATGTAAATGTACGGAACATGTGTGCTTATGTAGATGTACGGGAACATGTGTGCTTATGTAGATGTACGGGAACATGTGTGGTTATGTAGATGTACGGGAACATGTGTGCTTATGTAAATGTACGGGAACATGTGTGCTTATGTAGATGTATGGAACGTGTGTGCTTATGTAAATGTACGGGAACATGTGTGCTTATGTAAATGTACGGGACATGTGTGCTTATGTAGATGTACGGGAACATGTGTGCTTATGTAAATGTACGGGACCATGTGTGCTTATGTAGATGTACGGAACGTGTGTGCTTATGTAAATGTACGGGAACATGTGTGGTTATGTAGATGTACGGAACATGTGTGCTTATGTAAATGTACGGGAACATGTGTGCTTATGTAGATGTACGGAACATGTGTGCTTATGTAGATGTACGGAACATGTGTGCTTATGTAGATGTACGGAACATGTGTGCTTATGTAAATGTACGGGAACATGTGTGCGTTTGTAGATGTATGGAACATGTGTACCTATGTAAATGTACGGAACATGTGTGCTTATGTAGATGTATGGAACATGTGTACTTGTGTAGATGTACGGAACATGTGTGCTTATGTACATATACGGAACATGTGTGCTTATGTAAATGTACGGAACATGTGTGCTTATGTAAATGTATGGGACATGTGTGCTTATGTAAATGTACGGAACATGTGTGCTTATGTAAATGTACGGAACATGTGTGCTTATGTAAATGTACGGAACATGTGTGCTTATGTAAATGTATGGGAACATGTGTGCTTATGTAAATGTACGGGAACATGTGTGCTTATGTAGATGTACGGAACATGTGTGCTTATGTAAATGTACGGGAACATGTGTGCGTTTGTAGATGTATGGAACATGTGTGCTTATGTAAATGTACGGGAACATGTGTGCTTATGTAGATGTACGGAACATGTGTGCTTATGTAAATGTACGGGAACATGTGTGGTTATGTAGATGTATCGAACATGTGTGCTTATGTAAATGTACGGGAACATGTGTGCTTATGTAGATGTATCGAACATGTGTGCTTATGTAAATGTACGGGAACATGTGTGGTTATGTAGATGTACGAACATGTGTGCTTATGTAGATGTACGGAACATGTGTGCTTATGTACATGTACGGAACATGTGTGCTTATGTAAATGTACGGAACATGTGTGCTTATGTAAATGTATGGGACATGTGTGCTTATGTAAATGTACGGAACATGTGTGCTTATGTAAATGTACGGAACATGTGTGCTTATGTAAATGTACGGAACATGTGTGCTTATGTAAATGTATGGGAACATGTGTGCTTATGTAAATGTACGGGAACATGTGTGCTTATGTAGATGTACGGAACATGTGTGCTTATGTAAATGTACGGGAACATGTGTGCGTTTGTAGATGTATGGAACATGTGTACCTATGTAAATGTACGGGAACATGTGTGCTTATGTAGATGTACCGAACGTGTGTGCTTATGTAAATGTACGGGAACATGTGTGGTTATGTAGATGTATCGAACGTGTGTGCTTATGTAAATGTACGGGAACATGTGTGGTTATGTAGATGTACGGAACATGTGTGCGTATGTAGATGTACGGGAACATGTGTGGTTATGTAGATGTACGGGAACATGTGTGGTTATGTAGATGTACGGGAACATGTGTGCTTATGTAGATGTACGGGAACATGTGTGGTTATGTAAATGTACGGGAACATGTGTGCTTATGTAGATGTACGGAACATGTGTGCTTATGTAGATGTACGTAACATGTGTGCTTATGTAAATGTACGGAACATGTGTGCTTATGTAGATGTACGGGAACATGTGTGCTTATGTAGATGTACGGGAACATGTGTGGTTATGTAGATGTACGGGAACATGTGTGCTTATGTAAATGTACGGGAACATGTGTGCTTATGTAGATGTATGGAACGTGTGTGCTTATGTAAATGTACGGGAACATGTGTGCTTATGTAAATGTACGGGACATGTGTGCTTATGTAGATGTACGGGAACATGTGTGCTTATGTAAATGTACGGGAACATGTGTGCTTATGTAGATGTATGGAACGTGTGTGCTTATGTAAATGTACGGGAACATGTGTGCTTATGTAGATGTACCGAACGTGTGTGCTTATGTAAATGTACGGGAACATGTGTGGTTATGTAGATGTACGAAACGTGTGTGCTTATGTAAATGTACGGGAACATGTGTGATTATGTAGATGTACGGAACATGTGTGCTTATGTAGATGTACGGGAACATGTGTGCTTATGTAGATGTACGGAACATGTGTGCTTATGTAAATGTACGGAACATGTGTGCTTATGTAGATGTACGGGAACATGTGTGCTTATGTAGATGTACGGGAACATGTGTGGTTATGTAGATGTACGGGAACATGTGTGCTTATGTAAATGTACGGGAACATGTGTGCTTATGTAGATGTACGGGAACATGTGTGCTTATGTAAATGTACGGGAACATGTGTGCTTATGTAAATGTACGGAACATGTGTGCTTATGTAAATGTACGGGAACATGTGTGCTTATGTAGATGTACGGAACATGTGTGCTTATGTAGATGTACGGGAACATGTGTGCTTATGTAGATGTACGGGAACATGTGTGCGTTTGTAGATGTACGGAACATGTGTGCTTATGTAAATGTACGGGAACATGTGTGCTTATGTAGATGTACGGAACATGTGTGCGTATGTAGATGTACGGGAACATGTGTGCTTATGTAGATGTACGGGAACATGTGTGCGTTTGTAGATGTACGGAACATGTGTGCGTATGTAGATGTACGGAACATGTGTGCTTATGTAGATGTACGGAACATGTGTGCTTATGTAAATGTACGGGAACATGAGTGCTTATGTAGATGTACGGAACATGTGTGCTTATGTAGATGTACGGAACATGTGTGCTTATGTAAATGTACGGAACATGTGTGCTTATGTAAATGTACGGGAACATGTGTGCGTTTGTAGATGTATGGAACATGTGTACCTATGTAAATGTACGGAACATGTGTGCTTATGTAGATGTATGGAACATGTGTACTTGTGTAGATGTACGGAACATGTGTGCTTATGTACATATACGGAACATGTGTGCTTATGTAAATGTACGGAACATGTGTGCTTATGTAAATGTATGGGACATGTGTGCTTATGTAAATGTACGGAACATGTGTGCTTATGTAAATGTACGGAACATGTGTGCTTATGTAAATGTACGGAACATGTGTGCTTATGTAAATGTACGGGAACATGTGTGCTTATGTAAATGTACGGAACATGTGTGCTTATGTAGATGTACGGAACATGTGTGCTTATGTAAATGTACGGGAACATGTGTGCGTTGTAGATGTATGGAACATGTGTGCCTATGTAAATGTACGGAACATGTGTGCTTATGTAGATGTATGGAACATGTGTGCTTATGTAGATGTACGGAACATGTGTGCTTATGTAAATGTACGGAACATGTGTGCTTATGTAAATGTACGGAACATGTGTGCTTATGTAAATGTACGGAACATGTGTGCTTATGTAAATGTACGGAACATGTGTGCTTATGTAAATGTACGGAACATGTGTGCTTATGTAAATGTACGGGACCATGTGTGCTTATGTAGATGTACGGGAACATGTGTGCTTATGTAAATGTACGGGACATGTGTGCTTATGTAGATGTACGGGAACATGTGTGCTTATGTAAATGTACGGGAACATGTGTGCTTATGTAGATGTATGGAACATGTGTGCTTATGTAAATGTACGGGAACATGTGTGCTTATGTAAATGTACGGGAACATGTGTGCTTATGTAGATGTATGGAACGTGTGTGCTTATGTAAATGTACGGGAACATGTGTGCTTATGTAGATGTATCGAACGTGTGTGCTTATGTAAATGTACGGGAACATGTGTGGTTATGTAGATGTACGGAACATGTGTGCTTATGTAGATGTACGGGAACATGTGTGGTTATGTAGATGTACGGGAACATGTGTGGTTATGTAGATGTACGGGAACATGTGTGCTTATGTAGATGTACGGGAACATGTGTGGTTATGTAAATGTACGGGAACATGTGTGCTTATGTAGATGTACGGAACATGTGTGCTTATGTAGATGTACGTAACATGTGTGCTTATGTAAATGTACGGAACATATGTGCTTATGTAGATGTACGGGAACATGTGTGCTTATGTAGATGTACGGGAACATGTGTGGTTATGTAGATGTACGGGAACATGTGTGCTTATGTAAATGTACGGGAACATGTGTGCTTATGTAGATGTATGGAACGTGTGTGCTTATGTAAATGTACGGGAACATGTGTGATTATGTAAATGTACGGGACATGTGTGCTTATGTAGATGTACGGGAACATGTGTGCTTATGTAAATGTACGGGAACATGTGTGCTTATGTAGATGTATGGAACGTGTGTGCGTATGTAAATGTACGGGAACATGTGTGCTTATGTAGATGTACCGAACGTGTGTGCTTATGTAAATGTACGGGAACATGTGTGGTTATGTAGATGTACGAAACGTGTGTGCTTATGTAAATGTACGGGAACATGTGTGATTATGTAGATGTACGGAACATGTGTGCGTATGTAGATGTACGGGAACATGTGTGGGTATGTAGATGTACGGGAACATGTGTGGTTATGTAGATGTACGGGAACATGTGTGCTTATGTAGATGTACGGGAACATGTGTGGTTATGTAAATGTACGGGAACATGTGTGCTTATGTAGATGTACGGAACATGTGTGCTTATGTAGATGTACGTAACATGTGTGCTTATGTAAATGTACGGAACATGTGTGCCTATGTAGATGTACGGGAACATGTGTGCTTATGTAGATGTACGGGAACATGTGTGCGTTTGTAGATGTACGGGAACATGTGTGCTTATGTAAATGTACGGGAACATATGTGCTTATGTAGATGTACGGGAACATGTGTGCTTATGTAAATGTACGGGAACATGTGTGGTTATGTAAATGTATGGAACATGTGTGCTTATGTAAATGTACGGAACATGTGTGCTTATGTAAATGTACGGGAACATGTGTGCTTATGTAGATGTACGGAACAGGTGTGCTTATGTAGATGTACGGGAACATGTGTGCTTATGTAGATGTACGGGAACATGTGTGCGTTTGTAGATGTACGGAACATGTGTGCTTATGTAAATGTACGGGAACATGTGTGCTTATGTAGATGTACGGAACATGTGTGCGTATGTAGATGTACGGGAACATGTGTGCTTATGTAGATGTACGGGAACATGTGTGCGTTTGTAGATGTACGGAACATGTGTGCGTATGTAGATGTACGGAACATGTGTGCTTATGTAGATGTACGGAACATGTGTGCTTATGTAAATGTACGGGAACATGTGTGCTTATGTAGATGTACGGAACATGTGTGCTTATGTAGATGTACGGAACATGTGTGCTTATGTAGATGTACGGAACATGTGTGCTTATGTAAATGTACGGGAACATGTGTGCGTTTGTAGATGTATGGAACATGTGTACCTATGTAAATGTACGGAACATGTGTGCTTATGTAGATGTATGGAACATGTGTGCTTATGTAAATGTACGGAACATGTGTGCTTATGTAAATGTACGGAACATGTGTGCTTATGTAAATGTACGGAACATGTGTGCTTATGTAAATGTACGGAACATGTGTGCTTATGTAAATGTATGGGAACATGTGTGCTTATGTAAATGTACGGGAACATGTGTGCTTATGTAAATATACGGGACATGTGTGCTTATGTAAATGTACGGGACCATGTGTGCTTATGTAGATGTACGGGAACATGTGTGTTTATGTAGATGTACGGAACATGTGTGCGTATGTAGATGTACGGGAACATGTGTGCTTATGTAGATGTACGGGAACATGTGTGCGTTTGTAGATGTACGGAACATGTGTGCGTATGTAGATGTACGGAACATGTGTGCTTATGTAGATGTACGGAACATGTGTGCTTATGTAAATGTACGGGAACATGTGTGCTTATGTAGATGTACGGAACATGTGTGCTTATGTAGATGTACGGAACATGTGTGCTTATGTAGATGTACGGAACATGTGTGCTTATGTAAATGTACGGGAACATGTGTGCGTTTGTAGATGTATGGAACATGTGTACCTATGTAAATGTACGGAACATGTGTGCTTATGTAGATGTACGGAACATGTGTGCTTATGTAGATGTACGGAACATGTGTGCTTATGTACATATACGGAACATGTGTGCTTATGTAAATGTACGGAACATGTGTGCTTATGTAAATGTATGGGACATGTGTGCTTATGTAAATGTACGGAACATGTGTGCTTATGTAAATGTACGGAACATGTGTGCTTATGTAAATGTACGGGAACATGTGTGCTTATGTAGATGTACGGGAACATGTGTGGTTATGTAAATGTACGGGAACATGTGTGCTTATGTAGATGTACGGAACATGTGTGCTTATGTAGATGTACATAACATGTGTGCTTATGTAAATGTACGGAACATGTGTGCCTATGTAGATGTACGGGAACATGTGTGCTTATGTAGATGTACGGGAACATGTGTGCGTTTGTAGATGTACGGGAACATGTGTGCTTATGTAAATGTACGGGAACATATGTGCTTATGTAGATGTACGGGAACATGTGTGCTTATGTAAATGTACGGGAACATGTGTGGTTATGTAAATGTATGGAACATGTGTGCTTATGTAAATGTACGGAACATGTGTGCTTATGTAAATGTACGGGAACATGTGTGCTTATGTAGATGTACGGAACAGGTGTGCTTATGTAGATGTACGGGAACATGTGTGCTTATGTAGATGTACGGGAACATGTGTGCGTTTGTAGATGTACGGAACATGTGTGCTTATGTAAATGTACGGGAACATGTGTGCTTATGTAGATGTACGGAACATGTGTGCGTATGTAGATGTACGGGAACATGTGTGCTTATGTAGATGTACGGGAACATGTGTGCGTTTGTAGATGTACGGAACATGTGTGCGTATGTAGATGTACGGAACATGTGTGCTTATGTAGATGTACGGAACATGTGTGCTTATGTAGATGTACGGAAGATGTGTGCTTATGTAAATGTACGGGAACATGTGTGCGTTTGTAGATGTATGGAACATGTGTACCTATGTAAATGTACGGAACATGTGTGCTTATGTAGATGTATGGAACATGTGTACTTGTGTAAATGTACGGAACATGTGTGCTTATGTACATATACGGAACATGTGTGCTTATGTAAATGTACGGAACATGTGTGCTTATGTAAATGTATGGGACATGTGTGCCTATGTAAATGTACGGAACATGTGTGCTTATGTAAATGTACGGAACATGTGTGCTTATGTAAATGTACGGAACATGTGTGCTTATGTAAATGTATGGGAACATGTGTGCTTATGTAAATGTACGGGAACATGTGTGCTTATGTAAATATACGGGACATGTGTGCTTATGTAAATGTACGGGACCATGTGTGCTTATGTAGATGTACGGGAACATGTGTGTTTATGTAGATGTACGGAACATGTGTGCGTATGTAGATGTACGGGAACATGTGTGCTTATGTAGATGTACGGGAACATGTGTGCGTTTGTAGATGTACGGAACATGTGTGCGTATGTAGATGTACGGAACATGTGTGCTTATGTAGATGTACGGAACATGTGTGCTTATGTAAATGTACGGGAACATGAGTGCTTATGTAGATGTACGGAACATGTGTGCTTATGTAGATGTACGGAACATGTGTGCTTATGTAGATGTACGGAACATGTGTGCTTATGTAAATGTACGGGAACATGTGTGCGTTTGTAGATGTATGGAACATGTGTACCTATGTAAATGTACGGAACATGTGTGCTTATGTAGATGTATGGAACATGTGTACTTATGTAGATGTACGGAACATGTGTGCTTATGTACATATACGGAACATGTGTGCTTATGTAAATGTACGGAACATGTGTGCTTATGTAAATGTATGGGACATGTGTGCTTATGTAAATGTACGGAACATGTGTGCTTATGTAAATGTACGGAACATGTGTGCTTATGTAAATGTACGGGAACATGTGTGCTTATGTAGATGTACGGGAACATGTGTGGTTATGTAAATGTACGGGAACATGTGTGCTTATGTAGATGTACGGAACATGTGTGCTTATGTAGATGTACGGAACATGTGTGCTTATGTAAATGTACGGAACATGTGTGCTTATGTAGATGTACGGGAACATGTGTGCTTATGTAGATGTACGGAACATGTGTGCTTATGTAAATGTATGGAACATGTGTGCTTATGTAAATGTACGGAACATGTGTGCTTATGTAAATGTACGGGAACATGTGTGCTTATGTAGATGTACGGAACATGTGTGCTTATGTAGATGTACGGGAACATGTGTGCTTATGTAGATGTACGGAACATGTGTGCTTATGTAAATGTACGGGAACATGTGTGCTTATGTAGATGTACGGGAACATGTGTGCTTATGTAGATGTACGGAACATGTGTGCGTATGTAGATGTACGGGAACATGTGTGCTTATGTAGATGTACGGAACATGTGTGCTTATGTAGATGTACGGAACATGTGTGCTTATGTAGATGTACGGAACATGTGTGCTTATGTAAATGTACGGGAACATGTGTGCTTATGTAGATGTATGGAACATGTGTACTTATGTAGATGTACGGAACATGTGTGCTTATGTAAATGTACGGAACATGTGTGCTTATGTAAATGTACGGAACATGTGTGCTTATGTAAATGTATGGGACATGTGTGCTTATGTAAATGTACGGAACATGTGTGCTTATGTAAATGTACGGAACATGTGTGCTTATGTAAATGTACGGGACATGTGTGCTTATGTAAATGTATGGGAACATGTGTGCTTATGTAAATGTACGGAACATGTGTGCTTATGTAAATGTACGGGAACATGTGTGCTTATGTAAATGTACGGGAACATGTGTGCTTATGTAGATGTACGGAACATGTGTGCTTATGTAAATGTACGGGAACATGTGTGCTTATGTAGATGTATGGAACATGTGTGCTTATGTAAATGTACGGGAACATGTGTGCTTATGTAAATGTACGGGAACATGTGTGCTTATGTAAATGTACGGGAACATGTGTGCTTATGTAGATGTACGGGAACATGT
>CM026399.1:44726061-44746569 GCA_014843695.1 Archivesica marissinica | reverse complement strand
TGTACCCAGTATATGTCACAGTGTACCCAGTATATGTCACAGTGTACCCAGTGTATGTTACAGTGTACTCCAGTATATGTTACAGTGTACCCAGTATATGTTACAGTGTACTCCAGTATATGTTACAGTGTACCCAGTATATGTTACAGTGTACCCAGTATATGTTACAGTGTATCCAGTATATGTTACAGTGTACCCAGTATATGTCACAGTGTACCCAGTATATGTCACAGTGTACCCAGTATATGTTACAGTGTACTCCAGTATATGTTACAGTGTACCCAGTATATGTTACAGTGTACCCAGTATATGTTACAGTGTACCCAGTATATGTTACAGTGTACTCCAGTATATGTTACAGTGTATTCCAGTATATGTTACAGTGTACCCATTATATGTTACAGTGTACCCAGTATATGTTACATTGTATCCAGTATATGTGATAGTGTACCCAGTATATGTTACAGTGTACCCAGTATATGTTACAGTGTACCCAGTATATGTTACAGTGTACCCAGTATATGTTACAGTGTACCCAGTATATGCTACAGTGTACCCTGTATATGTTACAGTGTACCCAGTATATGTCACAGTGTACCCAGTATATGTTACAGTGTACCCAGTATATGTTACAGTGTATCCAGTATATGTTACAGTGTACCCAGTATATGTTACAGTGTACTCCAGTATATGTTACAGAGTACCCAGTATATGTCACAGTGTACCCAGTATATGTTACAGTGTACCCAGTATATGTTACAGTGTACCCAGTATATGTTACAGTGTACCCATTACATGTTACAGTGTACCCAGTATATGTTACAGTGTACCCAGTATATGTTACAGTGTACCCAGTATATGTTACAGTTTACACCAGTATATGTTACAGTGTACCCAGTATATGTTACAGTGTACCCAGTATAGTGTACAGTGTACCCAGTATATGTTACAGTGTACCCAGTATATGTTACAGTGTACCAGTATATGTTACAGTGTACCCAGTATATGTTACAGTGTACCCAGTATATGTACAACCCAAAACAACAACCCAAAACAACCAACCCAAAACAACCCAAAACAACCCAAAACAACCCAAAACAAAACAACCCAAACAAAACCCACCCCACCCCAACAACCCAAAACAACCCAAAACAAACAACAAATCCAGTATATGTTACAGTGTACCCATATATAGTTACAGTGTACCCAGTATATGCTACAGAAAACAACCCAAAACAACCCAAAACAACAAAACAGTGTACCCCAGTATATGTTACAGTGTACCCAGTATATTTACAGTGTACCCATTATATGTTACAATGTACCCAGTATATCTTACAGTGTACCCAGTATATGTTACAGTGTACCCAGTATATGCTACAGTGTACCCAGTATATGTTACAGTGTACTCCCAAAACCCAACAAAACAACCCAACCCAAAACAACCCCAACCCAAAACAACCCAAAACAACCCAAAACAAAACAACCCAAAACAACAACCCAAAACAACCCAAACAACCCAAAAAACCCAGTATATGTTACAGTGTACCCATTATATGTTACAGTGTACCCAGTATATACATTACAGTGTACCCAGTATATGTTACAGTGTACCAGTATATGTCACAGTGTACCAGTATATGTCACAGTATACCCAGTATATGTTACAGTGAACCCAGTATATGTTACAGTGTACCCAGTATATACAGTGTACAGTATATGTTACAGTGTACCCAGTATATGTTACAGTGTACCCCAGCATATGTTACAGTGTACCCAGTATATGTTACAGTGTACCCAAAACATTATATGTTACAGTGTACACAGTATATGTTACAGTGTACCCATACCCAGTATATGTTACAGTGTACCCAGTATATGTTACAGTGTACACAATATATGTTACAGTCTACCCATTATATGTTACAGTGTACCCCAGTATATGTTACAGTGTACCCAGTATATACAAACCCAAAACAACCCAGTAATACAGTGTACCCAGTATATGTTACAGTGTACCCAGTATATGTTACTGTGTACCCAGTATATGTTACAGTGTACCCAGTATATGTTACAGTGTACCCAGTATATTTTACAGTGTACCCAGTATATGTTACAGTGTACCCAGTATATGTTACAGTGTACCCAGTATATTTACAGTGTACCCTTAATGTTACAGTGTACCCAGTATATGTTACAGTGTACCCAGTATATGTTACAGTGTACCCATTATATGTTACAGTGTACCCAGTATATCTTACAGTGCACCCAGTATATGTTACAGTGTACACAACCCAGTATATGTTACAGTGTACCCAGTATATGTTACAGTGTACCAAGTATATGTTACAGTGTACCCATTATATGTTACAGTGTACCCAGTATATGTTACAGTGTACCCAGTATATGTTACAGTGTACTCCAGTATATGTTACAGTGTACCCAGTATATGTTACAGTGTACCCAGTATATGTTACAGTGTACTCCAGTATATGTTACAGTGTACCCAGTATATGTTACAGTGTACCCATTATATGTTACAGTGTACCCAGTATATGTTACAGTGTACCCAGTATATGTTACAGTGTACCCAGTATATGTTACAGTGTACCCAGTATATGTTACAGTGTACCCAGTATATGTTACAGTGTACCCAGTATATGTTACAGTGTACCCAGTATATGTTACAGTGTACCCATTATATGTTACAGTGTACACCAGTATATGTTACAGTGCACACCAGTATATGTTACAGTGTACACCAGTATATGTTACAGTGTACTCCAGTATATGTTACAGTGTACCCAGTATATGTTACAGTGTACCCAGTATATGTTACAGTGTAACCATTATATGTTACCTTGTACCCAGTATATGTTACAGTGTACCCTGTATATGTTACAGTGTACCCAGTATATGTCACAGTGTACCCAGTATATGTTACAGTGTACCCAGTATATGTTACAGTGTATCCAGTATATGTTACAGTGTACCCAGTATATGTTACAGTGTACTCCAGTATATGTTACAGTGTACACAGTATATGTTACAGTGTACCCAGTATATGTTACAGTGTACCCATTATATGTTACAGTGTACCCAGTATATGTTACAGTGTACCCAGTATATGTTACAGTGTACACAGTATATGTTACAGTGTACCCAGTATATGTTACAGTGTACACCAGTATATGCTACAGTGTACCCAGTATATGTTACAGTGTACACCAGTATATGTTACAGTGTACTCCAGTATATGTTACAGTGTACCCAGTATATGTTACGGTGTACCCAGTATATGCTACAATGTACTCCAGTATATGTTACAGTGTACTCCAGTATATGTTACAGTGTACCCAGTATATGTCACAGTGTACCCAGTATATGTCACAGTGTACCCAGTGTATGTTACATTGTACTCCAGTATATGTTACAGTGTACTCAGTATATGTTACAGTGTACCCAGTATATGTTACAGTGTACCCAGTATATGTTACAGTGTACTCCAGTATATGTTACAGTGTACTCCAGTATATGTTACAGTGTACCCATTATATGTTACAGTGTACACAGTATATGTTACAGTGTATCCAGTATATGTTACAGTGTACCCAGTATATGCTACAGTGTACCCAGTATATGTCATAGTGTACCCATTATATGTTGCAGTGTACCCAGTATATGTTACAGTGTACCCAGTATATGTTACAGTGTACTCATGTATATGTCACAGTGTACACCAGTATATGTTACAGTGTACTCCAGTATATGTTACAGTGTACCCAGTATATGTCATAGTGTACCCAGTATATGTTACAGTGTACCAAGTATATGTTACAGTGTACCCAGTATATGTTACAGTGTACCCAGTATATGTTACAATGTACCCAGTATATGTTACAGTGTACCCAGTATATGTTACAGTGTACCCAGTATATATTAGAGTGTACCCAGTATATGTTACAGTGTACCCAGTATATGTTACAGTGTACTCCAGTATATTTTACAGTGTACTCCAGTATATGTTACAGTGTACACAGTATATGTTACAGTGTACCCAGTATATGTTACAGTGTATCCAGTATATGTTACAGTGTACCCAGTATATGTCACAGTGTACCCAGTATATGTCACAGTGTACCCAGTATATGTTACAGTGTACTCCAGTATATGTTACAGTGTACCCAGTATATGTTAGAGTGTACCCAGTATATGTTACAGTGTACCCATTATATGTTACAGTGTACTCCAGTATATGTTACAGTGTATTCCAGTATATGTTACAGTGTACCCATTATATGTTACAGTGTACCCAGTATATGTTACAGTGTATCCAGTATATGTGATAGTGTACCCAGTATATGTTACAGTGTACCCAGTATATGTTACAGTGTATCCAGTATATGTGATAGTGTACCCAGTATATGTTACAGTGTACCCAGTATATGTTACAGTGTACCCAGTATATGTTACAGTGTACCCATTATATGTTACAGTGTACCCAGTATATGTTACAGTGTACCCTGTATATGTTACAGTGTACCCAGTATATGTCACAGTGTACCCAGTATATGTTACAGTGTACCCAGTATATGTTACAGTGTATCCAGTATATGTTACACTGTACCCAGTATATGTTACAGTGTACTCCAGTATATGTTACAGTGTACCCAGTATATGTTACAGTGTACCCAGTATATGTTACAGTGTACCCAGTATATGTTACAGTGTACCCAGTATATGTTACAGTGTACCCATTATATGTTACAGTGTACCCAGTATATGTTACAGTGTACCCAGTATATGTTACAGTGTACCCAGTATATGTTACAGTGTACACCAGTATATGTTACAGTGTACCCAGTATATGTTACAGTGTACACCAGTATATGTTACAGTGTACTCCAGTATATGTTACAGTGTACCCAGTATATGTTACAGTGTACACCAGTATATGTTACAGTGTACTCCAGTATATGTTACAGTGTACCCAGTATATGTTACGGTGTACCCAGTATATGCTACAGTGTACTCCAGTATATGTTACAGTGTACTCCAGTATATGTTACAGTGTACCCATTATATGTTACAGTGTACCCAGTATATCTTACAGTGTATCCAGTATATGTTACAGTGTACCCAGTATATGTCACAGTGTACCCAGTATATGTCACAGTGTACCCAGTATATGTTACAGTGTACTCCAGTATATGCTACAGTGTACCCAGTATATGTTACAGTGTACCCAGTATATGTTACAGTGTACCCAGTATATGTTACAGTGTACTCCAGTATATGTTACAGTGTACTCCAGTATATGTTACAGTGTACCCATTATATGTTACAGTGTACACAGTATATGTTACAGTGTATCCAGTATATGTTACAGTGTACCCAGTATATGTTACAGTGTACCCAGTATATGTTACAGTGTACCCAGTATATGTTACAGTGTACCCAGTATATGTTACAGTGTACCCAGTATATGTTACAGTGTACCCAGTATATGTTACAGTGTACCCATTATATGTTACAGTGTATCCAGTATATGTTACAGTGTACCCAGTATATGTTACAGTGTACACAATATATGTTACAGTGTACCCAGTATATGTTACAGTGTACCCAGTATATGTTACAGTGTACCCAGTATATGTTACAGTGTATCCAGTATATGTTACAGTGTACCCAGTATATGTTACAGTGTACCCAGTATATGTTACAGTGTACTCCAGTATATGTTACAGTGTACCCAGTATATGTTACAGTGTACCCAGTATATGTTACAGTGTACCCAGTATATGTTTCAGTGTACCCAGTATATGTTACAGTGTACCCATTATATGTTACAGTGTACACCAGTATATGTTACAGTGCACACCAGTATATGTTACAGTGTACACCAGTATATGTTACAGTGTACTCCAGTATATGTTACAGTGTACCCAGTATATGTTACAGTGTACCCAGTATATGCTACAGTGTACCCAGTATATGTTACAGTGTACCCAGTATATGCTACAGTGTACCCAGTATATGTTACAGTGTACTCCAGTATATGTTACAGTGTACCCAGTATATGTTACAGTGTACCCAGTATATGTTACAGTGTACTCAGTATATGTTACAGTGTACCCAGTATATGTTACAGTGTACCCAGTATATGCTACAGTGTACCCAGTATATGTTACAGTGTACCCAGTATATGTTACAGTGTACCCAGTATATGTTACAGTGTACTCCAGTATATGTTACAGTGTACCCAGTATATGTTACAGTGTACCCAGTATATGTTACAGTGTACTCAGTATATGTTACAGTGTACCCAGTATATGTTACAGTGTACTCCAGTATATGTTACAGTGTACCCAGTATATGTTACAGTGTACCCAGTATATGTTACAGTGTACCCAGTATATGTTACTGTGTACCCAGTATATGTTACAGTGTACCCATTATATGTTACAGTGTACCCAGTATATGTTACAGTGTACCCAGTATATGTTACAGTGTACCCATTATATGTTACAGTGTACACCAGTATATGTTACAGTGCACACCAGTATATGTTACAGTGTACACCAGTATATGTTACAGTGTACTCCAGTATATGTTACTGTGTACCCAGTATATGTTACAGTGTACCCAGTATATGCTACAGTGTACCCAGTATATGTTACAGTGTACCCAGTATATGTTACAGTGTACCCAGTATATGTTACAGTGTACTCCAGTATATGTTACAGTGTACCCAGTATATGTTACAGTGTACCCAGTATATGTTACAGTGTACACCAGTATATGTCACAGTGTACCAGTATATGCTACAGTGTACCCAGTATATGTTACAGTGTACCCTGTATATGTTACAGTGTACACTGTATATGTTACAGTGTACCCAGTATATGTTAAAGTGTACCCAGTATATGTTACAGTGTACCCAGTATATGTTACAGTGTACCCAGTATATGTTACAGTGTACTCCAGTATATGTTACAGTGTACATCAATATATGTTACAGTGTACCCACTATATGTTACAGTGTACCCAGTATATGTTACAGTGTACCCAGTATATGTTACAGTGTACTCCAGTATATGTCATAGTGTACTCCAGTATATGTCATAGTGTACCCAGTATATGTTACAGTGTACTCCAGTATATGTCACAGTGTACCCAGTATATGTCACAGTGTACTCAAATATATGTTTCAGTGTACTCCAGTATATATCACATTGTACTCCAGTATATGTCACAGTGTACCACAGTATATGTCACAGTGTACCACAGTATATGGCACAGAGTACCCCAATATATGTCACAGTGTACCCCAGTATATGTCACATTGTACTCCAGTATATGTCACATTGTACTCCAGTATATGTTACATTGTACTCCAGTATATGTCACATTGTTCTCCAGTATATGTCACATTGTACTCCAGTATATGCTACAGTGTACTCCAGTATATGTCACATTGTACTCCAGTATATGTTACAGTGTACTCCAGTATATGTTACATTGTACTCCAGTATATGTCACATTGTACTCCAGTATATGTCACATTGTACTCGAGTATATGTTACATTCTACTCCAGTATATGTCACATTGTACTCCAGTATATGTCACATTGTACTCCAGTATATGTCACAGTGTACTCCCGTATATGTCACAGTGTACACAGTATGTGTCACAGTGTACCCAGTATGTGTCACAGTGTACCCCAGTATATGTCACAGTGTATTCCAGTATATGTCACAATGTACTCCAGTATGCCTCACAATGTACCTCATTATATGTCACAGTGTACTCCAGTATATATCACATTGTACCCCAGTATATGTCACAGTGTACCCAGTATATGTTACAGTGTACACCAGTATATGTCACAGTGTACTCCAGTATGCCTCACATTGTACCCAGTATATGTCATAGTGTACTCCAGTATATGTTATAGTGTACTCCACTCCAGTATATGTCACAGTGTACTCCAGTATATGTCATAGTGTATCTCAATATATGTCGCAATGTACTCCAGTATGCCTCACAGTGTACCCAGTATATGTCACAGTGTACTCAAATATATGTTTCAGTGTACTCCAGTATATGTCACATTGTACTCCAGTATATGTCACATTGTACTCCAGTATATGTCACATTGTACTCCAGTATATGTCACATTGTACCCCAGTATATGTTACAGTGTACTCCAGTATATGTTACATTGTACTCCTGTATATGTCACATTGTACTCAAGTATATGTCACATTGTACCCCAGTATATGTCACAGTGTACCCCAGTATGTGTCACATTGTACTCCATGAAGCCTCACAATGTACCTCATTATATGTCTCATTGTACTCCATTATATGTCACAGTGTACATCAATATATGTTACAGTGTACCCACTATATGTTACAGTGTACCCAGTATATGTTACAGTGTACCCAGTATATGTTACAGTGTACTCCAGTATATGTCATAGTGTACTCCAGTATATGTCATAGTGTACCCAGTATATGTTACAGTGCAATACCAGTATATGTTACAGTGTACTCCAGTATATGTCATAGTGTACTCCAGTATATGTCACAGTGTACCCAGTATATGTCACAGTGTACTCAAATATATGTTTCAGTGTACTCCAGTATATATCACATTGTACTCCAGTATATGTCACAGTGTACCACAGTATATGTCACAGTGTACCACAGTATATGGCACAGAGTACCCCAATATATGTCACAGTGTACCCCAGTATATGTCACATTGTACTCCAGTATATGTCACATTGTACTCCAGTATATGTTACATTGTACTCCACTCCAGTATATGTCACATTGTACTCCAGTATATGTCACAGTGTACTCCAGTATATGTCACAGTGTACTCCAGTATATGTCACAGTGTACTCCAGTATATGTTACAGTGTACTCAAGTATATGTTACATTGTACTCCAGTATATGTCACATTGTACTCCAGTATATGTCACATTGTACTCCAGTATATGTCACATTGTACTCCAGTATATGTCACATTGTACTCCAGTATATGTCACAGTGTACTCCCGTATATGTCACAGTGTACACAGTATGTGTCACAGTGTACCCAGTATGTGTCACAGTGTACCCCAGTATATGTCACAGTGTATTCCAGTATATGTCACAATGTACTCCAGTATGCCTCACAATGTACCTCATTATATGTCACAGTGTACTCCAGTATATATCACATTGTACCCCAGTATAAGTCACAGTGTACCCAGTATATGTTACAGTGTACACCAGTATATGTCACAGTGTACTCCAGTATGCCTCACATTGTACCCAGTATATGTCATAGTGTACTCCAGTATATGTTATAGTGTACTCCACTCCAGTATATGTCACAGTGTACTCCAGTATATGTCATAGTGTATCTCAATATATGTCGCAATGTACTCCAGTATGCCTCACAGTGTACCCAGTATATGTCACAGTGTACTCAAATATATGTTTCAGTGTACTCCAGTATATATCACATTGTACTCCAGTATATGTCACAGTGTACCACAGTATATGTCACAGTGTACCACAGTATATGGCACAGAGTACCCCAATATATGTCACAGTGTACCCCAGTATATGTACATTGTACTCCAGTATATGTCACATTGTACTCCAGTATATGTTACATTGTACTCCAGTATATGTCACATTGTTCTCCAGTATATGTCACATTGTACTCCAGTATATGTTACAGTGTACTCCAGTATATGTCACATTGTACTCCAGTATATGTTACAGTGTACTCCAGTATATGTTACATTGTACTCCAGTATATGTCACATTGTACTCCAGTATATGTCACATTGTACTCGAGTATATGTTACATTCTACTCCAGTATATGTCACATTGTACTCCAGTATATGTCACATTGTACTCCAGTATATGTCACAGTGTACTCCCGTATATGTCACAGTGTACACAGTATGTGCCACAGTGTACCCAGTATGTGTCACAGTGTACCCCAGTATATGTCACAGTGTATTCCAGTATATGTCACAATGTACTCCAGTATGCCTCACAATGTACCTCATTATATGTCACAGTGTACTCCAGTATATATCACATTGTACCCCAGTATAAGTCACAGTGTACCCAGTATATGTTACAGTGTACACCAGTATATGTCACAGTGTACTCCAGTATGCCTCACATTGTACCCAGTATATGTCATAGTGTACTCCAGTATATGTTATAGTGTACTCCACTCCAGTATATGTCACAGTGTACTCCAGTATATGTCATAGTGTATCTCAATATATGTCGCAATGTACTCCAGTATGCCTCACAGTGTACCCAGTATATGTCACAGTGTACTCAAATATATGTTTCAGTGTACTCCAGTATATGTCACATTGTACTCCAGTATATGTCACATTGTACTCCAGTATATGTCACATTGTACTCCAGTATATGTCACATTGTACCCCAGTATATGTTACAGTGTACTCCAGTATATGTTACATTGTACTCCTGTATATGTCACATTGTACTCCAGTATATGTCACATTGTACCCCAGTATATGTCACAGTGTACCCCAGTATGTGTCACAATGTACTCCATTATGCCTCACAATGTACCTCATTATATGTCTCATTGTACTCCAGTATATGTCACATTGTACCCCAGTATATGTCACAGTGTACCCCAGTATATGTCACATTGCAATACCAGTATATGTCACAGTGTACCCCAGTATATGTCACAGTGCAATACCAGTATATGTCACAGTGTACTCCAATATATGTCACAGTTTACCCAATATATGCCACAATTTACTCCAGAATATGTACTAGTGTACTAAATATATATCACAGTGTACTACAGTATATGTCACAGTGTACTCCAGTATATGTCACAGTGTACCCCAGTATATGTCACAGTGTAATACCACTATATGTCACAATGTACCCCAGTATATGTCACATTGCAATACCAGTATATGTCACAGTGTACCCCAGTATATGTCACAGTGCAATACCAGTATATGTCACAGTGTACTCCAATATATGTCACAGTTTACCCAATATATGCCACAATTTACTCCAGAATATGTACTAGTGTACTAAATATATATCACAGTGTACTACAGTACTAGTAGTTTAATCTTTATGACTGTATTAAACGATAAGTAGTAATACTATATGCCCAAATAGATGGTCATATATGCCCGGATAGATGGTCATATATGCCCGGATAGATGGTCATATATGCCCGGATAGATGGTCATATATGCCCGGATAGATGGTCATATATAGGTGGACTCAGTGACTTTTATTCACTATAAACTGTACATAAAACCGCCATTTTGAAATGAGGTAAAACATTGAAATCATTCCGGCGTGAACCTTTCAAACATTTCAATAAGGGGCTTTGTAATCCTAGTAGTATTTCCGAACTTTCTTTAAGCATCTGACATAATGTAGATCTATATCTGATTTTATGTACAACAAATCCATTTTATTTTGAAATGAAATGCTTTACTCCCCTAAAGTCATCCAGAGATGTAATATCAAATATGTTGGGAATCCATGTACTGCCAATTCAGCCATTATCTATAGAATTTCAATGACGACAAGTATATCAAGACATGTTTAAATAATTCAATAAATCACAAAATTCGGTGTATTCTTTAGAGTGATCATTCTTGCATTTTATGCGCTGGACTAAACATAACATATTTTAAAAATAAAACTACAATTTCACTCACACATGATTTCAACGTGTTATCAAAAGGGACTGATTTCGGAAAACTAATCAAATTTCATGTAACAGAAATGTGTTTTCCGGCATGTTCACATGTGACCTTGCACAGTAAATCATAAGGCTTCGCTCGTTACAAAACAAACAAATATATCATTACACATGTATATAAGTATATACCTCTGCTTATGGTGCATGTGAATGATATTAATGAAACATTAACATTTACATATTTTCGAATATAATGTGAATACATGTATGTATCTGTCTTTAGCTCATTTCAATTTTTGGCAGATCTAGTGTGTACCATATAAACCAAACACCTGTTACTTACAGCGATTACATAATGTGCAAACAGGTGGGGTACGAACACATGGAGATGAACGATACATACTATTTCAGGAACGAAATCCAACTATTTCAACACATTCAATGTACTTGAAAATATAATGTTATAATCTTATTTTGATTAGAATAATCTTGTTTTCATATAGCTCTCTATAGCTCTCTATAGCTCCGTTTCACGGTAGCAGATCATAATGGCAAAGTATACAATTGTACGTAAATCACCCTTTGAAGCTTAGTAGCATGTTTTATTAATATTGATGACATACACAGTGCAAGTTTGTAATAAATATACAAATGAAATAAATATACAATATATACATTTCTGAATCAGCCTACCTTAACATTATAGCGTATTATCACATATTGAAAAATTATATATATTTACCTATTGGTCTCTATAACATAAAATCACAGTTATCACCGAGCGCTTAACGATGTTCAGCTTTTATCAAGTATATAACACTGTGAGAAGTTTAACCATACATGTCAGATATCTATCCAATGGCAGGGAACGCCGCTAACAAAGCAGGCGATATCATCACACGGCACGGCACGCATGTCCAATATACCCCCTGACAATTTGAAATGTTGACACGTATCTCCATTGTTCATGACTAGCAGAGTCTCTCAGGGCTTGCATACAATTGATAAACAAGTGGGATAGGACTGGTACGGTAGACATGGTCTCGTATCAAATAGTATGCGTCAACTCCAAATGTTACTCCAATAATAGATGTGTTTATATTGTATACACACGTCATGGTTATTGACAATATCCACTATATGACGACTGTACTGGACATGGTGCTCACTGACCACTGTACTGGACACATTACTCTATGACGACTGTACTGGACAGGGTGCTCACTGACCACTGTACTGGACACATTACTCTATGACGACTGTACTGGACAGGGTGCTCACTGACCACTGTACTGGACAAAGTACTCTATGACGACTGTACTGGACAGGGTGCTCACTGACCACTGTACTGGACAAAGTACTCTATGACGACTGTACTGGACAGGGTGCTCACTGACCACTGTACTGGACAAAGTACTCTATGACGACTGTACTGGACAGTGCGCTCACAGACCACTGTAATGGACAAATTACTCTATGACGACTGTATTGGACAGGGTGCTCACTGACTACAGTACTGGACAAAGTACTCTATGACGACTGTACTGGACAGGGTACTCTATTACCACTGTACTGGACAATGTACTCAATGACCACTGTACTGGACAGTGTACTCATGACCACTGTACTGGACAGGGTACTCAATAACCATTGCAATCGACAATGTAGTCTATGACCACTGTACTGGACATGGTACTCTATGACGAGCTTCATTGGTATTTACCAAATATTGCTCGAATGTCTTGCACGAACCACAATCGATGTGGCATATATGTAGCGTGAATATCAGGCGACATGCATGCGACAAATTTGCGAATTTTTGTTTGGACCTAGTGAATGTGGCATGACGATAAGGCGAATGTCGTGCACTAGTGTCGCAATGTGTTCACACACTATTCTCAATACATTCGCAATTTGGTCGCTGCCTCGTATGTATCGAGTCACATGTCTGGCATGACTCACGGAAACTAAATTGCGAATGGTTCGAGAAAGGATACAGGCATCCTCGAGGGCTCTGCGACTATTTTCAGATCAAATTTGTCTCACCATTTTTGTCATCAAGTTCATAATTCGATTGACATAAATGCGAGTGCATGCGAATGCATACTACCCACTCGAGGAAATAGAGAAACCAGGCGAACATGTTGAGACCTTTTTGAAACTCCCTCACGAATGACGTTCTCAGTCCGTCGCATTTTAGTGATATACTTACTTAAGGGAGCAACTGCAGCAAGCATCACTACTGTAATACCCGCTTGGATCCATTGAGCGCCATGCATAATTATATAGGTTTTACCCGTTTATACATATCAATACTGTTCTCGTCGTCATACAAAGTATTCTTTGTTTGTGTTGGCTATGAAGTCGCACCCACAGCTTAGGCCATCTGGCATTATAACGCTATAATTGTTGGAGGAAGACCCCGGGTGTATTTCATTCACGGATTGACACCATGGTGGAACATCCGCCATTCGACAAGCCAGCACAGCTGGATAGCTTCCTCGCATGAAAGAATTCGACATTCCCAATGTGATTCGAACCTAGAGCGGTGATGGGTAAGTAATTTGAAGTCAACGACCTAAATCACTCGGACTCGGAGGTCAGCCTCTAATACAACGTCCATATTGACTATTAGTACATGTAGTAACGAACATCGGAATGCGGTAGGTGGACATATCTGAACACGTAAAATCACGTCATCAAATATATGTTGGAATATGCTTTATTGTTATTTAAGATTAAGACTGAAAGAAAATAATGTCCCGAGAATTTCATTTCCTACTCAGCTCAATCAATATAAAAATGCAACTGTGCTCATTTTTATATATTGAACAAATCAACGCAGCTCTAAAATAAAGGCAGAAGTGCTAATAATAGTGATCATCATAAATCCGACATGTAAAAATAATATTAGATTAGATACACTACCTTATACACTATCTTATACACTACCTTATAAACTACCTTATACACTACCTTATACTCTATCTTATACACTACCTTATACTCTATCTTATACTCTATCTTATACTCTATATTATACTCTATCTTATACTCTATCTTATACACTACCTTATACTCTATCTTATACACTACCTTATACTCTATCTTATAAACAACCTTATACTCTATCTTATACTCTATATTATACGCTACCTTATACACTACCTTATATACTATCTTATACACTAACTTATAAATTACCTTATACACTACCTTATACTCTATCTTATACACTACCATATACTCTACCTTATACTGTATCTTATACACTACCTTATACTCTATCTTATACACTACCTTATACTCTATCTTATACACTACCTTATAATCTATCTTATACTCTATCTTATACTCTATCTTATACACTACCTTATATTCTATCTTATAATCTATCTTATACTCTATCTTATACACTACCATATACTCTACCTTATACTGTATCTTATACACTACCTTATACTCTATCTTATACACTACCTTATAATCTATCTTATACTCTATCTTATACACTACCTTATACTCTATCGTATACTCTATATTATACAATACCTTATACACTACCTTATACACTATCTTATACACTACCTTATAAACTACCTTATACACTATCTTATACACTACCTTATACACTACCTTATACACTACCTTATACTCTATCTTATACACTACCTTATAAACTACCTTATACACTACCTTATACTCTATCTTATACACTATCTTATACACTACCTTATAAACTACCTTATACAGTACCTTATACACTATCTTATACACTACCTTATACACTACCTTATACACTACCTTATAAAATACCTTATACACTATCTTATAAACTACCGTATAAACTATCTTATACACTATCTTATACATTATCTTATACACTACCTTAGACACTACCTTATACACTATCTTATACACTACCTTATGAACTACCTTATACACTACCTTATACTCTATCTTATACACTACCTTATACTCTATCTTATACTCTATATTATACTCTATCTTATACTCTATCTTATACACTACCTTATACTCTATCTTATAAACAACCTTATACTCTATCTTATACTCTATATTATACTCTATCTTATATTCTATCTTATACACTACCTTATACTCTATCTTATACACTACCTTATACTCTATGTTATACTCTATATTATACTCTATCTTATACTCTATCTTATATTCTATATTATACACTACCTTATACACTACCTTATGCACTATCTTATACACTAACTTATAAATTACCTTATACACTACCTTATACTCTATCTTATACACTACCTTATACTCTACCACACAAACTACCTTATACTCTACCTTATACTCTATCTTATACACTACCTTATACTCTACCTTATACTGTATCTTATACACTACCTTAAACTCTATCCTATACACTACCTTATACTCTATCTTATACACTACATTATACTCTATCTTATACTCTATCTTATACACTACCTTATACTCTATCTTATACTCTATATTATACACTACCTTATACACTACCTTATACACTATCTTATACACTACCTTATGAACTACCTTATACACTATCTTATACACTACCTTATAAACTACCTTATACAATACCTTATACTCTGTCTTATACACTATCTTATACACTACCTTATAAACTACCTTATACACTACCTTATACACTATCTTATACACTACCTTATACACTACCTTATACACTACCTTATAAACTACCTTATACACTATCTTATAAACTACGGTATAAACTATCTTATACACTATCTTATACATTATCTTATACACTACCTTAGACACTACCTTATACACTATCTTATACACTACCTTATGAACTACCTTATACACTACCTTATACTCTATCTTATACACTACCTTATACTCTATCTTATACTCTATATTATACTCTATCTTATACTCTATCTTATACACTACCTTATACTCTATCTTATACACTACCTTATACTCTATCTTATAAACAACCTTATACTCTATCTTATACTCTATCTTATACACTACCTTATACTCTATCTTATACTCTATATTATACTCTATCTTATACTCTATCTTATACTCTATATTATACACTACCTTATACACTACCTTATACACTATATTATACACTAACTTATAAATTACCTTATACACTACATTATACTCTATCTTATACACTACCTTATACTCTACCTTATACTGTATCTTATACACTACCTTATACTCTATCTTATACACTACCTTATACTCTATCTTATACACTACCTTATACTCTATCTTATACTCTATCTTATACACTACCTTATACTCTATCTTATACTCTATCTTATACACTACCTTATACACTACCTTATATTCTATATTATACACTATCTTATACACTACCTTATACACTATCGTATACACTACCTTATAAACTACCTTATACACTACCTTATACTCTATCTTATACACTATCTTATACACTACCTTATACACTATCTTATACACTATCTTATGCATTACCTTATACTCTATCTTATACACTACCTTATACTCTATCTTATACTCTATCTTATACACTACCTTATACTCTATCTTATACACTACCTTATACTCTATCTTATAAACTATCTTATACTCTATCTTATACTCTATCTAATACACTACCTTATACACTATCTTATACACTACCTTATACTCTATCTTATATATTATCTTATACACTACCTTATACTCTATCTTATAAACTACCTTATACTCTATCTTATACTCTATATTATACACTACCTTATACACTACCTTATACACTATCTGATACACTACCTTATAAACTACCTTATACACTATCTTATACACTACCTTATACTCTATCTTATACACTATCTTATGCACTACCTTATACTCTATCTTATACTCTATCTTATACACTATCTTATACTCTATCTTATACTCTATCTTATATACTACCTTATACTCTATCTTATACACTACCTTATACTCTATCTTATAAACTATCTTATACTCTATCTTATACTCTATCTTATACACTACCTTATACACTATCTTATACACTACCTTATACTCTATCTTATATTATATTATACACTACCTTATACTCTATCTTATACACTACCTTATACTCTTTCTTATACACTACCTTATACTCTATCACATACACTACCTTATACTCTATCTTATACTCTATCTTATACACTAGCTTATACTCTATCTTATACACTACCTTATACTCTATCTTATACTCTATATTATACTCTATCTTATACTCTATCTTATAAACTACCTTATACACTACCTTATACAATATCTTATACACTACCTTATAAACTACCTTATACACTACCTTATACACTATCTTATACACTACGTTATAAATTACCTTATACACTACCTTATACTCTATCTTATACACTACCTTATACTCTATCTTATACTCTATCTTATACACTACCTTATACTCTATCTTATACTCTATCTTATACACTACGTTATACTCTATCTTATACTCTATATTATACACTACCTTATACACTACCTTATACACTACTTATACACTACCTTATAACACCTTATACACTACTTATACTCTATCTTATACACTACCTTATACCTATCTTATATTTATTATACACTACCTTATACTCTATCTTATACACTACCTTATACTCTTTCTTATACACTACCTTATACTCTATCATATACACTACCTTATACTCTATCTTATACTCTATCTTATACACTACCTTATACTCTATCTTATACACTACCTTATTCTCTATCTTATACTCTATATTATACTCTATCTTATACTCTATATTATACACTACCTTATACACTACCTTATACACTATCTTATACACTACCTTATAAACTACCTTATACACTACCTTATACACTATCTTATACACTACCTTATAAATTACCTTATACACTACCTTATACTCTATCTTATACACTACCTTATACTCTATCTTATATACTATCTTATACACTACCTTATACTCTATCTTATACTCTATCTTATACACTACCTTATACTCTATCTTATACTCTATATTATACACTACCTTATACAATACCTTATACACTATATTATACACTACCTTATAAACTACCTTATACACTATCTTATACACTACCTTATAAACTACCTTATACACTATATTATACACTACCTTATACACTACCTTATACACTATATTATACACTACCTTATACACTACCTTATACACTATATTATACACTACCTTATAAACTATCTTATACACTATCTTATACACTACCTTATAAACTACCTTATACACTACCTTATACTCTATCTTATACACTATCTTATACACTACCTTATACTCTATCTTATACACTATCTTATACACTACCTTATACTCTATCTTATACTCTATTACTTATACTCTACCTTATACTCTATACTACCTTATAACTACCTTATACTCTATCTTATACACTATATTTACCCTACCTTATACACTACCTTATACTCTATCTTATACACTACCTATACACTACCTTATACACTATCTTATACACTACCTTATACTCTATCTTATACACTATCTTATACACTACATTATACTCTATCTTATACTCTATCTTATACACTACCTTATACTCTATCTTACTCTACTTATCACTACCTTATACTCTATCTTATACACTACCTTATACCTTCTTATACTACTTATACTCTATCTTATACTCTATCTTATACACTACCTTATACACTATCTTATACATACCTTATACTCTATCTTATATATATTAACACTACCTATACTCTATCTTATACACTACCTTATACTCTTTCTTATACACTACCTTATACTCTATCATATACACTACCTTATACTCTATCTTATACTCTATCTTATACACTACCTTATACTCTATCTTATACACTACCTTATTCTCTATCTTATACTCTATATTATACTCTATCTTATACTCTATATTATACACTACCTTATACACTACCTTATACACTATCTTATACACTACCTTATAAACTACCTTATACACTACCTTATACACTATCTTATACACTACCTTATAAACTACCTTATACACTACCTTATACTCTATCTTATACACTACCTTATACTCTATCTTATACACTATCTTATACACTACCTTATACTCTATCTTATACTCTATCTTATACACTACGTTATACTCTATCTTATACTCTATATTATACACTACCTTATACAATACCTTATACACTATCTTATACACTACCTTATAAACTACCTTAATACATATATATACACTACCTTATACCTACCTTATAACTACTTATACACTACCTTATAAACTACCTTATACACTACCTTATACTCTTCTTATATATCTTATACACTACCTTATACTCTATCTTATACACTATCTTATGCACTACATTATACTCTATCTTATACACTACTTATCTCTATCATACTCTATCTTAAACACTACCTTATACTCTATCTTATACTCTATCTTATACCAAAAAAAAAAAAAAAAAAAAAAAAAAAAAAAAAACCCTTATACTCTATCTTATACACTACCTTATACTCTATCTTATAAACTATCTTATACTCTATTTTATACTCTATCTTATACACTACATTATACACTATCTTATACACTACCTTATACTCTATCTTATATATTATCTTATACACTACCTTATACTCTATCTTATACACTACCTTATACTCTTTCTTATACAATACCTTATACTCTATCATATACACTACCTTATA
>CM026399.1:44703771-44725061 GCA_014843695.1 Archivesica marissinica | reverse complement strand
ATTGCGCAGTATTAGTGTGGTGGACGCGCAGTGATTGCGCAGTATTAGTGTGGTGGTAGCGCAGTGATTGCGCAGTATTAGTGTGGTGGTAGCGCAGTGATTGCGCAGTATTAGTGTGGTGGTAGCGCAGTGATTGCGCAGTATTAGTGTGGTGGACGCGCAGTGATTGCGCAGTATTAGTGCGGTGGTAGCGCAGTGATTGCGCAGTATTAGTGTGGTGGACGCGCAGTGATTGCGCAGTATTAGTGTGGTGGTAGCGCAGTGATTGCGCAGTATTAGTGTGGTGGACGCGCAGTGATTGCGCAGTATTAGTGCGGTGGTAGCGCAGTGATTGCGCAGTATTAGTGTGGTGGTAGCGCAGTGATTGCGCAGTATTAGTGTGGTGGTAGCGCAGTGATTGCGCAGTATTAGTGTGGTGGTAGCGCAGTGATTGCGCAGTATTAGTGTGGTGGACGCGCAGTGATTGCGCAGTATTAGTGCGGTGGACGCGCAGTGATTGCGCAGTATTAGTGTGGTGGTAGCGCAGTGATTGCGCAGTATTAGTGTGGTGGTAGCGCAGTGATTGCGCAGTATTAGTGTGGTGGTAGCGCAGTGATTGCGCAGTATTAGTGTGGTGGTAGCGCAGTGATTGCGCAGTATTAGTGT
Organism: Archivesica marissinica; assembly: GCA_014843695.1. NCBI lineage: Eukaryota > Metazoa > Mollusca > Bivalvia > Venerida > Vesicomyidae > Archivesica > Archivesica marissinica. The sequence continues at coordinate 44,724,416 of CM026399.1, read as the reverse complement.
GGTGGACGCGCAGTGATTGCGCAGTATTAGTGTGGTGGTAGCGCAGTGATTGCGCAGTATTAGTGTGGTGGTAGCGCAGTGATTGCGCAGTATTAGTGTGGTGGTAGCGCAGTGATTGCGCAGTATTAGTGTGGTGAACGCGCAGTGATTGCGCAGTATTAGTGCGGTGGTAGCGCAGTGATTGCGCAGTATTAGTGTGGTGGTAGCGCAGTGATTGCGCAGTATTAGTGCGGTGGTAGCGCAGTGATTGCGCAGTATTAGTGTGGTGGTAGCGCAGTGATTGCGCAGTATTAGTGTGGTGGACGCGCAGTGATTGCGCAGTATTAGTGTGGTGGTAGCGCAGTGATTGCGCAGTATTAGTGTGGTGGACGCGCAGTGATTGCGCAGTATTAGTGCGGTGGTAGCGCAGTGATTGCGCAGTATTAGTGTGGTGGACGCGCAGTGATTGCGCAGTATTAGTGCGGTGGTAGCGCAGTGATTGCGCAGTATTAGTGTGGTGGTAGCGCAGTGATTGCGCAGTATTAGTGTTGTGGACGCGCAGTGATTGCGCAGTATTAGTGTGGTGGTAGCGCAGTGATTGCGCAGTATTAGTGTGGTGGACGCGCAGTGATTGCGCAGTATTAGTGCGGTGGTAGCGCAGTGATTGCGCAGTATTAGTGTGGTGGACCATGCGCAGTATTAGTGGGTGGTAGCGCAGTGATTGCGCAGTATTAGTGTGGTGGTAGCGCAGTGATTGCGCAGTATTAGTGTGGTGGTAGCGCAGTGATTGCGCAGTATTAGTGTGGTGGACGCGCAGTGATTGCGCAGTATTAGTGTGGTGGTAGCGCAGTGATTGCGCAGTATTAGTGTGGTGGACGCGCAGTGATTGCGCAGTATTAGTGTGGTGGACGCGCAGTGATTGCGCAGTATTAGTGTGGTGGTAGCGCAGTGATTGCGCAGTATTAGTGTGGTGGTAGCGCAGTGATTGCGCAGTATTAGTGTGGTGGACGCGCAGTGATTGCGCAGTATTAGTGTGGTGGTAGCGCAGTGATTGCGCAGTATTAGTGTGGTGGTAGCGCAGTGATTGCGCAGTATTAGTGTGGTGGTAGCGCAGTGATTGCGCAGTATTAGTGTGGTGGTAGCGCAGTGATTGCGCAGTATTAGTGTGGTGGTAGCGCAGTGATTGCGCAGTATTAGTGTGGTGGACGCGCAGTGATTGCGCAGTATTAGTGCGGTGGTAGCGCAGTGATTGCGCAGTATTAGTGTGGTGGACGCGCAGTGATTGCGCAGTATTAGTGTGGTGGTAGCGCAGTGATTGCGCAGTATTAGTGTGGTGGTCGCGCAGTGATTGCGCAGTATTAGTGTGGTGGTAGCGCAGTGATTGCGCAGTATTAGTGTGGTGGTAGCGCAGTGATTGCGCAGTATTAGTGTGGTGGTAGCGCAGTGATTGCGCAGTATTAGTGTGGTGGTAGCGCAGTGATTGCGCAGTATTAGTGTGGTGGACGCGCAGTGATTGCGCAGTATTAGTGCGGTGGTAGCGCAGTGATTGCGCAGTATTAGTGTTGTGGACGCGCAGTGATTGCGCAGTATTAGTGCGGTGGTAGCGCAGTGATTGCGCAGTATTAGTGTGGTGGTCGCGCAGTGATTGCGCAGTATTAGTGTGGTGGTAGCGCAGTGATTGCGCAGTATTAGTGTGGTGGACGCGCAGTGATTGCGCAGTATTAGTGCGGTGGACGCGCAGTGATTGCGCAGTATTAGTGTGGTGGTAGCGCAGTGATTGCGCAGTATTAGTGTGGTGGTAGCGCAGTGATTGCGCAGTATTAGTGTGGTGGTAGCGCAGTGATTGCGCAGTATTAGTGTGGTGGTAGCGCAGTGATTGCGCAGTATTAGTGTGGTGGTAGCGCAGTGATTGCGCAGTATTAGTGTGGTGGTAGCGCAGTGATTGCGCAGTATTAGTGTGGTGGTAGCGCAGTGATTGCGCAGTATTAGTGTGGTGTAGCGCAGTGATTGCGCAGTATTAGTGTGGTGGTAGCGCAGTGATTGCGCAGTATTAGTGTGGTGGACGCGCAGTGATTGCGCAGTATTAGTGTGGTGGTAGCGCAGTGATTGCGCAGTATTAGTGTGGTGGACGCGCAGTGATTGCGCAGTATTAGTGCGGTGGTAGCGCAGTGATTGCGCAGTATTAGTGTGGTGGACGCGCAGTGATTGCGCAGTATTAGTGCGGTGGTAGCGCAGTGATTGCGCAGTATTAGTGTGGTGGTAGCGCAGTGATTGCGCAGTATTAGTGTGGTGGTAGCGCAGTGATTGCGCAGTATTAGTGTGGTGGACGCGCAGTGATTGCGCAGTATTAGTGTGGTGGTAGCGCAGTGATTGCGCAGTATTAGTGTGGTGGTAGCGCAGTGATTGCGCAGTATTAGTGTGGTGGTAGCGCAGTGATTGCGCAGTATTAGTGTGGTGGACGCGCAGTGATTGCGCAGTATTAGTGTGGTGGTAGCGCAGTGATTGCGCAGTATTAGTGTGGTGGTAGCGCAGTGATTGCGCAGTATTAGTGTGGTGGTAGCGCAGTGATTGCGCAGTATTAGTGTGGTGGACGCGCAGTGATTGCGCAGTATTAGTGTGGTGGTAGCGCAGTGATTGCGCAGTATTAGTGTGGTGGACGCGCAGTGATTGCGCAGTATTAGTGCGGTGGTAGCGCAGTGATTGCGCAGTATTAGTGTGGTGAACGCGCAGTGATTGCGCAGTATTAGTGCGGTGGTAGCGCAGTGATTGCGCAGTATTAGTGTGGTGGTAGCGCAGTGATTGCGCAGTATTAGTGTGGTGGACGCGCAGTGATTGCGCAGTATTAGTGTGGTGGTAGCGCAGTGATTGCGCAGTATTAGTGTTGTGGACGCGCAGTGATTGCGCAGTATTAGTGCGGTGGTAGCGCAGTGATTGCGCAGTATTAGTGTGGTGGACGCGCAGTGATTGCGCAGTATTAGTGTGGTGGTAGCGCAGTGATTGCGCAGTATTAGTGTGGTGGTAGCGCAGTGATTGCGCAGTATTAGTGTGGTGGTAGCGCAGTGATTGCGCAGTATTAGTGTGGTGGTAGCGCAGTGATTGCGCAGTATTAGTGTGGTGGACGCGCAGTGATTGCGCAGTATTAGTGCGGTGGACGCGCAGTGATTGCGCAGTATTAGTGTGGTGGTAGCGCAGTGATTGCGCAGTATTAGTGTGGTGGACGCGCAGTGATTGCGCAGTATTAGTGTGGTGGTAGCGCAGTGATTGCGCAGTATTAGTGTGGTGGTAGCGCAGTGATTGCGCAGTATTAGTGTGGTGGACGCGCAGTGATTGCGCAGTATTAGTGCGGTGGTAGCGCAGTGATTGCGCAGTATTAGTGTGGTGGACGCGCAGTGATTGCGCAGTATTAGTGCGGTGGTAGCGCAGTGATTGCGCAGTATTAGTGTGGTGTTAGCGCAGTGATTGCGCAGTATTAGTGTGGTGGACGCGCAGTGATTGCGCAGTATTAGTGTGGTGTTAGCGCAGTGATTGCGCAGTATTAGTGTTGTGGACGCGCAGTGATTGCGCAGTATTAGTGCGGTGGTAGCGCAGTGATTGCGCAGTATTAGTGTGGTGGACGCGCAGTGATTGCGCAGTATTAGTGTGGTGGTAGCGCAGTGATTGCGCAGTATTAGTGTGGTGGTAGCGCAGTGATTGCGCAGTATTAGTGTGGTGGTAGCGCAGTGATTGCGCAGTATTAGTGTGGTGGACGCGCAGTGATTGCGCAGTATTAGTGTGGTGGTAGCGCAGTGATTGCGCAGTATTAGTGTGGTGGACGCGCAGTGATTGCGCAGTATTAGTGCGGTGGTAGCGCAGTGATTGCGCAGTATTAGTGTGGTGGACGCGCAGTGATTGCGCAGTATTAGTGTGGTGGTAGCGCAGTGATTGCGCAGTATTAGTGTGGTGGTAGCGCAGTGATTGCGCAGTATTAGTGTGGTGTAGCGCAGTGATTGCGCAGTATTAGTGCGGTGGTAGCGCAGTGATTGCGCAGTATTAGTGTGGTGGTAGCGCAGTGATTGCGCAGTATTAGTGTGGTGGTAGCGCAGTGATTGCGCAGTATTAGTGTGGTGGTAGCGCAGTGATTGCGCAGTATTAGTGTGGTGGACGCGCAGTGATTGCGCAGTATTAGTGCGGTGGACGCGCAGTGATTGCGCAGTATTAGTGTGGTGGACGCGCAGTGATTGCGCAGTATTAGTGCGGTGGTAGCGCAGTGATTGCGCAGTATTAGTGTGGTGTTAGCGTAGTGATTGCGCAGTATTAGTGTTGTGGACGCGCAGTGATTGCGCAGTATTAGTGCGGTGGTAGCGTAGTGATTGCGCAGTATTAGTGTTGTGGACGCGCAGTGATTGCGCAGTATTAGTGCGGTGGTAGCGCAGTGATTGCGCAGTATTAGTGTGGTGGACGCGCAGTGATTGCGCAGTATTAGTGTGGTGGTAGCGCAGTGATTGCGCAGTATTAGTGTGGTGGACGCGCAGTGATTGCGCAGTATTAGTGTTGGTAGCGCAGTGATTGCGCAGTATTAGTGTGGTGGTAGCGCAGTGATTGCGCAGTATTAGTGTGGTGGTAGCGCAGTGATTGCGCAGTATTAGTGTGGTGGTAGCGCAGTGATTGCGCAGTATTAGTGTGGTGGTAGCGCAGTGATTGCGCAGTATTAGTGTGGTGTAGCGCAGTGATTGCGCAGTATTAGTGTGGTGGTAGCGCAGTGATTGCGCAGTATTAGTGTGGTGGACGCGCAGTGATTGCGCAGTATTAGTGTGGTGGTAGCGCAGTGATTGCGCAGTATTAGTGTGGTGGACGCGCAGTGATTGCGCAGTATTAGTGTGTGGTAGCGCAGTGATTGCGCAGTATTAGTGTGGTGGTAGCGCAGTGATTGCGCAGTATTAGTGTGGTGGTAGCGCAGTGATTGCGCAGTATTAGTGTGGTGGAAGCGCAGTGATTGCGCAGTATTAGTGTGGTGGAAGCGCAGTGATTGCGCAGTATTAGTGTGGTGGACGCGCAGTGATTGCGCAGTATTAGTGTGGTGGTAGCGCAGTGATTGCGCAGTATTAGTGTGGTGGTAGCGCAGTGATTGCGCAGTATTAGTGTTGTGGACGCGCAGTGATTTTGCAGTATTAGTGCGGTGTTAGCGTAGTGATTACGCAGTATTAGTGTTGTGGACGCGCAGAGATTGCGCAGTATTAGCACGGTGGTAGCGGAGTGATTGCGCAGTATTAGTGTGGTGGACGCGCAGTGATTGCGCAGTATTAGTGCGGTGGACGCGCAGTGATTGCGCAGTATTAGTGTGGTGGTAGCGCAGTGATTGCGCAGTATTAGTGGGTGGTAGCGCAGTGATTGCGCAGTATTAGTGTGGTGTAGCGCAGTGATTGCGCAGTATTAGTGTGGTGGTAGCGCAGTGATTGCGCAGTATTAGTGTGGAGCGCAGTGATTGCGCAGTATTTGTGGTGGTGCGCAGTGATTGCGCAGTATTAGTGTGGTGGTAGCGCAGTGATTGCGCAGTATTAGTGTGGTGGTAGCGCAGTGATTGCGCAGTATATGTGTGCAGGCGTATTAGTGGTGGTAGCGCAGTGATTGCGCAGTATTAGTGTGTGGGCGCAGGTTGCGCAGTATTAGGGTGGTAGCGCAGTGATTGCGCAGTATTAGTGTGGTGGACGCGCAGTGATTGCGCAGTATTAGTGTGGTGGACGCGCAGTGATTGCGCAGTATTAGTGTGGTGGTAGCGCAGTGATTGCGCAGTATTAGTGTGGTGGTAGCGCAGTGATTGCGCAGTATTAGTGTGGTGGTAGCGCAGTGATTGCGCAGTATTAGTGTGGTGGACGCGCAGTGATTGCGCAGTATTAGTGTGGTGGTAGCGCAGTGATTGCGCAGTATTAGTGTGGTGGTAGCGCAGTGATTGCGCAGTATTAGTGTGGTGGTAGCGCAGTGATTGCGCAGTATTAGTGTGGTGGTAGCGCAGTGATTGCGCAGTATTAGTGTGGTGGTAGCGCAGTGATTGCGCAGTATTAGTGTGGTGGTAGCGCAGTGATTGCGCAGTATTAGTGTGGTGGTAGCGCAGTGATTGCGCAGTATTAGTGTGGTGGTAGCGCAGTGATTGCGCAGTATTAGTGTGGTGGTAGCGCAGTGATTGCGCAGTATTAGTGTGGTGGTAGCGCAGTGATTGCGCAGTATTAGTGTGGTGATAGCGCAGTGATTGCGCAGTATTAGTGTGGTGGACGCGCAGTGATTGCGCAGTATTAGTGTGGTGGACGCGCAGTGATTGCGCAGTATTAGTGTGGTGGTAGCGCAGTGATTGCGCAGTATTAGTGTGGTGGTAGCGCAGTGATTGCGCAGTATTAGTGTGGTGGTAGCGCAGTGATTGCGCAGTATTAGTGTGGTGGACGCGCAGTGATTGCGCAGTATTAGTGTGGTGGTAGCGCAGTGATTGCGCAGTATTAGTGTGGTGGACGCGCAGTGATTGCGCAGTATTAGTGTGGTGGTAGCGCAGTGATTGCGCAGTATTAGTGTGGTGGACGCGCAGTGATTGCGCAGTATTAGTGCGGTGGTAGCGCAGTGATTGCGCAGTATTAGTGTGGTGAACGCGCAGTGATTGCGCAGTATTAGTGCGGTGGTAGCGCAGTGATTGCGCAGTATTAGTGTGGTGGTAGCGCAGTGATTGCGCAGTATTAGTGTGGTGAAAGCGCAGTGATTGCGCAGTATTAGTGTGGTGGTAGCGCAGTGATTGCGCAGTATTAGTGTGGTGGTAGCGCAGTGATTGCGCAGTATTAGTGTGGTGGTAGCGCAGTGATTGCGCAGTATTAGTGTGGTGATAGCGCAGTGATTGCGCAGTATTTGTGTGGTGGACGCGCAGTGATTGCGCAGTATTAGTGTGGTTATATATGATTATAGTAAACATTCCGCCCCAGTCATCGGCTTACGTAGACCTCAAGAGAAGCGTCCTGAACGTCAAGTTGAGGATCGTCGGCGAGGATGTTACGCCTATAGAACATTCGGTCGTAGCGGGGTTCATCAATATGCCCCTACACACTATATTTAGGCAGGTGGATGTCACCTTTCAACAGACTCAGATATCTCACGACGGAACCGACTACCCTTACAAAGCCTACATAGACACTATTCTAAAGACCAACAGAGATATCCAACAAAACGTATTGACAAGTCAGATGTTTTACAAAGATGTAGGAACCGATACTGCCGATGCCAAGGCGGGCCCTAATTCAGGACTATTTGTTAGATATACTAGAACGTAAGGAGGGAAAATCGTGGATTTGGAGGGACCATTGCTTTTGGATTTGTTTCAACAGTCCAAACTTCTCATCAACGGCGTATCGATAGGTCTCAAACTGTGGGCGGGCCAGAACTCCTTCAGACTGATGTCAGACTCTATAAATCCGAAAGAAAAAGTACAGATTGTGGACGCCCGTTTTAAGCTATGCGTCCAACGTCTCAACAGCGCGGTCATATTAGCGCACGAAAAACTCATTCAAGAACAACCTGCCATCTACCCTCACCTACGTTCAGAGATCAAGACGACATCCATCGCAGCGGGACAGTATAGCTACAGCTCGGACGACATTTTTCAAGGATTAGTTCCCAATAAACTGATCGTGGGACTAGTATCCAGTGCAGCGTATACGGGAGACTACGGCAAGAACCCGTTCTACTTTCAGAATTATGACTGTAGTTCAATGGGCCTGTACGTGGATGGCCAGTCTTATCCCTCGCAACCATTACAGCCTAATTACGGTGCCAATCAGTACGTAGATTGCTACAGGACATTAACCCTATTCAGGAACGATATCAACGTGGACAGGGACGAGTATAAGAACGGTTACTGTCTGTTCGTGATGGATATCGATCCGTTCTACACGTTCAACACCAAAAGAAAAGGACATTGTCGTCTGGAACTCAAGTTTGGCACCGCCTTACCAGAGAGTGTCACGTTGATTATGTACGCAACTTTCCCTGACATTCTCAACATTAACGGTGCCAGGGGAGTGTTTGTAAAGTTAAAGGAAGTTAAAGGAACTCCTGAGACAATATCCAGTCACTATATGCGCTGCTGATCAAGTTAGAATACAAAGGGACGGCTTCGTTATTTCAAACACAGACACCAGAGACGGACCGGGTAAACATTGGGTAACGTTCTACTTTCCAGTCAGAGGACCCTACGAATTTTTCGATTCTCTAGGGAGAAAACCAATGGACTATGATGCGGGCTTCGAAACAATATTACAAAGACAATATTTTATGAATTGTGACCAGCTACAACGTTCCAACTCGGACATGTGCGGACTTTACTGCGTGTACTACGTCATGAATCGAGCTGTCGGAATGTCAATGAAGGACATAGTGAAACCATTTCAAGTTCACGGACTGTCAAGGAATGATGACTATATTGAGACATTTTTAAAGTAAAACAAATAAAATGTATCTTTTTTGTGAATTTTATTATGTATATAGATCGTATAATAAATTATTAGAATAGAAGTTATCGTCTTTATTGTTCATTCAAAATGATATCCAGTCTATTGGCAAGCTGGTCTTTTGTTTCTTTGCCATAGGTTTCTTCTTCTTTTCAACGTCTGTTTTTTCTCTCTTGTTTTCACGTTCACCGGGTGGTGATAATAAAGCGATGTCATTATACGTCCTAGGTTTCACGGGGTCCTTATTCTTAGGTGTGTCCTGGAGCAAACGTTGGTACTTTTCGTAGGGAATTAGTATTAGTTTCTCCATTACTGTAACACCGATTCCAAATAAACTGAGGAAATGTTCACCAATGCACACACAATACGCTGTTTGTTCTTTATAGCTTCCTTCTTCTGTCTATAACTCACTTTTCTATTGCCTAGAAGATGAATAAGTAGCCTGTGACGTTTCAGTCGGTTCTTTTCCGTAGGTGATAATCTAATTGTGGACTTGATGATGTTGTATGCGATCTGACCTATGGCTCTAAGTTGATTTCTGGTTATAGTGCGTAGTAACGCTTTTCTCTGAGGCGTGGACGTCTGTATTATAAGTTGTAAGAAATGGCGCTGTTGTTTTATAAGTTCAACCATGGTTACTCTTACGTCTGAATTTCTTCTTCTTACGTCAATCTATAGATTATGGGATCTTGTCCCGGAAAGATGTCCGTCCTAAGGCGATATCTGTCGTCACTGTGAGGACTCATGTCGACGATGAAGTAGCCTCTCTTTAAAGAGTCTTCGTAAGCTTTCGTGAAACCTCGAGCTTTTCCTGGGTAGAGTTGGCGTCCCATAATTCCCACTTGCGATACGTCTCTCAAGTTTTTCATCAATACCATGTACCAAGTATTTAATGCGATAGTTCTGGAGTGTTTTCCTCTAGGGTACAAATTCTGGGTAATTAAAATAACACTGACGCATTTATGGTGCGTTCCTTGCGTAAACAACAGTTCCATTTCTTTGTTTTGTACAACTTCGTGTACCAAATCGTCAATAACGATCAATTTATGACGTCTGTCGCTCGTAAACGTATCCAATTCTTCTGACGTCGGTAATCCTAGTTTACTGGTAAAGTTCGGTACGGTTTGTTCCATCTCATCAAAGATCGAATCCAGAATCAACAAGGCCGAAATTAGGGCGGTGCGGAGGAAAAAGCAGACCAAGTCACGGCCGAAACCCAAACAAGCAGTGGCATTCGGTTTTACTGACAGCATGGCTCTTGCTAGGGTTTTGCATGGGCAGCCAAAGGAAGACCCGGGGTGCCCATCCGAGCAATATTTCAGGCATGAATGATAATTTATCATTACATTTTCTAACGCATCTGTTTAGTGGAAGTCGTGATAGCGCAGTGGATGCGCGTTCGCTTCAGGTGCGAAAGGTCCGGAGTTCGAGCCCCGCTGGAGCCGTTACGATTGTGCCCTTAGGCAAGGCATTTAAATTACACGTTGCCTCTTCACTCTCCCTCGTGGCGATGGATTCCATCAGGAAGAGTGATTAATATAAGTTGACATAACTTGTTTCGCAATCGAGCTAAAATAAATTTCTATAAACTAACGCATGTCCTTTTACATATGCATACATTATGTTGTTCTGTTAACTTTTTTCTATATCATATTGTATAATAGTTTCAACATGACCTCATGAAAGCTTAACGTTGTGATTTAATTGAGCTGCCCTCTATAACCCCTTTTACCGATTTACTTACTCAATTCAATGCTAAAAGGGGCCTCCATGGCTAAGTGGTTACGGTCGTTCGCTTCAAATCACTTCTCCATCACCGCAATAGGTTCGAATCTCACCGGGGCGTCGAATTATTTCAAGTGAGGAAACCATCCAGATGGCGTGTGGTAGGTCGGTGGCATTATTCGTGTGTCCGTCCGTGCGTGTTCGGAGAGGTATCCGTTGCTTGCCTTCCCGAATACTAGCTGGAGAGTCGCCATACGACCTATACTGTGTGTGTGACGTTCAACTCAAAAAAAGCAAATACAACACTTCTAAAACCGTATAGAGTTTATCCCAATCCATCAATCCAATGTTCATCTATCTATCTGTCTGTCTGTCCGTCCGTCCATCCCCGCCCCGCCCAAATATGGGGTCTCACTAGCGTCTGATATCGCACGGGTTTAAGGGTTGGGCGCGATATGATTGATTACCGTAAAAAACATAACGTTTGGTTAGCGTTCTTAGTTTATACTAATTTATTTTAGCTCGATTGCGAAACAAGTTATTTCAACTTATATTAATCACTCTCGAGACCTCATTCCTGATGGAATCCATCGCCACGAGGGAGAGGCAACGTGGAATTAAATGCCTTGCCTAAGTGCACAACCGTAACGGCTCCAGCGGGGCTCGAACTCCGGACCTTTAGCACCTGAAGCGAACGCGCATCCACTGCGCTATCACGACTATAGCTATAGCGTTCTTGTTTGACATGATATGCGCCACGAAAGGTTATTTGAGATATCCACGCCAATGTATTTAGCTGATGTAACTGACTCAAGTAGGACTCTGTGGAGATGGTATTGACTGGGAATAGGATGTTGCCTTCTAGTGACGCGAATAACTTGACATTTGGTGGGTTGACTTCCATGTTCCACTTGATCTCTTCTAATCATCTGCTCTTAAGATTGTTTTGGAGGGTGACCGACTCATTTGCAAATGTCAGAGTTAGATAGACTGCAGTATCATCTGCAAAGATACGGACTTTGGAACAGGAACTGTACGCATCCATGCGTGACATAATAAACTATATTATGGATTCACAAAGTACTGTGATTTCAAAGTAAAGTAATAAAACCGTTTGAATATTACACTACTGTATAGGTAAGGCAATATACGATAGCTTACAGGTACTGTGCTTTCAAAGTAAAGTAATAATACCGTTGGAATATTACACTACTGTATAGGTAAGGCAATATACGATAGCTTACAGGTACTGTGCTTCCAAAGTAAAGTAATAAAACCGTTGGAATATTACACTAATGTACAGGTAAGGCAATATATGATAGGTACTGTAGCGTATTATTTAATTGTAACATCCTGACTTACCTGTAGTGCGAATATTGTATCGAATGTGTGTCTATATAAATACCGCACGATAATGACAACATCGGATCTGTAGCCCAGTGGTAACACTCTAGACTGGTAATCCAGGGATCGCAGGTTCGATCCCCCGTCTGACCCTAATAAAATTAACATTCTTTCAGATGGGACGTTAAACCGAGGTCTCGTGTCGGTGCTTTACACTGTGAACGTAAAAGAACCAGAAGAGACTCTAGAATGGGTCTCTCTCTGTATCATTGCACTATCCTCCAAAATCTAAAATTACTAATCTCTTCAGGAGGCATCGCTCATATGTGCAACCGGTAGCGACGATAAATAAACGTAAAACACACACAGACAACATTATCGGAAGAGTCCATTGACTTGCTATAGGTGTTTTTATATTACTATTTCATATACAACTTGACTATTGTGTAGTCTATGAAATTGAATGGTAACGTTTGCATATAAATAGTACTATAAAACACCTATAACAAGTCAATGGACTCTTCCGATAATGTTGTGGTTATCGTGCGGTGTTTATACCCGTTATTACGTTATGCTTCGAAAACAAACTGGTTACTCTTTGTATATAAACCACAAAACGAACGAAGTAATCAATTGAAGTAAATGTAATTTCATATTATTAAAATTGTTTTCTGAATAGACATGGATCCGATAAAACTACTTTGAAAGGACAGTAATCACATTTATCACTGACGTTAATAATAATAATACCATCAAATAACAACAATTACTTCGTTAGATAACTTTGTGTGTTTTACGTTTATTTATCGTCGCTATCGGTTGCCTGTATGAGCGACGCCTCCTGAAGATATTAGTCATTTTCGTTTTTTTCGTGTGTCTGTTCGTTCGGGTGTACAGCACCGACATGAGACCTCGGTTTAATGACACATCTGAAAAACTGTTAATTTTATTAGGGTCTGATGGGGGATCGAACCTGCGATCCCTGGATTACCAGTCCAGCGTGTTACCACTGGACTACAGATCCGCACACCGATCCGATCTCTTCATTCGAGACCCCAATCCTGATATAATCCTGGCACTCTCACGAGGGATTGAGAAGAGGCAATGTGGATGTAACTGTCTTGTAAAAACATTGCAATCTTGGTTTGGGCGGAGCTCGAAGTCATTACCCATCATTTACGCGGCGCATCCATCGCCCCAATATGTATGTGTGGCAAACAATGTATGCCCGTTAATTAATCAGACACTAACTTAACTAAGCTGAATTGAGTGGCAATGCACTTTTTAATACGTAAACTATATTCTGTGTTTGTTATATGCTGTACATTGATGAGACTGAAATAAAGAATAAAATCTAAAAACTTGTACGTGTGAGGTGAAATATTCACTCATTGAAATCATGCTTCACTGGTCGGTCTGTGAGAGGTGACATAGCTGGTTTAATTAATAAATTTTAATGAGACATAAAGATATCATGATGTACACTGATGTATTATGATTTTTGCTAGTGACTTTATTGGTATACGCAATTGCAAATGAAGCATTAGCCAGCCCAAATATTAGATAATACGAAAGCGGTATAATAATACATGTACATATTTCCAGATTATTCAAGTTCACCAATCAATATATGTTGGCCACTGAGTCATTATACATTTTTCAATTTACTCATTTGAGTTAGTGTTCTCCAAAACAAAATACACATGTTTAGAAGAGCCTTCATACTCGTTTACATCGACATGTGAGGTGCTCTATTATGTACCAGATTTGTCATTGCCAGCAAACGATTGATCTTCAGATTGGAGCACACATTAGTGCGGAGAAATTCCAACCGCTAGTTCATATCCGCTGTCTGTATGTCGTTCACCAAGTCTTCTTTATATATAACATCAGTATCCTTCAAAACAACTATGTCTTGGTCTTCACGTTGTATGTGAGGTTGTGTAGTGTTCATATTTCTATCTGAGTGGGAATATTCGTCTACGTCGTCGTTTGTCTTATTCTGCGATCCTGTGAATGCATGATCGTAAACTGAATCTCCATCTTTGTCAAGTTCATTTTGCTTCGTTTCCTTATTCTCTTTTGAGTATGGCTTAGTTTGCAATACGTTATATGTATCATTACCATCAACCGCTCTTTGCGTCACCGTTACTTCTGTCTGTTCATTTCCTATATGAGAGTACGTGTTATCCATTGTTCCTGATTCATTCTCCGTCGGATATTTGTCCGTGTGTGAGTATGCTATGTCAACAAATGGTGCCGTCCCCTTTATCAAATGTCCATAACTATTATCAGGTACATTAGATCCAACTGGTCTTAGTTCAATCGTGTTATATTCATTATTAGACACATCACTCCTATAGTTTATGTTATCCAAAGGTATCTCTGCATAATAATCATCGTTCGATCCTGACATATCTCCACACTGGGTCGTATCAGTGATGTGATTCATCGTGTGAGCTGTGTATGACGCGTTTGTCATTGATGCAACTGATAGGCTATCATATATTGCATCTGAATCATGTTTCGCTTTTCGTTTCCTGGATAAGAAAGCAATTAACAAAAACAGTATTTGGCTACGGTATAAAATAATCCATTCTTTAATTTTTATTGAAAAGAACGTGTATTAAAACTATTAATAGACTCTTCATTAATAAGGGGTGGCCGAGTGTTTACGGTCATTTGTTGACTTCAAATCACTTGCCCCCCCCCCATCGCTGTAAGTCGAATCGCAATGGCGTGTCGAATTCGTTCATGTGAGTTAACTATCCACCGTAGGTCGGTGGTTATATCCGTCGGTACCAGCAATGCTGCTCAGAGGAACATCCGGGGTCTTCCTCATTCACCAATAATAGCTGGATAGATATACGTAATTGAATCGCCACATGACCTTTAGCTGTTGGTGACACTATAAACGACCAAAAACAAAAAACAAACAAACAAACGCTTCATTAATGAAAATCATAGATCAACAACAACATTGTTCTGTAAATAGTGATAGACTGTTATGGGTAAATGTATGCATATGGCGTTCTGGTAGAGAGGTTATTCTTGACAATCTGTGTCCAGCATAGTGTGCATAGGAGACATAGTGAACAGCAATGAAGAATATATATATATATGCTTATCAGCAATGGTTAGTACAAATGATCGCTGACTTGTATACCACTGTAACCTATCATCACTGATGGTCACTGGTTCGAGCCCCGCTCAGGCCGTGTCTCATTTATATGGACAAGTTGGCAGTTTCTTACGGAGGTTGGTGCACCCAAGTACTGGTTAACCGCTGGAGCCTGCCCAGGAAAGGTGTTGTTAAGTAAACTGCCCGCCGGCGATATAGCCCGAAATGGTGCTGATGCAGGAGCAAAACCGGAAATATAACATATAACAATATTAGTACAAATGAAAACTAATATTATCCAAATGGTTAACAATAAAGATATTATTAAAGACAGACAGTTCATACATGTTTATAATCCTTTACATTACAAACCAGAGGATGCTTACTGTGTACAGTCAAACCTGTGTTAGCAGTCACCTCCATTAAGCAGCCAGCGTGCATTAATTAGCCAGTTTCCAGATTCACAATATTTTATTTATACATTTGCGCTCTACTAGTTTAAAGGTTATTTATTTTACAATGATTGTGAAGCAAGTTTTAAGAACTTATATTAATCACTCTCGTTGATGCCGATGAAAGAGTAAATGTGGGGAGGAAACATGCGCTCTATTAAACAGTCATCTGTGCTGAGCTAAGCAGTTACATTCTGTTATTTCATTGGCTGACTACCTAAGACAGATTCGACTTCAATAAAGATGTACATAGATCAAAGCAAACCCTTTTACAAAGCAATGACCGTTAATTTTGAACAAACCTTCCGGTTATGAATAATTTCAGTCAAGAAAGTGTGTTCAAATTTGAATTGATATTCTAAGGTACATTGATTATAAGCGAAATGTACAAACATGTAGAACAATGTTCATTATATGCGTCCATGTCCGTAGCTTATCTATACCCGATATCCATGACTGACCATTACCTCCTCACCTGTACGCAACAGCTGATAAGTGTACGTTAACTTTCATATTAAACTGTATGTAATAACATCTCCATTGTTAAACTTATCAAATCATTATCGTATAGCGGTATTCATCGTTCAATTGTCTTTAATTTGGTATAAATTCTGATAAAATAAGTATTTTTGGAAATTGCTTCCATTTTGCTTTAAATGTGATACACTTAGACCTCTATATAAAGTATATAGATTATGTAGAAACAGTGTGTTCACCATATTTGATGATTGATTGAACATGGGTTAGGTACAGCACACAATTATTCCTCGTATAGTTATCCCCCTTTACAATGATACCAAATAATGTATATTTGAACAACATTCAGTTGCTTCCAAATTGCGTTTGAAAATGACAAATATAAAAAACGACCCTGTCCATTTGCCATGAAATATTCTTTAAGTCCGCAACTAAATATATCGACACTATTGGTAACCAACGTTTAACCCGATCTATAATTTCCAATAAAGAATCAATGCGTCTCGAAGGTATACTAATGGTAAACTCGATCCTATTCCAAATAATTCATATCCATTCTAATATCTGTACTGGGTACCAAATAGATTTTTCAAAGTTTATCACAAACCATGCCTTTATCAAACTATCCCTAACACATTATGTCGTCTAAAAACATTATGATCAATTTCCCATTCAATCGCCAGTATTTAACCATTTCACTCAAAACCTTAGTGAAGCAAAAAGGGGCGGAACTCAACCCAAACGGCAAAACTGTAAAGCAATAATACTTTCCCTTTAATGAATGAACTGTCAACATAGCCTGGGAACAGGCGTCGATATATTTTGCCTGGTCAGTCAAATAAATATAATTTATTTTAACACCGAGACTATTAATTGGGCCGTATTGAGTTTCTGATCATATCAACGCCTGGGGAAACTGGACGGATTGTCCGTGAAAGTAATGACTAGCATTAATCGTATTAATAGGCCTATTAGCACGTGACTTAATTAATGACGTACTTGAATCGAAAGCGAGGCACTGCAATGTTGATAACACTTTATCATTGGCCGCCATTGTTTACGGGTCAACGGAGCGATAAATAGTTTTAAAAAGTACAATGTGCGTCTGATTTGACATATTTACTCAATATTTAAGTCATCCTTAGTTCAATTACGATCCATTACCATCTAAATGTAATATTTAAAACCCGCCATCTCGTCGATATAACACAGAAACGGGACATTATATGTTTGCAATGTAAATGAGTCTACGGGAGCATTCGTGTATATTCGGAAATGATCGTATATAATCGTGCCTGTTCGGCGATTTCCGATAGAATTCCATTTCTATATTTAGCGATATTATCTTAGAGAAGAGTTGTCGTTCTTCAAATCAACACCCTCATACAAGTGGGTGTAAGTAGATGGCGCTACGATCGGAAATCCAGTTTCCCCAGGCTGTCATTTTGCCATGAGGGTAAAAAGTGAAACATCGACAGACTGGAACCCAGGCTACTGTCAACACTAATATGGTGATAACCGTTTGACAAATCGCCTATAGTGCACACATTTATATATTTAATGGAGATAATTACAATAGGCTTTAAGCTTCCAATGAAATCCATTTTCGTTTGTATAGCTATACAATAGATATGTACTGTACATAATGAACGAATACATATGTTTAAACCAAATCAAATGTGTAACTGTACGAATATTTCGTGAAATACTCCATACCCCAATTTCCAATCTTCAACAGAAATATTTTCTTTCCAAATATATTGATTTACCTTTCTAAGATCTAATATAAGCCGTTTTTGCCTGCATTATATATAGATACGCTTAAGGGATTAACCACAGTAGGACAAACGGTGTCTCAATTATGCAATTACTTTGCAAAAGTGTGTTCACAGTATGCTCCACAAATTCTATATTAACCCGAGCAGATTTATTGTTCGTAGAAAACGACTTACTGGGGTATTCTAAAAACGGAATCTTATAACCGTTATTCAAATTATCAATAATGTGTTTATTTGCTCCTACGGTATCAGTCCAACATGTTTACAAACTTTTTTAACCGAAACTCAAATTACATTCAAATTCGCATTGCTTTTCTTCAAATTACGATCTATCATCAAAATTGTAGCCCAACCCATTTGCTTTTTTTCCCTTGACAAAACAAATGTATCGTATACTGCAATCATATAATTACATATTAATCTCTGATTTGTTCTTAGTATTGTATGTATATATGTAATGTATTGTATGAAAAAAATGCAATAAAATATTATTATATCAACATCAAAATAAGACTCAACATACTTATTATTCATTTTTTGCTTCTCTGGCTCTGCTGATTTCCTTTATCTGCGATGGATTGCGGCTGCAACCTTAGACCGATCCACACTGGACATATGTTCCTGAAGTGTCCCTGACCACTACAGGCAAAGCAAACGTCTCTAGGACCGGCGGGTCGCTTGTATGTACGAAAGGGCTGATTGGAACTCTGTATCGCCTGGTCGTATGTAAACGTTACACTGGGTCCTGGCCTTCCATCGTATTTGTTTGGACGCGTAAAAGAACCAGAATAAAGGTTTGTAAAGCTGATGTTTTGCAGCATATTTATCTTGTGAATTTTTAACTGTTTTGAATTTCTTGACGGCTCGTCTGGTTACCGCAGATTGTTCTCGTCGTCACTGTCACTCCCAATGACTGGCTTTTCGTACTCGCGTACTGTAGCCCAGCCCCCGGGGGAAATATCGGCAATAAGTATTAACTTATTTCTACATTTAACTGTCTTAGTTAATACCTTTACTATTTCACAGGCACGTGAATCAAATAAACAATAAGAAACAATTGCTAATTTACATAGTATGTCACTGTTGAATTCATGCTGAATACGATAAGAATCGTTACTAAATTTAGTACACTATTTTCCTTTTGTTTATCGTTCTGAAAAGAAATATCTCTCTTTATTTGCCCATCCAAATATGTCCTAAATAAATCAAATGCCTCGATAGCGTCTCCGCTCCCCGGGGACTTACCCTGCTTGGGCCTGTCGTCCTCAGCAATGGCTGACTGTTATTGCTGGGTGCTTGGCAGAAAGATGCACATTCCGAGCTTTATAATTTAAATTGCTTGAAGAATTATCACTATCACTGTCAGCCATACGCTTGATAACCTGCTTAACCTCGAATGAGAACTCTATTACAATACATGTAATTACATACAGCACACCTGTACATGTATATCTTCTGATTGGCTACTACCTGATGATCAGATAAATTGACCATAGTATAGTCACTCAAGTATAACTTACACTGATCGAATATAAATATATCTCTTGTTGGCGTGGATGAAAGCGTAAATGTGGTCATTCGTGTGGGAGGAAACCGGAATACCCGGAGAAAACGCACCTGTCCAATCTGGCTACCACCGTACCATCTCAAATACTTCCCGGTACGCGGATCGAACCTGGGTTGCATTGGTGAGAAGCGAGTGCGCTAACCACTGCGCTAATCGGACACCCTGTGTTTACATGGTACAACAAACGTTTTACAAATCATAGTCAATGGTGGTTGAACATATATATGCTTAAATGCATACGAGGGTCTAACTAAGGTGATTCTACAACGTATGCTTGTTTGATTGGTAAATAGCCGATATGTGCATAGTTTTATATTAAACAACTATTCTTATGCCCTTTTGTTTAACCTAATATACCGGATATATATAAATATATGTATATCTGGTAGACACCTTAGCTAACTTTTAGCAGAGTTAACATCTTAATCTGATATAATATTAGTAATTTATCAGGAAATAGTGTTGCATGGTTTAGCATGGTTAGTTTATATTCAAAAGACAACCACGTATATTTAAGTATACGCTATACGTGCTTGCGTGTGTGCGTGTATGCGTGAGTGTTTTACGTTTATTTATCGTCCCTACTGGTTGCCTATATGAGCGACGCCTCCTGAAGAGATTAGTCATTTTAGATGTGTGGAGGGTAGTGCAGTGATACAGACAGAGACCCATTCCAGAGTCTCCTCTGATTCTTTTATCTACACAGAGTCCGCCTCCGTGGCCGAGTTGTTAAGGTCGCTGACTTGTATACCACTGTACTATCATCACTGATGGTCACGGGTTCGAGCCCCGCTCAGACCGTGTCTCATTTATATGAAAAAGTTGGCAGTTTCTTACGGAGGTTGGTGCACCCAAGTACTGGTTAACCGTTGGAGCCTGCCCAGGAAAGGTGTTATTAGGTAAACTGCCCGCCGGCGATATAGCCCAAAATAGTGCTGATGCAGGCGTAAAATCCGAAATAACATAACATAACCTACACGGTGTAAACCACCGACACAAAACCTCAGTTTAACGTCCCATCTGAAAGACCGTTAATTTTATTAGGGTCAGACGTGGGATCGAACCTGCGATCCCTGGACTACCAGTCCAACGTGTTAACCACTGGACTACAAATCCGCCTGTAGTATGAAATTAATACGATGTGTTCATATGTATGGGGAAAATAAACAATATATGCATGTCACGTTAGCTCTTTCTCTCAGGTATACTGAGTATATAATATACGTTTAACAACGGACATCACAATCACACTACATTTCTTCCCATTAGCGCCTATGCGACTTCGTGTCATTTTAGTCCTAATACTATTTTTAAGCATGACTAAGACATAACATAGGAATAGTTTAGCGCACTGTTAACCACACTGGACTACAGATCCGCCTGTAGTATGACATTAATACGATGTGTTCATATGTATAGGTCAGACACCGCTATTGCAATTTCCATAGGCCACCATTATAACACACAGTGCCATTAGATTTCCCCCAAAAATAGTTTGGCACAAAAGAGAGTAGTTTTCAACAGAATGGCCTTTGAGCCACAGGAAAATGTCAAATTTCAATGGGGTTGACCGATTGCGGTTTTTTATATTTCCCACTAAAGGCACCCCTACTCTGAAGGTAATTTGGTGGTGAATGTTGCACTGACACCTGCATTTATAATATGCTGTTTATTTGTCACCAAATAGTCTGCAAATATTTTTAAATATTCCAAAATGCAGCTCATATATTGTATTTTAATATTTAG
>CM026399.1:44680839-44702771 GCA_014843695.1 Archivesica marissinica | reverse complement strand
CTAGAGTATAAGCTACTGTATACGCTAGAGTATAAGATAGTGTATAAGCTAGTGTATAAGCTTGTTTATAATCTAGAGTATAAGATAGTTTATAAGCTAGTGCATATGCTAGTGTATAAACTATTGTATAATCTAGTGTATAATCTAGTGTATAATCTAGTGAATAATATAGAGTATAAGATAGTGTATAAGCTAGTGCATACGCCAGAGCAGAGCATAAGATAGAGTATAAGCTAGTGCATAATCTAGAGTATAAGCTAGTGTATAATCTAGAGTATAAGCTAGTGTATAATTTAGAATATAAGATAGTGAATAAGCTAGTGTATAATCTTGTGTATAAGCTAGTGAATAAGCTTGTTAATTAGCTAGAGTAAAAGATATTGTATAAACTAGTGTATAAGATAGTGTATTAGCTAGTGTATATTCTAGAGAATAAGATAGTGTATAAACTAGTGTATAAGATACTGCATAACCTAGCGTATACGCTATTGTATAAGCTAGTGTATAAGCTAGAGTATAAGCTACTGTATAAGCTAGTGTATAATCTAGGGTATAAGCTAGTGTATAAGATAGTGTATACGCTAGTGTATAAGCTAGTGTGTAATCTAGTGTATAATCTAGTGTATAATCTAGAGTATAAGATAGTGTATAAGCTAGAGTATAAGATAGTTCATAAACTAGTGTATAAGATAGTGTATAAGCTAGAGTATAAGCTAGTGTATAAGTTAATGTATAATCTAGAATATAAACTAGTGTATAATCTAGTGTACAAGCTAGTGTACAATCTAATGTATAACATAGTGTATAAGCAAGTGTATAAGCTAGTATATAACCTAGTGTATAAGATAGTGAATAAGCTAGAGTATAAGCTAGTATATAAGCTTGTGTATAAGCTAGTGTATAAGAGTGTGCATAAGCTAGCGTATAATATAGTGCATAAGCTAGAGTATAAGCTAATGTACATGATAGTGTATAAGCTAGAGTAAAAGATAGTGTCTAAGCAAGATTATAAGCTAGAGCATAAGCTAGTGTATAAACTAGTGTATAATATAGTGCCTAAGCTAGTGTATACGCTATTGTATAAGCTACTGTATAAGCTAGAGTATAATATAGTGTATAAGATAGAGTATAAGCTAGTGTATAAGGTAGTGTATAAGCTAGAGTATAAGCTAGTGTATAATCTAGAATATAAGCTAGTGTATAATCTAGTATATAAGCTGGAGTATAAGCTAGTTTATAGGATAGTGTATAAAATAGTGTATAAGCTAATGTATGATCTAGAGTATAATCTAGTGTATAAGCTAGTGTATATTCTATTGAGTAAGCTAGAGTATAATCTAGTGTATAAGCTAGTGTATATTCTATTGAGCAAGCTAGAGTATAAGCTAGTGTATACGCTAGTGTATAATCTTGCGTATAAGCTAATGTATAAGCTAGGATATAATCTAGAATATAAGCTAGTGAATAAGCTAGTGTATAAGCTTGTGCATAAGCTAGTGAATAAGTTAGAGTATAAGCTAGTGTATAATCTAGTGTATATGCTAGTTAATTACCTAGAGTAAAAGATATTTTATAAACTAGTGTATAAGATAATGTATAAGCTAGTGTATATTCTAGAGAATAAGCTAGTGTATAAGCTAGTGTATAAGCTAGTGTATAAGCTAGTGTATAAGCTAGAGCATATGATGGAGTATAAGCTATAGTATAAGCTACTGTATAAGCTAGAGTATAAGATAGTGTATAAGCTAGAGTATAAGCTACTGTATAAGCTATTGTATAAGCTAGTGTATAAGCTAGAGTATAAGCTACTGTATACGCTAGAGTATAAGATAGTGTATAAGCTAGTGTATAAGCTAGTTTATAATCTAGAGTATTAGATAGTTTATAAGCTAGTGCATAAGCTAGTGTATAAACTAGTGTATACTCTAGTGCATAATCTAGTGTATAATCTAGTGAATAATATAGAGTATAATATATTGCATAAGCTAGTGCATACGCCAGAGCAGAGCATAAGCTAGAGTATAAGCTAGTGTATCAGCTAGAGAATAAGCTAGTGTATAAGCTAGTGCATAATCTAGCGTATAGGCTAGTGTATAAGCTAGTGTATAATCTAGAGTATAAGCTAGTGTATAATCTAGAATATAAGATAGTGAATAAGCTAGTGTATGAGCTTGTGTATAAGCTAGTGAATAAGCTTGTTAAATAGCTAGAGTAAAAGATATTGTATAAACTAGTGTATAAGATAGTGCATAACCTAGTGTATAAGCTATTGTATAAACTAATGTATAAGCTAGAGTATAAGCTACTGTATAAGCTAGTGTATAATCTAGGGTATAAGCTAGTGTATAAGATAGTGCATACGCTAGTGTATAAGCTAGTGTGTAATCTAGTGTATAATCTAGTGTATAATCTATAGTATAAGATAGTGTATAAGCTAGAGTATAAGATAGTGTATAAGCTAGAGTATAAGCTAGTGTATATGCTATAAGTTAGTGTATAATATTGTGCATAGGCTAGAGTATAATATAGATTATAATCTAGAATATATAGTGTAGGCATATTTGTCTTAAAAAAAAAGAAATCGTGTATTTTTTTTGAAAGCAAAAACTCACTTGATTTTGTTAGATAATAATATAAACATGAAATAAAATTAGGGTGGCATTTTTTCTGAGCATTCTAACACCCTGAAATCCAAGATGGCCGCCATTATAGCAAAACGCCCTAAATTTGACATTAAAATTAACTTAATGTGGTTAATTTTTTTTTTTATCATGAACTGCTTGGAACCACTCTCAACAAGACCTGAACCATTTTGTTTTGCTATCACCGCAAAATCTTCCGCGAAAACTGTCTCTTTGTATAATAAGATAATGCATAGAGGATTTTCCGGGAATGGCTTGGATGTGGTGGAGCTTAATTAATTAATCATTAGATCATGCCATAATCACTGTGAATGAGTTTGGCTTGAAACTTGTATATAGAGTTGACTATAATAACAATAACTCTGATTACTAATCTTTTTAATTTGCACAATTTGAGACAGAGACTGCCTTTTTATTTCAACATGGCAGCTGGAAAAATGACGTTCGGATCCCGCCATCGGCAGCAGTTTGTTCGCTTTATGTTAAGGTTCCACTTGTCCATTTTATGGTGTACTAACATATTATTTACTTCTTTTGCAGGCTGCACGCAACCATAACACATGATAACATAGCTTAGGTACCTTAGATTAACCAAAATGGATTTTAAACTATGCTTTATTTGCCAGTTGAAAAGCAAGCAAACAGCTTATACAAACTATGTGCTTCGTCCGTCTTTGCCTTCAGTAGAAAAAGTTATTATAACAACTGATGTTCGATGTTCATATGGGGAAACAGAATTCTCTGCATTAAAGCATCGCATACGAGGTCTGTCTGCCCATGAACTGTTACAGAATGGTGTTTCATATCACAAGACATGTTATAAGGATCTCACAAATAAAACATGCATTGAACGAGCCAAGACCAGATATGAGAAAGGACAAGCGACAGGCAGCGTCAGTGATGTAAAACAGAAGACAATAGGAAGACCGCCAAAATCTGGCTTTCGACAAGTCAGGCTTTCGACAAGGAGATGTGTGTCATTTGTCAGGAAGACAAAGCAGACAAATTGCACGACGTCTCAACTGAAAACATGGGAGCTCAGCTAAAAGCCATTGGTCAACAAACAGACAGAACACTTTTGAAAGTCAGACTGATCAATGTAATAGGCTCACCTGATCTTCTTACAGCAGTTGCGGAGGACATGAAATATCACCTTCTGTGCTTAGGCCATGCAAAACGAGACATAGAAAAAGCTAACAGATCTCCAAAAGAGCATATTCATTTTGCACAGTTAGTGTCTGACCTGGATATGCTCGACATGGTGGAAAGTGAAATGAATGACACATCTAACAGTTTAGCTTTGACTATGAATGACAATGAACAATCATATGTTGGTTTGCTAGAAGCCAATGGGTTCCTTTTACCCAACAATCCGCGATACAAACCATACTTAAAGCAACTGATTTTGGACAACATCGCTGATGTGCACTTCACCAGTCCTCCAGACAAAACTAAACCTGAGCAAGTACTTTCTACAAAAGCCAAGGAAACCCTGTTAGCTGGTGCGTTGGCCACCGATACAAAAGACCTAAGAGAAAATGTGAAAGTCCTACTGAAAGCAGCTAAAATACTGAGAAGAGACATTGCAAGCGCAACCCCGTGGACATTCGAAGGAACATTTGATAATTATGAACCACCTGCTTTGCTTCAACTCTTCTGCAAGCATGCTATCCAGGGTTTACATCAGGTTAAAACAATCAGCAGAGCCGAATCTATGAACCAAAGTGCATCTGTGCTGGCACAACATTTCGTATGTGCATACAAGTCTGATCGGCAGGTCACCTATGAAACAAAACATGAAGAAGTCGCTTTCAAACACCGCCCTGAAACTCCCCTTACCGTCGGCTTAGCTCTGGATGTGCACAAAAACACCAGGTCCAAGGCCCTTGTGGAGACATTAGGCAAACTTGACCTCACCGTCCCGTACAACAAGGTAATGGAAATAGAGACTGCAGTCGCAAATGTTGTTCTTGAAAGGATGAAATCCACGGGAGGAATTTATCGGCCACCTTGGTTGGTTAACGACATGTTTGTTTGGTTTGCACTGGACAACATAGATTTTCTCGAATCCACGCCTTGTGGCATGAACACACTCCATGGCACTGCCACCGCTGTATATCAGACTGCATCTGACAAATCCTCAGCAACACTACTTGATATCGATCGTTCATCAAGGTCTCAAACATTAGAGGAGACTGTTCCATGTGAAATATTATCATGTGACAAACCAATACCAACAAACAAAAAGTGTGTTTGCAAACTGAATTCCTGCAAATCCAGCTCACAGCCAAACAAAGAGAAGGATATGGCATGGATTATTGGCTGTTTGGACTTCAAAGAAAATGAAGTAGAAGTAAAATCAAGCTCTACTTCTCCAGGAACATGGGGTGCCTTCAACTCTCTGTTGTCTCCATCTGGTTCTAAGACAAACATTGCACTTGTACCACCACTAATACGATTGCCACCAACACAGTATGACACCCTGTTCACAGGTCTGATGAGAGCACGTGCTATCGCCACACATGCCATGGGACCAGAATCCATCACAGTCGTGACTCTTGATCTTCAGCTATACGACATGGCCATGAAGTTGTGGATGGAGCGTGAGGACATCAAGAAGCAGTTCCTGTTTCGACCTGGCGAGCTGCACATCGTCTTCTGGGCACTGGCTGCCTTGGGTAAATATGTGGAAGGGAGTGGTATTGACCAAGCGTGGGTTGAAGCTGGACTTTACTCACCTACAACCGTAACAACTCAACGGAAAACACATGTATCGAGCACTGGAAGCTCATACAGTTACCTTGCTTGCTTTGTATAGTTTGTACTTCCGAAAGTTCCTGCAACTTCAGCCTGATGAAGAAGCTTTCTTGAAGGAAGCATCCACTCTTTTGGGAGAAGGCTATCAGCAAGACATCAAAACAGACTCAGGAAGAAGACACAAACTATGTGATGCCGTTACAAAAACAGTCGAAATGTTCGAATCCAGGGACATCTTCCAAAAGATTAAACAATATGAAGGCACTGCAAACAAGATTCAGCGTTTCATCGGAAACTACATGAAGCAGTTCGAGACCATCCTCCAATTTGTTCGAGCCACCAGACAACGAGACCTATTGCTGCACATGCAGAGTCTGAAATCACTCATGAAGTACTTCTTTGCCCATGATCATTTAAACTATGCACGCCTTCTACCACTGTACATTTCTACAATGCAACAAACAGAAACGCAGCATCCTGAGATCTGGGCTGAGTTCATGAAAGGGAACTTCTGCGTCACCAAAGGTGTTGCTGGATTCACATCAATAGGCCCAAACCATGGGATTGAACAAGAGAATCGTGAACTCAAGGTTATTGGAGGCATAGTCGGAATCACACAGAATGAAAAGTCACTGGACAAGTACTTTCTTATTGCACCTGAACTCTCAAACTTACAACATGAATTTGAGAAAAAGTACTCCACTGGCAGCAAGGCGAAGAGAACACAGCACCATGAGCTCACAGGGGGAAAGCTCTCCCAAATAACACAAAATGCTGTCAAACTCAGTGCAGTATTTCACGAGCATGGAAACCCATTTGAATCCGCTGATGAGGATGAGATCTACAACCTGCTCACCCAAGCAGTTCTGAACGAAACTGATACCAACGACATTCTTCGGCGTGATGAGATTGGGCAACAGATGTTTGAAGATTTTGTCACTGAACGCCTAACAGAAGGAAAACTTTCTGTGTGGGACAAAATGACCAAAAAGAAACTGGGTACCTTCAAAAGTGCCAATGCAATGACAGAAATTCGAATGAAAGACAAGGTGGTCAAAATCAAAGAAGAGCGAGGACTGTTGCAACGGTTCATTGTTATTTCAAGAAGTCGACCAGAGCTGAATCTCAAGGAATGCATCGGAACTTATGAGTTTGGTGTGGTGCCTCGATCACTATTTGCTTCAGATGGATCCCTCCTGCTGGCATATGATAAGGCATCAATACTTCATCATCTTGAGAAGCTGGACAGTAACACACAACAGGTTCAAGCTGACATAAATGAGGCAACTGGAAGTGAGCCATCTGATAACCAAGCAATCCAAGTACCCTTGCATGTGGCAGACACAGCAGTGGAACATACACAAGTTGACCCAACAGATGAATCATCAGCACACCGAGTGATCATTATTGATGGCATGGCTGTGGTAAATTCAGTTAGCGAAACGGAACAAATGAAAACATGCCAAGACTTTGCAGATGCCTTTCTCCATATAATCTGTAACATGGCAGCACAATATGAGGAGGTCAGATTGGTGTTCGACCGGTACATCAAAACATCTCTCAAGGAACAGATGAGGACAAAGAGGACCAAGGGAAAGTCAACATATTACCACGTGAAAGACAACACTTTAATCCAAAATATTTCCCTAAAGGACTTCTTATCAGATATCCGCACCAAAGGAGAACTGACCGTGTATTTGGCTGACAAAGTTGTATGTCACAGCAAGAGCTCCAACAACAGACTGAAACAACTTATGGTGACCTCAGGAACAAAAACCAAGGGCACTCTTGATATCCCAGACTCGCTCCTCACTCACAGCCAAGAAGAGGCAGACACTTTGATTGTACTGCATGCTCTAACTGTTCTCAATGAAGCAGAAATTGTTGTCAATTCCCCAGACACAGACGTCTTGTTGTTGCTTGTCTACATGTATCCAAACTTACCGACGTCCACAACCTTCCTTACGGGAAAGGGCAGGCTGAAAAGGAACATTTCTGTGCGGAGCATATACAACAACTTAGGACCAAAGCGCGCTTCTGCACTGTTAGGTTTTCATGCTCTGACAGGTTCCGATATGTCTGGTAGATTTGCTGGCAGAACCAAAGACTCGTGCTTCAAAGCATTTATGTCTTGTGATGATGAGATCCTGGATGCACTAGCAATGCTCGGGAATGACATTGATCTGGCGGCAGATGTATGCTCTCAGTTGGAACGCTTTGTCTGTATTTTGTATCGATCCAAAATCTACACAAAAGTGAATGATCTCCGTTGGTTCCTCTACTCAAATCGTGCAGCCGAAGGAGAAAACCTCCCACCAACTTCTGGCTCACTAGACTTGCACATTCGTCGGGCACATTACATATCCATGATTTGGAGAAGAGCTGGTGAAACTCACCCATGCCTCCCAGCACCAACTGCATTTGGTTGGACATTTGATGCAGGTTTAAGTCACTTCTCTCCAGTTCGCTGTTTGAATCCACCAGCTCCTGAAGCAGTATTGCACCTCATTAAGTGCGGGTGCAAACGTGGATGCGAAGGAAGGTGCAGCTGTCGCAAGAACAATATCCCATGTACGGAAGTTTGTGGATGCTGGGTTTTCAGCTGCAACAACAAAACTATCCAGCCAGGGATAAATGAAGACTGTGAAGACTGTGAAGACTGTATTACCTCCTATGACATTCACAAAGTAATAATTCATTTGATATCCAGTGTTAAAGCTATGAAAACCAGGCATTTAATCAGTATGACTTTTAGTTTCCATCTTCCTGTTTAAACAATTTGAACACTGATTGAACAGTAATTCAAGTATTTAATTTTATTTAGATATGTTTGCTGGCTTGTTAATTATGTATTCTTTGTGAAAAATACATGTCTTTAAATAGGTAGATACATGGCTTGTAATTACAAAATCATGTTGGCTTGGTAATGCATGCAAAGGGAGAAGGTATAGCTTACATTGCGGGTGCGCGGTGGCCATTTTTAGAATTTGGCATGTAAATCATACATATAACATAAATTTGATGATTCCATTAGATTCCTGGTCTCAAAAAACATATATTTACACACTTCAATTGTAATTGTATCACATGTATTCGTGAAGATATTGCATTATTAGTGTTCGGCGGCCATTTTGGACGCCATCTTGAATTTCATACCCTTAGAATGTTCAGAAAAAATGCCACCCTAATTTTTTTTAAAGCTTATGATATCTTCTTACAAAATCAAGTGAGTTTTTGCTTTTAACAAAAAAAATACACGAACTTGCAAATATGCCTACACTATTGTGTAGTCTATGAAATTGAATGGTAACGTTTGCATATAAATAGTACTATAAAACACCTATAACAAGTCAATGGACTCTTCCGATAATGTTGTGATTATCGTGCGGTGTTTATACCCGTTATTACTGTATGCTTCGAAAACAAACTGGTTACTCTTTGTATATAAACCACAAAACGAACGAAGTAATCAATTGAAGTAAATGTAATTTCATATTATTAAAATTGTTTTCTGAATAGACATGGATCCGGTAAAACTACTTTGAAAGCCCAGTAATCACATGTATCACTGACGTTAATAATAATAATACCATCAAATAACAACAATTACTTCGTTAGATAACTTTGTGTGTTTTACGTTTATTTATCGTCGCTATCGGTTGCCTGTATGAGCGACGCCTCCTGAAGATATTAGTCATTTTCGTTTTTTTCGTTTGTCTGTTCGTTCGGGTGTACAGCACCGACATGAGACCTCGGTTTAATGACACATCTGAAAAACTGTTAATTTTATTAGGGTCTGATGGGGGATCGAACCTGCGATCCCTGGATTACCAGTCCAGCGTGTTACCACTGGACTACAGATCCGCACACCGATCCGATCTCTTCATTCGAGACCCCAATCCTGATATAATCCTGGCACTCTCACGAGGGATTGAGAAGAGGCAATGTGGATGTAACTGTCTTGTAAAAACATCGCAATCGTGGTTTGGGCGGAGCTCGAAGTCAGTACCCATCATTTACGCGGCGCATCCATCGCCCCAATATGTATGTGTGGCAAACAATGTATGCCCGTTAATTAATCAGACACTAACTTAACTAAGCTGAATTGAGTGGCAATGCACTTGTTTATATGTAAACTATATTCTGTGTTTGTTATATGCTGTACATTGATGAGACTGAAATAAAGAATAAAATCTAAAAACTTGTACGTGTGAGGTGAAATATTCACTCATTGAAATCATGCTTCACTGGTCGGTCTGTGAGAGGTGACATAGCTGGTTTAATTAATAATTTTAATGAGACATAAAGATATCATGATGTACACTGATGTATTATGATTTTTGCTAGTGACTTTATTGGTATACGCAATTGCAAATGAAGGATTAGCCAGCCCAAATATTAGATAATACGAAAGCGGTATAATAGTACATGTACATATTTCAAGATTATTCAAGTTCACTAATCAATATATGTTGGCCACTGAGTCATTATACATTTTTCAATTTACTCATTTCAGTTAGTTGTTCTCCAACACAAAATACACATGTTTAGAAGAGCCTTCATACTCGTTTACATCGACAGGTGAGGTGCTCTCTTCTGTACCAGATTTGACATTGCCAGTAAACGATTGATCTTCAGATTGGAGCACAAAATAGTCCGGAGAAATTCCAACCGCTTGTTCATATCCGCCGTCTGTATGTCGTTCCACCAAGTCGTCTTTATATATAACATCAGTATCCTTCAAAACAACTATGTCTTGATCTTCACGTTGTATGTGAGGTTTTGTAGTGTTCATATTTCTATCTGAGTGGGAATATTCGTCTACGTCGTCGTTTGTCTTATTCTGCGATCCTGCGAATGCATGATCGTAAACTGAATCTCCATCTTTGTCAAGTTCATTTTGCTTCGTTTCCTTATTCTCTTTTGAGTATGGCTTAGTTTGCAATATGTTATATGTATCATTACCATCAACTGCTCTTTGCGTCACCTTTACTTCTGTTTGTTCATTTCCTATATGAGAGTACGTGTTATCCATTGTTCCTGATTCATTCTCCGTCGGATATTTGTCCGTGTGTGAGTATGCTATGTCAACAAATGGTGTCGTCCCCTTTATCAAATGTTCATAACTATTATCAGGTACATTAGATCCAACTGGTCTTAGTTCAATCGTGTTATATTCATTATTAGACACATCACTCCTATAGTTTATGTTATCCAAAGGTATCTCTGCATAATAATCATCGTTCGATCCTGACATATCTCCACACTGGGTCGTATCAGTGATGTGATTCATCGCATGAGCTGTGTATGCCACGTTTGTCATTGATGCAACTGGGAGACTATCATCTATTGCCTCTGAACCATATTTCGCTTTTCTTTTCCTGGATAAGAAAGCAATTAACAAAACCAGTATTTGGCTACGCTATAAAATAATCCATTCTTTATACTTTATTGAAAAGAACGTGTATTAAAACTATTAATAGACTCTTCATTAATAAGGGATGGCCTCCGTGGCCGAGTGTTTACGGTCGTTTGTTGACTTCAAATCACTTGCCCCCCCCCCCATCGATGTAAGTCGAATTGCAATGGCGTGTCGAATTCGTTCATGTGAGTTAACTATCCACCGTAGGTCGGTGGTTATATCCGTCGGTACCAGCAATGCTGCTCAGAGGAACAGCCGGGGTCTTCCTCATTCACCAATAATAGCTGGGTAGATATACGTAATTGAATCGCCACATGACCTTTAGCTGTTGGTGACACTATAAACGACCAAAAAAACCAAACAAACAAACAAACGCTTCATTAATGAAAATCATAGATCAACAACAACATTGTTCTGTAAATAGTGATAGACTTTTATGGGTAAATGTATGCATATGGCGTTCGGGTAGAGAGGTTATTCTTGACAATCTGTGTCCAGCATAGTGTGCATAGGAGACATATTGAACAACAATGAAGAATATATATATATATATATATGTTTATCAGCAATGGTTAGTACAAATGCTCGCTGACTTGTATACCACTGTAACCTATCATCACTGATGGTCACTGGTTCGAGCCACGCTCAGGCCGTGTCTCATTTATATGAACAAGTTGGCAGTTTCTTACGGAGGTTGGTGCACCCAAGTACTGGTTAACCGGTGGAGCCTGCCCAGGTAAGGTGTTGTTAAGTAAACTGCCCGCCGGCGATATAGCCCGAAATGGTGCTGATGCAGGAGCAAAACCCGAAATATAACATATAACAATATTAGTACAAATGAAAACTAATATTATCCAAATGGATAACAATAAAGATATTATTAAAGACAGACAGTTCATACATGTTTTTAATCCTTTACATTACAAACCAGAGGATGCTTACTGTGTACAGTCAAACCTGTGTTAGCAGTTACCTCCATTAAGCAGCCAGCGTGCATTAATTAGCCAGTTTCCAGATTCACAATATTTTATTTATACATTTGCGCTCTACTAGTTTAAACGTTATTTATTTTACAACGATTGCGAAGCAAGTTTTAACAACTTATATTAATCACTCTCGTTGGTGCCGATGAAAGAGTAAATGTTGTCGTTCGTGTGGGTGGAAACATGCGCTCTATTAAACAGTCAGCTGTGCTAAGCTAAGCTGTCACATTCTGTTATTCCCTTGGCTGACTGCCCAAGAAAAATTCGACTTCAATAAAGATGTACATAGATCAAAGCAAACCCTTTTACAAAGCAATGACCGTTAATTTTGAACAATCCATCCGGTTATGACTAATTTCAGTCAAAAAATTGTGTTCAAATTTGAATTGATATTCTAAGGTACATTGATTACGAGCGAAATGTTCAAACATGTAGAACAATGTTCATTATATGCGTCCATATCCGTAGCTTATATATACCCGATATCAATGACTGACAATTACCTCCTCACCTATACGCAACAGCTGATAAGTTTACGATAAATTTCATTGTAAACTGTATGTAATCTCTAAATAACATCTCCATTGTTAAACGTATCAAATCATTCCTCGTATTATTCGTCGTTCAATTGTCTTTAATTTGGTATAAATTCTTATAAAATAAGTATTTTTGGAAATTGCTTCCATTTTGCTTTAAATGTGATACACTTAGACCTCTATATAAAGTATGTAGATTATGTAGAAACATTGTGTTCACCCACATTTGATGATTGATTGAACAGGGGTTAGGTAAAGCACACAATTATTCCTCATATAGCTGTATGTTCTTCCTCTTTACAATGATACCAAATAATGTATATTTGAACAACATTCAGTTGCTTCCAATTGCGTTTGAAACTGACAAATATAAAAAACCGACCCTGTCCATTTGCCATGAAATATTCTTAAGTCCGCAACTAAATATATCGGCTTATATGTTTAAGCATATATGGACAGAGGGAATCAGAAATTCAATTTAATCAAAATGTTGTACACATATTAATGAATAGCATATATATAATATAATTGGGGGTTTTGTGGGTTTTACGTTTTTTGACAATGTAATTACATTGAAGTGATATATACCATTTGATTTGAATGAGATTTGATATTAATCAACAGTTAGACAACGACTAAGTCACATGGTCCAATGAAATCAATGTCAAATAAATCCCCGAAAACATTAAATGAGTTCACCTCCAAATAATGCACACGGCCACTGCACTGAATGTTAGAATGACGGTCACTGGAACTGCAACGTACGCCGCTATTAGAGAGGGTTTTTCATTGTCTGTAAAAAACAATTCATTATATACCTTCCAGTGAAATAGTAAGCGGTTATTACGTGGCTAGTTTCATATCAGCCTAGGTAGCGACCCGAGGTAACTAATAATAATAATAAAGAATTTATTTTACGAGAGAACTCATTTAACAAAAGTTAGTCTACCATGAGGCCCTCAACGTATTATACAAATCAAATGATAGGATT
Organism: Archivesica marissinica; assembly: GCA_014843695.1. NCBI lineage: Eukaryota > Metazoa > Mollusca > Bivalvia > Venerida > Vesicomyidae > Archivesica > Archivesica marissinica. The sequence goes on along the minus strand of CM026399.1, from coordinate 44,689,440 downwards.
ATAAGTGAACACTACATGTTGGAGTTATATAGTAATGTTAAAGTTGAAATGTAGAGCAACTAAATATGTAATATGTTATATAATATGATGATATATGAACTTGCCTAACAGGGTAGAAAATGGGCAATGAGATAATTAATGACAATACATTTATAATACAATGTGCAGATACGATTTGTAGGGGTATCTTGAATATAAGCATGAACTCCAGGAACTCCACGATGCCAATATAAAGCGTAAATTTGAACGCAAGTGGAAAAAATCAAGATTAACTGTCGACCATGAAATATACAGGAGTCAGTGTGCCAAGGTTAATAAAATGTTGAAACAAGCACGGCTTGACTACTTTTCTGATAAAGTAATATCTTGCGGTCGTGATCAAAAAAGCATGTTCAAAATCACTAAACACCTGCTTGAAGGCGATAGTGAAATAGCGCTTCCATCAGGCAAAAATCCCAATGAACTAGCACAGGAATTCAGTGACTTCTTCATTTCTAAGGTGGAAGGCATTAGAAATGACATATCTTCAAACTCCCAGTCGGAACTGGGTCCATTGAACATTGAAACAGAGAAACTCCCTCACATAAGCTGCTTGAACAATTTCTGTCCATCACATGAGAAAGAAGTCGAACAGTTCATTAAAAAAGGGCCAAATAAATCCTGTGAAATTGATCCAATTCCGACATGGCTACTGAAATCTTGTCTTAGTGAAATCCTACCAATAGTGACACAAATTGTAAATATTTCATTGGAAACAGGCAATGTACCAAAGTCATTCAAAATCTCCCGGGTAAGACCTTTGCTGAAAAAACCAAGCCTTGATCAAAACACTTTGAAGAACTACAGGCCCGTGTCAAACCTGCCTTATGTCTCGAAGATTCTGGAAAAAGTAGTAAATAGTCGAATTGATGAACATTTGACAAGTAATAACTTACACGAGGTACATCAGTCTGCGTACAGGAAGTTTCATTCCACAGAAACTGCCTTACTGAAAGTCCAAAACGATATACTCCAATCTCTGGACCAGAACAATGCTACAATCCTTGTGCTTTTGGACCTATCTGCTGCATTTGATACCATCGACCATAGAACACTTTTACAGCGTCTCGAATTTCATTTTGGAATTACTGGAAAACCTCTCCAATGGATATCATCTTATCTTACCGACCGTTATCAAGCAGTATGTATCGATGGAAAACTATCCAACTCAGTGCTCATGAATTTCAGTGTTCCACAGGGGTCTGTTTTAGGCCCGAAATTTTACACTATGTATACCAAGCCTGTAGGAGCCATATATTAGGACAGTATTATCATCAAAGGGAGATGAATCCGCCCGGACAGCGTGACAGACATATGGATAGCGTGACAGACATATGGATATGGACAGCGTGACAGACATATGGATACGGACAGTGTGACAGACATATGGATATGGACATCAAAGGGAGATGAATCCGCCCGGACAGCGTGACAGATATATGGATATGGACAGCGTGACAGACATATGGACAGCGTGACAGACATATGGACAGCGTGACAGACATATGGATATGGACAGCGTGACAGACATATGGATATGGACAGCGTGACAGACATATGGATACGGACAGCGTGACAGACATATGGATATGGACAGCGTACAGACATACGGACAGCGTGACAGACATGGATACGGACAGTGTGACAGACATATGGATATGGACAGCGTGACAGATATATGGATATGGACAGCGTGACAGATATATGGATATGGACAGCATGACAGACATATGGATATGGACAGCGTGACAGACATATGGATATGGACAGCGTGACAGACATATGGACAGCATGACAGATATATGGATATGGACAGCGTGACAGACATATGGATACGGACAGACATATGGATATGGACAGCGTGACAGACATATGGATATGGACAGCGTGACAGACATATGGATAGCGTGACAGACATATGGATATGGACAGCGTGACAGACATATGGATACAGACAGCGTGACAGACATATGGATACGGACAGCGTGACAGACATATGGATACGGACAGCGTGACAGACATATGGATACGGACAGCGTGATGAGATATGGATAGCGTGACAGACATATGGATACGGACAGCGTGACAGACATACGGACAGCGTTACAGACATATGGATATGGACAGCGTGACAGACATATGGATACGGACAGCGTGACGACATATGGACAGCATGACAGATATGGATATGGACAGCGTTGCAGACATATGGATAGGACAGCGTGACAGACATATGGATATGGACAGCGTGACAGACATATGGATATGGACAGCGTGACAGACATATGGATACTGACAGCGTGACAGACATATGGATACGGACAGCGTGACAGGGATATGGACAGCGTGACAGACATATGGATATGGACAGCGTGACAGACATATGGATACGGACAGCATGACAGACATATGGATATGGACAGCGTGACAGACATATGGATACGGACAGCGTGACAGACATACGGACAGCGTGACAGACATATGGATATGGTCGTGACCTGTACGTCTGGTCATCAAAGGGAGATGAATCCGCCCGGACAGCGTGACAGACATATGGATACGGTTGTGACCCGTACGTCTGGTACTGTCAACAGTGATGGGGCTAGGAAGAACGTACACAGTTAATCTCTTTCCTCCCTCCAGTGGAACGTGCAAATAAATTAAATGAAGTAGATTTTCTTGATTTTGTCTTGAAATACCATATTTTAATCTTTAATAAAACTTGGAACACACAGATAACAGACATTAATATCAAAGGTTACAATTGTTTTACTTGTCCGAGACCGAAAACAAATAAAAAGGCCAAACGGTTTAGTGGCGGTAATGTTGTATATTATAAAGAATCACTGAACTGTAAGATTGAGCGTGCTAAAATTAATCGTAACAGCGTATTGTGCTACATTGCACCGGAGGAGACGTAACAGCGTATTGTGCTACATTGCACCGGAGGAGACGTAACAGCGTATTGTGCTACATTGCACCGGAGGAGATGTAACGGCGTATTGTGCTACATTGCACCGGAGGAGTCGTCCGTTTATAGAAATGCTTGGTATTTTAACTATGATTTTCACGGTATATGTTTACAGGTGGACATGGTGGATTATATCTTCTATCACTTGTTTGTGAAAAGAGCTGCTTTAAGTAGAGTACAGCACATTTACTTTCCCCACATTTATATGTTGCTGGTTAACCGTTTCCCTCATAGAACACCACTTGACGCCATTACAAATATGACAAGCCCGCGGGCCTGTCTAAAAAACCTCGGGGCCCGTAGAAAATTTAATGTCGCATGATTTCCGGTCTCGGAGACAACAATTGTAAACATTCTTGGGCCTGGTGACTAAATCAATCAATTATACCTCTTTTGTCCTCTGTTTACAGCACATTAGCTACTGCAACACCTAAATTATAGCCCCCAATAAAGCGATTAAATAAATAATGACTTCATTAATTGCAGACCAGGACTGTATACTAGAAAGTCACCCATATTGATATAACATGCATATAATGAATGGTCCTGTCCACTTTTAATCAGGGCCTGTCCATTTTAAATTTGGGCTTGTCCATTTTCAGAGGGGACACGCCCTGGGCCTGTCTGTTAAAATATTTTCCGTGAGCACTGTCATCTGTAGTTTGATATATTGTTTCTTTCCAAACCAGTCAGATGATAGGAGGGTTGTATATTATCACAGTACTAAACACAAGGAATCACATGGGACACGGTCTATCAGGTGCCACTGCCCTCTCCCTCACTCTGAAATAAACAAACGTGTATTATAAGTATGTGCTTATTTAATACAAGTCTGCATTCACAACATTCCTTAAATATCCTACATTCCCAACATTCCTTAAATATCCTACATTCACAATATATCCTACATTCTGTACATGTCTTACATTCCATATATGTCCTACATTCCCAATATATCCTACATTCTGTACATGTCCTACATTCCATATATGTCCTACATTCCTAACATGTCCTACATTCCATACATGTCCTACATTCCTAACATGTCCTGCATTCCTTACATGCCCTACAATCCTTACATTCCTTACATGTCCTACATCCTTACATGCCCTACATGTCCTACATTCCATACATGTCCTACATTCCATAAATGTCCTACATTCCATACATGTCCTACATTCCATACATGCCCTACATTCCTTACATGTCCTACATTCCATACATGTCCTACATTCCATACATGTCCTACATTCCTTGTTTTTTACATGCCCTACAATCCTTACATGCCCTACATTCCTTACATGCCATACATGTCCTACATCCTTACATGCCCTACATTCCTAACATGTCCTACATTCCATACATGTCCTACATTCCTAACATGTCCTACATTCCAAACATGTCCTACATTCCATACATGCCATACATTCCAAACATGTCCTACATTCCATACATGCCCTACATTCCTTACATGCCCTACATTCCGTACATGTCCTACATTCCATACATGTCCTACATTCCTAACATGTCCTACATTCCAAACATGTCCTACATCCTGTACATGTCCTACATTCCTTACATGCCCTACATTCCTAACATGTCCTACATTCCTTACATGCCCTACAATCCTTACATGCCCTACATTCCTTACATGCCATACATGTCCTACATCCTTACATGCCCTACATTCCTAACATGTCCTACATTCCTTACATGTCCTACATTCCATACATGTCCTACATTCCTAACATGTCCTACATTCCAAACATGTCCTACATTCCATACATGTCCTACATTCCATACATGCCCTACATTCCTTACATGCCCTACATTCCGTACATGTCCTACATTCCATACATGTCCTACATTCCTAACATGTCCTACATTCCTAACATGTCCTACATTCCAAACATGTCCTACATCCTGTACATGTCCTACATTCCTAACATATCCTACATTCCCAATATATCCTACATTATGTACATGTCCTACATTCCATATATGTCCTACATTCCACACATGTCCTACATTCCATACATGTCCTACATTCCACACATGTCCTACATTCCATACATGCCCTACATTCTGTACATGTCCTACATTCCTTACATGTCCTACACTCCTAACATGTCCTACATTCCTTACATGTCCTACATGTCCTATGTTATGTTATATTTCGGGTTTTACGCCTGCATCAGCACCATTTTGGGCTATATCGCCGACGGGCAGTTTACCTAACAACACCTTTCCTGTGCAGGCTCCAGCGGTTAACCAGTACTTGGGTGCACCAACCTCCGTAAGAAACTGCCAACTTTTTCATATAAATGAGACACGGTCTGAGCAGGGCTGTGATGATAGGTTACAGTGGTATACAAGTCAGCGACCGTAACCACTCGACCACGGAGGTGGACAACCGTATATGTCCTACATCCCTTACATGTCCTGCATCCCTACATTCCTTACATGTCCTACATTCCTTACATATCCTACATTCCTTACATATCCTACATCCCTTACATGTCATACACTCCTTACATGTCCTGCATCCCTTACATGTCCTACATTCCTTACATATCCTACATTCCTTACATATCCTACATTCCCAACATTTCTTACACTCCTTACATGTCCTGCATCCTTACATGTCCTACATTCCTTACATGTCCTACACTCCTTACATCCCTTACATATCCTACATTCTGTACATGTCCTACATTCTGTACATGTCCTACAACATTCCGTACAATGATGCTACACACGTTTAATAGAGGCTGTTACAATGATGCTACACATGTTTAATATAGGCTGTTACAATGATGCTACACACGTTTAATATAGGCTGTTACAATGATGCTACACATGTTTAATATAGGCTGTTACAATGATGCTACACACGATTAATATAGGCTGTTACAATGATGCTACACACGTTTAATAGAGGCTGTTACAATGATGCTACACATGTTTAATAGAGGCTGTTACAATGATGCTACACATGTTTAATATAGGCTGTTACAATGATGCTACACACGTTTAATATAGGCTGTTACAATGATGCTACACATGTTTAATATAGGCTGTTACAATGATGCTACACACGATTAATATAGGCTGTTACAATGATGCTACACACGTTTAATAGAGGCTGTTACAATGATGCTACACATGTTTAATAGAGGCTGTTACAATGATGCTACACATGTTTAATATAGGCTGTTACAATGATGCTACACACGTTTAATATAGGCTGTTACAATGATGCTACACATGTTTAATATAGGCTGTTACAATGATGCTACAATTCCCACCATTGGTACATTGAATTGTTGTCAGGCCAGGATGAAAGGTCATTAAAATACACTTTGATCTTTGGTGAATTAGTAAATATCACATAATTATGTATGGCACCAACAAAGTTATGGGAAGTAGAATTTTTTTTATGTGCATCATTACTGTGTCATCATTTGACCGGTCAGTTACTGTGCATCATTTGACCGGTCAGTTACTGTGCATTCGTTTCACCGGTCAGTTACTGTGCATGCGTTTGTTTCACCGGTCGGTTACTGTGCATCATTTTACCGACCAGTTACTGTGCATCATTTTACCACGTTACTGTGCATAATTTTTACTGACTGGCATTTACTTGTGCATCATTTTACCAGTGATATTCACTGTGTGCATCATTTCACCGGTCAGTTACTGTGCATCATTTTACCGACCAGTTACTGTGCATCATTTTACCGAGGAGTTACTGTGCATCATTTTACCGGTCAGTTACTGTGCATGATTTTACCGGTCAGTTACTGTGCATCGTTTTGCCGACCAGTTACTGTGCATCATTTTACCGGTCAGTTACTGTGCATCATTTTACTGACCAGTTACTGTGCATCATTTTAGGGGTAGCTACTGTGCATCGTTTTACTGACCAGTTACTGTGCATCATTTTACCGGTGTTTGTGTTTTTGTGTTTGTGTTTTTTGACCAGTTACTGTGCATCATTTTACCGGTCAGTTATTGTGCATCATTTTACCGGTCAGTTACTGTGCATCATTTTACCGACCAGTTACTGTGCATCATTTTACCGGTCAGTTACTGTGCATCATTTTACTGACCAGTTACTGTGCATCATTTTACCGGTCAGCTACTGTGCATCATTTTACTGACCAGTTACTGTGCATCATTTTACCGGTCAGTTACTGTGCATCATTTTACCAGTCAGTTACTGTGCATCATTTTACTGACCAGTTACTGTGCATCATTTTACCGGTCAGTTATTGTGCATCATTTTACCGGTCAGTTACTGTGCATCATTTTACCGGTCAGTTACTGTGCATCATTTTACCGGTCAGTTACTGTGCATCATTCTTACACTTCAATGTGAACTGACCCAATAGTGCACTGTTAGCTATCCGTTCACTGTTAGCTATCTGTGCACTGTTAGCTATCTGTGCACTGTTAGCTATCCGTGCATTGTTAGCTATCTGTGCATTGTTAGCTATCTGTGCATTGTTAGCTATCTGTGCATTGTTAGCTATCTGTGCATTGTTAGCTATCTGTGTACTGTTAGCTATCTGTGCACTGTTAGCTATCTGTGCACTGTTAGCTATCCATGCATTGTTAGCTATCCGTGCATTGTTAGCTATCCATGCATTGTTAGCTATCTGTGCACTGTTAGCTATCCGTGCATTGTTAGCTATCTGTGCACTGTTAGCTATCTGTGCACTGTTAGCTATCTGTGCACTGTTAGCTATCCGTGCATTGTTAGCTATCTGTGCACTGTTAGCTATCCGTGCATTGTTAGCAACCTTTGGCATTGCTAGCTACCCTCACACTGTTAGCTACATGTATCCGTGCACTGTTAGCTACCCTTACACTGTTAGCTACCCTCACACTGTCAGCTACCCTCGTTCTGTTAGCTTCCCTCGGCATCAATCCAGTATGACTCTTCTTCTCTCTATCTTGTAAGTACTTCTCGTTCATTTCCTTTTCATAAAATCCAATGCATAACTTACAGTGCCAGTATGCCGACTCATAAATCCAATGCATAACTTACGGTGCCAGTACGCTGACTCATAAATCCAATGCAGAACTTACAGTGCCAGTACGCTGACTCATAAATCCAATGCAGAACTTACAGTGCCAGTACGCTGACTCATAAATCCAATGCAGAACTTACAGTGCCAGTACGCTGACTCATAAATCCAATGCAGAACTTACAGTGCCAGTACGCTGACTCATAAATCCAATGCAGAACTTACAGTGCCAGTACGCTGACTCATAAATCCAATGCAGAACTTACAGTGCCAGTACGCTGACTCATAAATCCAATGCAGAACTTACAGTGCCAGTACGCTGACTCATAAATCCAATGCAGAACTTACAGTGCCAGTACGCTGACTCATAAATCCAATGCAGAACTTACAGTGCCAGTACGCTGACTCATAAATCCAATGCAGAACTTACAGTGCCAGTACGCTGACTCATAAATCCAATGCAGAACTTACAGTGCCAGTACGCTGACTCATAAATCCAATGCAGAACTTACAGTGCCAGTACGCTGACTCATAAATCCAATGCAGAACTTACAGTGC
>CM026399.1:44563336-44679839 GCA_014843695.1 Archivesica marissinica | reverse complement strand
AGGCTATATATTCATGTTAATGATGTTTTTCTTACGTCCCGTTGGGACTATCGAGGCTATATTATTCATGTTAATGATTGCTTTCGTACAATACCGAATGGGGGACATCGATGCCTATATATCCATGGTGATGTTTCTTACCATACCGAATGGGGACTATCGAGGCTATATATTCATGTTAATGAGTGTTTCTTACCATACCGAATGGGGACTATCGAGGCTATATATTCATGTTAATGATTGTTTCTTACCATACCGAATGTGGACTATCGAGGCTATATATTCATGTTAATGATTGTTTCTTACCATACCGAATGGGGACTATCGAGGCTATATATTCATGTTAATGATTGTTTCTTACCATACCGAATGGGGACTATCGTGGCTATATATCCATGTTTATGATTGTTTCTTACCATACCGAATGGGGACTATCGAGGCTATATATTCATGTTAATGATTGTTTCTTACCATACTGAATGGTGACTATCGAAGCTATATATCCTTGTTAATGATTGTTTCTTACCATACCGAATGGGGACTATCGAGGCTATATATTCATGTTAATGATTGTTTCTTACCATACCGAATGGGGACTATCGAGGCTATATAATCATGTTAATGATTGTTTCTTACCATACCGAATGGGGACTATCGAGGCTATATATTCATGTTAATGATTGTTTCTTACCATACCGAATGGGGACTATCGAGGCTATATATTCATGGTAATGAGTGTTTCTTACCATACCGAATGGGGACTATCGAGGCTATATATTCATGATAATGATTGTATGTTACCATACCGAATGGGGACTATCGAGGCTATATATCCATGTTAATGATTGATTCTTACCATACCGAATGGCGACAATCGAGGCGATATATTCATGTTAATGATTGTTTCTTACCGTACCGAATGGGAACTATCGAGGCTATATATTCATGATAATGATTGTTTCATACCATACCGAATGGGGACTATCGAGGCTATTATTCATGTTAATGATTGTTTCTTACTATACCGAATGGGGACTATCGAGGCTATATATCCATGTTAATGATTGTTTCTTACCATACCGAATGGGGACTATCGAGGCTATATATTCATGTTAATGATTGTTTCTTACCGTACCGAATGCGGACTATCGAGGCTATATATCCATGATAATGATTGTTTCTTACCATACCAATGGGGACTATCGAGTCTATATATTCATGATAATGATTGTTTTATACCATACCGAATGGGAACTATCGAGGCTATTATTCATGTTAATGATTGTTTCTTACTATACCGAATGGGGACTATCGAGGCTATATAGTCATGATAATGATTGTTTCTTACCATACCAAATGGGGACTATCGAGGCTATATATCCATGTTAATGATTGTTTCTTACCATACCGAATGGGGACTATCTAGGCTATATATTCATGTTAATGATTGTTTCTTACCGTACCGATTGGTGACTATCGAGGCTATTATTCATGTTAATGATTGTTTCTTACTATACCGAATGGGGACTATCGAGGCTATATATCCATGTTAATGATTGTTTCTTACCATACCGAATGGGGACTATCGAGGCTATATATTCATGTTAATGATTGTTTCTTACCGTACAGAACGGGAACTATCGAGGCTATATATTCATGTTAATGAGTGTTTCTTACCATACAGAATGGGGACTATCGAGGCTATATATCCATGTTAATGATTGTTTCTTACGATACCGAATGGGGACTATCGAGGCTATATATTCATGTTAATGATTGTTTCTTACTGTACCGAATGGGAACAATCGAGGCTATATATTCATGTTAATGAGTGTTTCGTACCATACCGAATGGGGACTCTCGAGTCTATATATTCATGTTAATGATTGTTTCTTACCATACCGAATGGGGACTATCGAGGCTATATATTCATGGTAATGAGTGTTTCTTACCATACCGAATGGGGACTATCGAGGCTGTATATTCATGTTAATGAGTGTTTCTTACCATACCGAATGGGGACTATCGAGGCTATATATTCATGTTAATGATTGTTTCTTACTATACCGAATGGGGACTATCGAGGCTATATATTCATGTTAATGAGTGTTTCTTACCATACCGAATGGGGACTATCGAGGCTATATATTCATGTTAATGATTGTTTCTTACCGTACCGAATGGGGACTATCGAGGCTATATATCCATGATAATGATTGTTTCTTACCATACCGAATGGGGACTATCGAGGCTATATATTCATGATAATGATTGTTTCTTACCATACCGAATGGGGACTATCGAGGCTATTATTCATGTTAATGATTGTTTTTACTATACCGAATGGGGTCTGTCGAGGCTATATATTCATGATAATGATTGTTTCTTACCTTACCGAATGGGGACTATCGAGGCTATATATTCATGTTAATGATTGTTTCTTACCATACCGAATGGGGACTATCGAGGCTATATATCCATGTTAATGATTTTTTCTTACCATACCGAATGGGGACTATCGAGGCTATATATTCATGTTAATGATTGTTTCTTACCGTACCGAATGGGAACTATCGAGGCTATATATTCATGTTAATGCATGTTTCTTACCATAGCGAATGGGGACTATCGAGGCTATATATTCATGGTAATGAGTGTTTCTTACCCTACGGAATGGGGACTATCGAGGCTATATATTCGTGGTAATGATTGTGTCTTACCATACCAATTGGGGACTATCGAGGCTATATAATCATGTTAATGAGTGTTTATTACTATACCGAATGGGGACTATCGAGGCTATATATTCATGTTAATGATTGTTTCTTACCATACCGAATGGGGACTATCGAGGCTATATATTCATGTTAATAATTGTTTCTTACCATACCGAATGGGGACTATCGAGGCTATATATTCATGTTAATGATTGTTTCTTACCGTACCGAATGGGGACTATCGAGGCTATATATTCATGGTAATGAGTGTTTCTTACCATACCGAATGGGGACTATCGAGGCTATATATTCATGATAATGATTGTTTCCTACCATACCGAATGGGGACTATCGAGGCTATATATTCATGGTAATGAGTGTTTCTTACCATACCGAATGGGGATTATCGAGTCTATATATTCATGTTAATGAGTGTGTCATACCATACCGAATGGGGACTATCGAGGCTATATATTTATGTTAATGATTGTTTCTTACGATACCGAATGGAGACTATCGAGGCTATATATTCATGTTAATTATTGTTTCTTACAGTACAGAATGAGGACTATCGAGGCTATATATTTATGATAATGATTGTTTCTTACCATACCGTATGGGGACTATCGAGGCTATATATTCATGGTAATCAGTTTTTCTTACCATACCGAATGGGGACTATTGAGGCTATATATTCATGTTAATGAGTGTTTCTTACCATACCGAATGGGGACTATCGAGGCTATATACTCATGTTAATGAGTGTTTCTTACCATACCGAATGGGGACTATCGAGTCTATATATTCATGTTAATGAGTGTTTCTTACTATACCGAATGGGGACTATCGAGGCTATATATTCATGTTAATGATTGTTTCTTACCATATCGAATGGGGACTATCGAGGCTATATATTCATGTTCATGATTGTTTCTTACCGTACCGAATGGGGACTATCGAGGCTATGTATCCATGATAATGATTGTTTCTTACTATACCGAATGGGGACTATCGATGTTATATATTCATGTTAATGATTGTTTTTTATCATACCGAATGGGGACTATCGAGGCTATATATTCATGGTAATGAGTGTTTCTTACCATACCGAATGGGGACAATCGAGGCTATATATTCATGTTAATGAGTGTTTCTTACCATATCGAATGGGGACTATCGAGGCTATATATTCATGTTAATGATTGTTTCTTACCATACCGAATGGGGACTATCGAGGCTATATATTCATGTTAATGATTGTTTCTTACCATACCGAATGGGGACTATCGAGGCTATATATTCATGTTAATGATTGTTTCTTACCGTACCGAATGGGAACTATCGAGGCTATATATTCATGTTAATGAATGTTTCTTACCATAGCGAATGGGGACTATCGAGGCTATATATCCATGTTAATGATTGTTTCTTACCATACCGAATGGGGACTATCGAGGCTATATATTCATGTTAATGATTGTTTCTTACCGTACCGAATGGGAACTATCGAGGCTATATATTCATGTTAATGATTGTTTCTTACCATACCGAATGGGGACTATCGAGGCTATATATTCATGGTAATGAGTGTTTCTTACCTTACCGGATGGGGACTATCGAGGCTATATATTCATGGTAATGAGTGTTTCTTACCATACCGAATGGGGACTATCGAGTCTATATATTCATGCTAATGATTGTTTCTTACCATACCGAATGGGGACTATTGAGGCTATATATTCATGGTAATGAGTGTTTCTTACCATACCGAATGGGGACTATCGAGGCTATATATTCATGTTAATGATTGTTTCTTGCCATACCGAATGGGGACTATGGAGGCTATATATTCATGTTAATGATTGTTTCTTGCCATACCGAATGGGGACTATCGAAGCTATATATTCATGTTAATGATTGTTTCTTACACTACCGAATGGGGACTATCGAGGCTATATATTCATGGTAATGAGTGTTTCTTACCATACCGAATGGGGACTATCGAGGCTATATATTCATGATAATGATTGTATCTTACCCTACCGAATGGGGACTATCGAGGCTATACATTCATGTTAATGATTGTTTCTTACCATACCGAATGGGGACTATCGAGGCTATATATTCATGGTAATGAGTGTTTCTTACCATACCGAATGGGGACTATCGAGGCTATATATTCATGATAATGATTGTATCTTACCATACCGAATGGGGACTATCGAGGCTATATATTCATGTTTCATGCTAATGATTGTTTCTTACCGTACCGAATGGGGACTATCGAGGCTATATATTCATGCTAATGATTGTTTCTTACCGTACCGAATGGGGACTATCGAGGCTATATATCCATGTTAATGATTGTTTCTTACCGTACCGAATGGGGACTATCGAGGCTATATAATAACTAGACTATTCCCAATGCACATAATGAATATACTGACCAAGAAATAATACGGTTGTAGTTGACATTAGATAAGTTCTGTCATTGCAAAATAGCTGTTTCTTACGTCTAGTATAATTCATATGGGCTCACTTAAGATTGTGTGTTGTGCGTGCGGCGGTTTCTAAGGCATTGATGAGATTTTGGCAAAATGGAAGAAAACAGCTTTCTTTAATGATTTCCACAATTCATGCTATAAACCATTCAACATGAGTTATCGCGTCTAGAATAGCATTGACTTCCCGTCAGCCACTTTATCAAGGTATTAAACCGTTTCAATAGTTCTAATAAACAATTGTCTAAATACGTAATGCATCGTACATCCGCATTTAGCGTAACACAGTGAAACAAAACGGACACTCATGAAAGTGGTGACTTGAAGACAATGTGATCGTATCATTGTTAATCCATTGTATTTATCTGTATTCTAAGCAGGCACAATTGCTGGATATATAGGTGTTAAATATACGTACGTTTACTATGCTCAGCCGTATTATTACATATTTAAGCCCTGCAGTATCGTTTTACAAATTCATGAATCGAATTATATGATTACATATTTGTACACGTGTTATCTTGAATATACGAGATAATCTATTGAACTAATTCATTGCATATTATTGTACATAATTATTCATATTATTTTACATAGTCGTTATATAGGCCTACATAGAAATGCATTGTCTACCTACAAAGGCGAACTGTTGCTAACTGTTGCTAACTGTTGCTAACTGTTGCTAACTGTTGCTAACTGTTGCTAACTGTTGCTAACTGTTGCTAACTGTTGCTAACTGTTGCTAACTGTTGCTAACTGTTGCTAACTGTTGCTAACTGTTGCTAACTGTTGCTAACTGTTGCTAACTGTTGCTAACTGTTGCTAACTGTTGCTAACTGTTGCTAACTGTTGCTAACTGTTGCTAACTGTTGCTAACTGTTGCTAACTGTTCCGTCACATTTAATGCATCAATATAACAACATTATATGTACTATGAGATGTTTTATCTTTTTACGAATGGCTAACATTGGAATAATTCAATATCATGTTAAAGACATTGTACGACTCGATAATTCCCGCATGCGATAGTATGATATGGAATTAGTGCGGATATATCGTACGTTCTTTGTAAGCAGGTTTTATCTTCCGTAATATATATAATTTTACATATACGGGTGTGATACCTATATATATATATCCGAATTGTTATGACTCATCATATACGTGTTTATTGTGTGTTTAGGCTGTAGTTATGCATTACGCTAATCCAGAATCTGAACCAGGTTAAATAAATAAGAATTAAACTTTTCGTAAAATTTAAATTGTGAATTGGATCTTTTAATTATGGCATGACCCGCCCCGTACCGGTACCTCACAACAAGCGAGTTCCCCAAACGACTACATACACTACTACACACACAATAATTATAGACCAACCCATCGACAAAGAAGCCGGGCCGGCACAGCTCCAGACTGTGTGTTTTACGTTTATTTATCGTCGCTACCGGCTGCCCATATGAGCGACGCCTCCTGGAGATATTAGTCATTTTAGATTTTGGAGGATAGTGCAGTGATACAGACAGAGACACATTCCAGAGTCCCCTCTGGTTCTTTTACGTGCACAGTGTAAAGCACCGACACGAGACCTCGGTTTAACGTCCCATCTGAAAGACTGTTAATTTTATTAGGGTCAGACGGGGGATCGAACCTGCGGTCCCTGGATTACCAGTCCAGTGTGTTACCACTGGACTACAGATCCGTCTGTTAGCTCCAGACTGATGTTCATCCCGGTATTTATAAGGAATGGCGATGTGATTTGCAGTATGAATTGTCACGCCACAACTTTCAAACACATTATTGTCCAATGGAAACGCTGAGCGGATTTGATTACCAACTTAAAACGTTCCGCTAAACTTTAACTGCCAGTAGTCGTACGCCGTCACAAAAATAGACCCGTTAAGCTCGCCGCTAAACACGGATTGTTCAGCTCACTCTGAACCAATTATCAAAAGGACCACATTTGTTTACTCGTCAGTTCATACAGAGTTAAAACACACTTATGGTAGCTTAGGTTAGTTGTTAGTGTCGTCTGTAAAATAGCACTACTTTCCGCTAAAATTATTCGCTAAAATGCAAACATGCAGGATTGTGCGTGTTCAGAAAGATGAAATGACACAACTGTTTATGGAGGGAATACTGCTAAATCGGGTAAGCATCCATGACTACATGTATGTACGGTTGTTTCTGTTTATTGACGAGTAATTCCAATTAGTCGCCTGTTTTCGCGACCAACCCAGACTGACAGTCATACTGTGCAATGATGCCATGCAAAATCGCTATGTTATTCAGTCTAAGCATGACTGCCAGTATCGTTTATGAGCTGTAGAAGACACTGTCTTCAAGATTGACACAGTTTTAATGTCAGAAATGTATTCGGTGTTATCGTAGTCAAGACAATCGATAAAATGTCTGGCATACATATTACACTACCTCCTCCTTTGCGGCAAATTATCCTCCTGGATATTTCTCAGTTTGTTTTTATGTTCTATGATTGTTAATTAATGTTCACCACTGGTTACTTAATTATTCGTTTCTGTTAGATATGTTGAGCCATAACATTCATAATTAATCTATAGATTTAATAATATGACAAACGAATATATATTGATAATATATGCATAACCATGTAACAGCGTTATAACAATTATTATCATCAGGTTGTTCATTTATTTAAATAATGAGGTTCAGCGTCTGAAGTAAAGCATGTATAGATCTTGGTTACAGTTTAACTTATACCATGACTTTACTCTTACCCATACCAGTGTGTTACCATCAGTGGCAGTGTGTGTTTGAAATGATAGTTTCAACTTAACTTATGTTATAATTAAACAATTAACTAGATAGTAATAAATAAATAACACATTTAACAAGTAGTAAAGATATTAAAATTAGCAATGCAATAAGCTATGATTCAATCCATCTTTCCATTGCATGTGTCGAATAGCATAGCACTGAAATACCAAATGATTATCATCTGAAAACCTCAGCTTTTCATCACAACTACACCACTCCACTCAAATCAGCTATTTAAATTTGCTTATACTTTTTCATCTTTTGCTTATACTTTTCCCATCTTGCAGCTTCACTTATTTTCGCAGCATTTGAATATACATGTGGTGAAAAGAACACATGTAATCACTGTTACATAGCTTCAGTAGTTCACTCTAGAAGAACAATTTAAATTAATGTATGCCTCAATTTGCACACTATGTTTACATATTTGAACACTTTCTTCACGTATTTCCATAACAATTACATATTTTTATTCCAGTTCATCCACGACTAGCCGCAAAGAAACGTCGATTATTTGAAGATCTATTTCCTGACTGTTGGCTTTTATATATTCCAGCATCTGTATGCTTGTTTCCATAATAGATTATTTATAAATTGTTATTTTGTTGCGTGATTCACACATACGTTCTACACGTTATGCTACATCCACATGTTTTGTTTATGTGTTGTTTACTGGTAAGCATTTTCAATTTACGCGACTCCCGTTTTATCCATAATAGAGCATTGGTACCCGAGTAAGGCCACAGTCTATCGATATGGATAGCCTTTGGGCTTTTGCTTACTTGAGCGTGTTACGCAACAAATGAGGTCATCTAAGGTGCTAGTAATTATATATGGACCCTTCCATTTATTGACCAGTTTGGTACAGGTACTGTTTGTCTTGTAGGGTCATGCAACCAGACAAGTTGACCAATGCAATACCGTCTCTGTTTTACGTTTGTGTCATAATGTCTCTTTTGATAGTTTGCAACTTTGCAAATATTTTGTCTGGCGACCTTATGAATTATAGTCATTTTGTTCTTTAGGTTGTCTGTGAAATTGTCGTTCTTAAGTTGTCGGCTTTCGTGATTAATGGGGTGTCCAACAACTACATTTAACGGCAATACAATTTCACGGCCAAATACCATTTTATTTGACGAAACTTTGGTAGAGCTGTAAGATGAGCTACGATATGCCATCATCACTAATGGCAGATAACGATCCCAACTTGCCTGGTCATCCGCACAATAATCCGCCAACATTGACAGTATTGTTCTGTTGCAGCGTTCTACCAAGCCATTTGATTGGGGTCTTAGACTGGTTGTACGCGTCTTTTCAATACCAAGGAATTCACATAGCTCTGCGAACAGCTGTAACTCAAAATGTCGACTTTGATCCGTGTGGACCTGTAATGGTACACCAAAGAGGACAACAAAGTTGTTTATAAATGATTCAGCAACAGTCTTTGCTTCTTGATCGGGAAGTGGGACACATTCGGTCCATTTAGTAAACCAGTCTGATATAACCAATATATATTTGTTACCACTTTTGGTTAGAGGACGTGGCCCTGGTATGTCCATTGCAACTCGCTCCATAGGCTCACATACTATATATTGTCCCATTGTCCCTTTATTTGTCCCTCTTGACATAGTTCTAGCTGCACAGGTGTCGCAGACTTTGCAATACTGCTTCACACTGTCTTTAACACTGGGCCAGTAGAACCCCTGATGTCTTGTCAAATCCCAGATGGGCAGCTGTCAGGACATCATGACTTAAATGGATTATTTCCTTCTGTCTTGTTGTAGGTACAACCAGCTGCCACAGGACCGAACCCAATGCATCAACGAATTTATATATAGCATGCTTCTTTGGACCTCTAACCGGTCCCACTGACGCCAAAGAGTTTTAAAAAAGAAGTAACACTTGATACTTCGGACCACTCGGGCCTAGTACCACCTGACAATTTTGCTGAAAGAACTGGACTCATATCCGTCGTTTGAGCATTACTGATATATATCGCATCCCACCCATACAGCATAATCTGATGAGGAATTACATCATTGTCAGCTTCTTTTGCAGCCTCTTGCATCGTGGTCGCTCTAGCGACATTTTCATTAGCTTCATCGAATTTGTCAGCATCCGTCTGAACACATGTACCATCTGCTTTATTTTTTTCATTCAGCTCTTGCTGCATTGCACTTGTTTTGCACGATATCCTTAATAATACATCGGCGTTACTATGGCTTTTAACCGGCCTGTGTATCACATTGAGATCATACGTTCCTAGCTCTTGTAACCAGTGAGCAGTTTGACATGTTGGTGCTTTGAGACTACGCATCCAGCTAACAGCGGAGTTATCTGTTGTTAAGAGAATTGCTTGACCATACAAGTATTCATGAAAGTGCTTCAGTGATAAGACTACATCTAATAACTATTTCCTTGTGATACAATATTGCTGCTCATGTTTGTTCATGGTTTTGCTTATGTAAGCAATGACGTGTTCCTTTCCGTCATGCTCTTGTGATAAAATAGAACCATTTGCATCTGTATCAATGATACATTCATTTGAGGGTAAGACAATACTGGGGCAGTTAGCAAAGCTCGCTTAAGCGCATCGAATGTTTCTTGACACTCTTGTGTCCAGATATACTTTGCCTTTTTCTCGCAAAGCTTATGTAGCGGACGAGCAATGCCAGCACATCCCATAACAAACCGACGGTAGTAAGACGACAATCCAAGGTAACTATGGACCTATTTCGCATTAGTTGGATTAGGCCAGTTCTTAACGGCTTTCGTCTTACTTTCGTCAGTGTGCACTCCATCCTTAGAAACTGTATGCCCCAGAAATGTGGCGGACTTCTGGAAGAACGTGCATTTAGAGGACTTTAACTTCAAATTTGCATATTGAAGTCACTAGAAGACATTTTCTAGCCGCAATAAGCATTCATCAATAGGTTGACCTGGTGTGAAGATATCGTCCATGTAGAGCAGTGACTCTACCCACTGGATTCCCATACAAATATCGGACATTGGCGCGCTGAAACGTTGATGGTGCATTAACCAACCCAAACGGCATGACCAGGAAGTGATGCAAACCGTGTGATGTTGAAAATGCTGTTTTCATCATGTCTTCTGGGTCCATTTAAATTTGCCGGAAACCAGTCACAAATCCATACAATTGAACTATTTAGCACCTGCCAAAGCATCAAGACATTCATCCACTCTAGGAATGGGGTAGGGGACCTTGACCGGCACTTCATTCAGCTTCCGATAATCCACACAGAACCTGGTGGACCCTTCCTTCTTGGCTACAAGAGCTACTGGTGATGACCATGGACTATTTGATGGCTCTATCACACCTTTTGCCAGCATACGTTCAATTTCTTCTTTTTCGTTTTGCCGCTTATTGAAAGGTTGTCTTCTTGGATGCTGTCGGACAGGTACAGCATTACCTGTGTTGATTTTATGTTTAACACGGTCAGTACATTCCAGATCGTCAGTAGATGAGACGAATATATTTTGATATTTCCATAGGAGTGAAGCAAGGCGCTGTTTTTCCATCGCATCTATGTGTACTGAACTTCTTTCTAGAAGATATTTCAAGTGGTCTGGCAGCTCGCATTCGATCGAATTGTCTGTGTTGGTATTTGTAACATTAGCGCACATATGTGATTTATCATCACTGCCACCATTATCAGCTTTCTCTTCATACGAAGATTTACATCTATCCAAATTTACCCCCTGTTGAAGCACTACCATTTCTTCACTTTCATTAATGACACCAATACCAATCTCATCACTGTGCGGATTGACAATATCTTCTATGATATTAATTTCTTAACTCATGCTATCACATATATCTCTTGCAACATAACCAGACTTTGCCAGTTGTTTACACTTTGGAATAACGACTTTAACATATGCGAATCATCTAGCTTGGACTTTCACACTCTCACTAACAACGACCCTGCACACTCGCTCAGCCTCATCACGTGTGAAACATTCTATATCATGTCATGTGCGCAGCTTTAGCATAAGAGTGTCCATGTCCCAGCTTCGAACATGTTTTAATATAAAGTCCTGCCCAATGATACCTTCGGTTGTTATGTCACATACTACGATAGGGTGTTCCATTTGCACTTGACCTAGCTTAATCATAAAGTTACTTTTACCATAAACCCTTATTCTTGAACCATTCACTCCTTGAATTTGCATATTCCTTGCAGGCAGAAACTGAATATTTAGCCTATCAAAAGTTTCTTTTGAAATTAATGTGGCCGTACTGCCACTGTCCAGCAAGAACTTTACTGGTGATTCATTTACTTTGCCAGTAATGTAAAGACCGTTGTCAAAGTGTGTCCCTGTGTCACCTATCTGACCAATTCGAGACGAGTCAGTGCTACTTGGTGGTATTAGCTCTTGGTGTTCACGGCCAGTCTGGGTTGGTTCAACCAGTTTGCCTACATACTCTTTATTTACACTATTATTCTCAGGTCTTACTACTTCAGGTTACTCCTGACCTATGGAGAAGACAGATTGTCGTTTCCCGACATCTGGCTTGGCTCACGCCTTGAGCTTGTGTTGTCTACATTCTGGCCTTGTCCATTTGGGCAATCCCTGTAAAGATGATCAGGTGACTGACAAATGAAACAGGTTCTTGGTCCTGTTTGTGGTTTTCTTCTCTGGCCCCTCTCAATTCGATCTAACCTGAATTGAATATATCTCAGGATGAAGCCCGTCATCATGCCCTGCCGTATGTGCCCTTCTTTCCCACCTGTTGTTATACATGTATGAGTTGCCATTACCTAATCCACGGTCCTGTATTTGCATGATAACATATATGCGCCTATTCTGACCCATATTTTCACCCAACAACTCCTCATACCTTTCTACGACCTCTATAGCTTCAGTGATCGTCTTACAATCACGGTCCATTACCCTACATTTCATCTCCACCGAGAGGGCTTTGTAGAATTGCTGAAGCGCAAGCATTCCCTGTACTTCACGCTCTAAATTACTGTAGGTCTTCCTGGCCATTAGGCGCAGATCATCCCCAAATGTAGCAATGGACTCGCCATATAATTTGGAATGAGCCTGACACTAGGACAACCATCTTTCTTGTTGGCGCACACTGCCAAACCTCTGCTCTAACGATAATGTTAGACGCTCATATGAGCATTTTCTGCAGAAGAAAGACTTGTATAGAATACACGTGCCTGACCTTTCAGACTTGCTGCAAGTGTAAGAGGCATTTCTTTGTCTTTCCATTGTCCCAATTCAGCGCAATCTTCGATGTGCGATATATATTGCTCCCAATCCTCCTCACCAGTAAATTGGTCACGTTTAATGATTATTGAGAGTCTCATGACAACAATGAAAACGTCTGTAATTTCCATGTCCGTCGTATTGTCCATCTATGTCCACGATCTTGATTAAACTCAATCTCTGGATCTGAGTTAGCCATTATTTTGAGTTGTCCAAAATTTAGAGATATTTAAAAATGCTAATTAGGCCAAACCTGCTGAGCAGGGAGCTTACTGTGGCCTATAACCTTCAAACCACTTAATATGTTGTTAATAGAGGTAATCTGTAATCCTTATTTACAGTTTATAAACCGACTGGTTTACTACTTATGTAGTTTTTATAATTTTTTAATTACTTTTATATATCCGCTAAAATGCTCGTCTCAATGCTAATGTATATTTCACTACAGTCTACATCTACATAGTACTCCCAACACTCAGACTCGAGTATGCTAGGGAGGCGCTTGTCAGGGACAATGGTTAACATTCTCAATTAGTGAGACAGAGAGTGTTAAAAGAACTACATACTAAGATTAAAAACCGACATCATGTTACATTAGTGGTACCGTGGCCAACCGCTCAGCAAAAATGGTTACGCTGGGGCTAGACTGTACATAGTAGGGGAGGCCATTCCAGAGACGTATTGTTCGGGGGGACAGAGTTTATATGGTTTTGGGTTCGGGACTGAGGACTTTAGTAGTTCAGGTTCCTTGTGTGTGTGCTAGGTGGTTGTGGTCGGCGCATACCAAGTTATTTTTGATTTTATATAGGTATATTACTGATGACTGTATGCGTCGATATTCAAGTGTTTGCCAGTTCAGTGAGTTGATCATTTTTGTTACACTGCTTGTATAGTTATAGTCATTGCAGACATAGCGTGCGGCTGATCTTTGCACTCTTTCGACTTTATAGGTGAGAGACTTTTGCCAGAGGTGCCAGACAGTTGAGCAATACTCTAGGCGGGGACATACATAGGTGCTATAAGCTTTTTCTGTATCCTTCTTGTTACTGGTCGTTACATTCCTTTTGATGAATCTGAGAGAATTGATAGCTTTGGAGGAGATGTTGTTTATGTGGGTAGATCAGTTTAAATCTTTGCTAATTGTAACACCTAGATATTTGGCGGAATCGTTTGATTTAGTTCCATGTTATGGAGTGTGTAAGGGAAAATAAGTGGTTTTCTTTTGCGAGTTATTCTCACCACCTCACACTTGTCTGGATTGAACTCCATGGACCAGTCCCGTTCCCACTGTTCAAAAGCATTGAGGTCACTTTGGAGGAGTTGTGCATCAGAGGAGGATTTTACTGTGAGATAAACTATGGTGTCATCTGCGAACAGTCTATCTTTACTCTTGATGGAGTTGGGGAGGTCATTAAGGTAGGCTAGAAAGAAGCAATGTCCTAAGACAGAGCCTTGCGGGACCCCAGAGATGACAGGCAGCGTATCAGAAGTGCAGCCATCCACAACTACTTTTTTTGGATCGGCCCTTAAGCAATGACTTGATCCACCGTGATGCCATGGGGTGGACACCCAGCTCATTAAGTTTGTATATTAGTTTGTTGTGATCAACCTTGTCAAATTCTACATTACTAAAATCAATTACAATAACATCAGTTTGTTTACTGATGGTACAGTTGGTGTAATATATGTAGCTTAATTATGTTGGATGGGAATAGATGAATAACTCAATAGTCTCCAAGTGATTTTACTATTATCTTAATGCTGTCCCTTCTTCTATTCACGTATGATGAGTTCTTGATATTAGGCAAAACTAACATCTGCACTTCTGACACCATATTGTTAGCCTGGCACTTCTAGTGCCCTTAGTTATCAGGACTAACGACTCTGGTTAATGATGTAACAGTACGATTCGGAATTTAATTACCATCACATCTCGCATATATATAATTCACAAAGACTTTTCGTTTCAATTATTATTATTATTATTATTATTATGCATTTATAGATAGAAAGGCCTAATAATGAGTAAAAGCAATAAATATAGTTTCTGTAACAATTTCCGTTAAATATGTAGTACCTTCAATTATAGTTATTTTTAGCGGATTTAGCGGGTTCTAGCGGATATATATTAATCGAGATGGCTCTTGGTGGAATGTCAGCTCCAGAATGATGTCCGTCCCGGTATTTATAAGGAATGGCGATGTGATTTTCAGTGTGAATTGTCGCGCCACAACTTTCAAACACACTATTGTCCAATGGAAACGCTGAGCGGAATTGATTACCCAATCAAATCGTTCCGCTAAACTTTAACTGTCAGTAGTCGTATGTCGTCACAAAAATAGATCCGGTAAGCTCGCCGCTAAACACGGATTGTTCAGCTCACTCTGAACCAATTATCAAAAGGACCACAGTTCTTTACTCGTCGGATCATACAGAGTTAAAACACACTTATGGTAGTTAAACTAGATTAGGTTAGTTTTTAGTGTCGTCTGTAAAATAGCACTTTTTTCCGCTAAAATTATCGGCTAAAATGCAAATATGCAGGATTGTGCGTGTTCAGAAAGATGAAATGACAAAACTGTTTATGGAGGGGATACTGCTAATTCGGGTAAACATCCATGACTACATGTATGTACGGTTGTTACTGTTTATTGACGAGTAATTCCAATTTGTCGCCTGTTTTCGCGACCAACCCAGACTGACAGTCATACTGTGCAATGATGCCATGCAAAATCGCTATGTTATTCAGTCTAAACATGACGTACCAGTACCGTTTATGAGCTGTTAAAGACACTGTCTTCAAGATTGACACAGTTTTCATGTCAGAAATGTATTCAGGATAAGTTAAGACAATCGATAAAATGTCTGGCATACATATTACAATATATATATATATATGAAACGATTAAGATATGTACATTGCATACATGTATATGGCGACACGGTTTAAATGGATAAGCACATTAAATACACACATATATATATATATATATATACATGACACGGTTTAACTAGGTATA
This sequence comes from Archivesica marissinica, assembly GCA_014843695.1. NCBI lineage: Eukaryota > Metazoa > Mollusca > Bivalvia > Venerida > Vesicomyidae > Archivesica > Archivesica marissinica. The sequence goes on along the minus strand of CM026399.1, from coordinate 44,663,564 downwards.
CACATTAAATACATGTATATGGCGACATTGCTTAACTAGAAATGTACCTTAAATATATGGTAACATGGTTTTTAACTGGATAAGCACATTAATAACACGGCTTAACTAGGTATACACATTAAATATATGCCAACTCATTTCATTGTTACTTCACTAACTGTTGAATCGTATGTTCAAACCAATGAGAGACTAAAGTGGTTTATTCTGTTTTGATCATTGTTTCCCTTGCACAACTTGCTATCAATTTGCATCCACTTTCTTATCTTATAATTATTAAATTGCTATATCTCCTACAGCATACATTGTAATATATTTTATATTTTATTCTTTATTTCAGTCTCATCAATGTACACCATATAACAAACATAGAATATAGTTTACATATTAAAAAGTACATTGCCACTCAATTCAGAGTTACAAGAGACTATGCATATATACATCATTCATCTATAACATATTGCACTACTATAGTATATACATGTACATGTGATAACTACATGTATGAGATAAAGCTGAAAAGCAGTCGCTAATTGAAATTTAAAATCTTATTAAGATGTAATGGAATGAAAAATACTGAACGCAAAATAAGCACTACTGCGCAAACTAAAAAATGTTTTAAAAGATCAAATACCAATTCCAATTAGATTGGGATTAGCCTAATTAGCATATGCTTTTCAGTTGTAATAAAATGTGAAGACGACATATAAAACACTCAATAGACATTATTTACATAGATAAGAGGTACGTCGTTGTAAAATACTAAAACAGGTTTTGGCAGCTAATCTATTAATGAGTGCATTTGTGAATATGAACTTAAGTTGTTCTTGACTAGATATATTAACAAAACCAGGTTGTATAAGTTGAGCTTTATCAAATAATATGTTTCTTAAATCATCATAAAGGTTACATTCAAGGATAACATGTGACTCATCTTCAATTGTGTTACAGAATGTACATGTTCTGTCTTCTACTGGTAAGTTTCAAGCCTTATAGGTGCTACGCCACATCTAAATTTACTAAATGCAGCCCGATGCGATCTAGACATAATAGGTTTACAATAGTTTTCAGTTAAATAGTGTTGTTTAAATGTACAGTAAGTCCTTAGCTTATTCCTACCTCTCCCTGAAGTACTATCTGGTCTACTGATCGACTGAAGCCATTCCAGTTTATATTTAGACATAAATACATTTTCAACCTTCGAAACAATAGTATGTTTAGGTATGACATTATCCAGACTACAATATTGATATAATTCAACTTCGGTAAGTGTTTTTCGAACATTATAAAACCAATTGCGACATTTCATGTTTGCTAAGGAGTTTGCCCAGACTGCCGTTCCTCGATTGATTCTGTTCGAATTCATATGAGATATACGAGACCAAAGACGGGCAATAGATTTTAACTGACGAACATATGGCGGTAACCAAGCCATTTCACCGGCAACGGCTGCGTTTGGAGTGTATTTGCCAACTCCTAGAAAGAACCGCATGGCACGATTTTGAACAGCATTGATGCAATAGTAGTGCTTGTATCCCCAAATTGCTGCACCGTAATCAATAACGGGCCAAACAATGGAGTCGTATAGTTTGGTAAATACATTATATGGAATGCCACCAGCGGATTTACATTTAGCTATAAGAAGACCGAGCGCGCGACTAGCACTCTGAGCAACCATTTTAGCAGTTATATTATAATCTAGATGTTCATGCAACACAATACCAAGATATAAATATATATCAACTATTTGTAGCTCGACAGCTCCACATGTAAACGAAATATTTGTTACCGGAGTAGATTCCTGGCGAAAATGAACTATTTTACTTTTGTCACTATTAATACACATGTCATTTAAATTGCACCAGTCTTTCAAAGCACGTTTTTTCCTAGTTTCAATGATACTAGTCAATGAAGAAACATGGTCTAAGGTATTGTGTTTTTTGCGAAAACCATTTTGCTCATCCGTAATTTTCCCATTCGATTATGTCCATGCACTAAGATGTTCGTTCAAAATGCTACAGTATACTTTATATATTGAAGAAGCTAAAGCAATTCCCCTATAAGACAAAGGATCTCTGGGATCAGATTTAGACGATTTTGGAATTGGATTGATGATACATTTCCCCCATATAGATGGAATTGTACCGTTATTAAAACATATGTTAAACAATGCATGCAAAAACAAGACAGAAGTATCATTTTTTAGAGCCTCCGAAGGTATATCATCAACTCCATTAGCTTTACCACGCTTAGGGTTAGCTTTCTTAACCTCTAATACAGTGATTTCATCATTAAAAGGTAGTTGATTATTACCTTGGGCAAAATCTAACACATGGGTTTCTGTGTCATAGTATATGTATATAGTAATGATTTGCTATAAATTAATTTTTATGAATTTTATAAAATAACCATTATCATGCCGCAACATCAGGAATAACAAAGGATTCCAACAAACCACTATACATTTCAGGATAAATCGGATTTATCTTCCAAGGGAGGTTACAGAAATACCAGGGTCATAGATATTCAGTAAACTATACTATGCTAGAAATGTACAGTATTATATACAGAGTGTCGCTCCAGAGGGGTGATTCATGTCGGAAAGGGCCGTTTACTATAATGTTGCTATAACTGGAAGGAGGTCGTAACTAATGTTGCTATAACTTAAAGGGCCGTATCTAATATTGCTAGAACTGTAAGGGTCGTATCTAATATTGCTAGAACTAAAAGGGCCGTAACTAATAACTAATTTTATTCGTAACTAATGTTGCTAGAACTAAAAGGGTCGTATCTAATGTTGTTTAACTGAAATGGCCGTACCTAATGTTGTTAGAACTGAAAGGGTCGTAACTAATGTTGCTAGAACTCAAAGGGCCGTATCTAATGTTACTAGAACTGAAATGGCCGTATTTAATGTTGTTTTAACTGAAATGGCCGTACCAAATGTTGCTAGAACTGAAAGGGCCGTAACTAATGTTGCTGGAACTGAAAGGGCCGTTACTAATGTTGCTAGAACTGAAAGGGACGTAACTAATTTTGCTTGAACTTAAAGGGCCGTACCTAATGTTGCTAGAACTGAAAGGGTCATAGCTAATGTTGCTAGAACTTAAAGGGCCGTATCTAATGTTGCTACAACTCAAAGGGCCGTAACTAATGTTGCTAGAACTGAAAGGGCCGTAACTAATGTTGCTAGAACTGAAACGGCCGTAATTAATGTTGCTAGAACTGAAAATGTCGTAAATAATGTTGCTAAAACCTAAAATGTCGTAACTAATGTTGGTAGAACTGAAAGGGTCGTAACTAATGTTGCCAGAACTGAAACGGCCGTAATTAATGTTGCTAGAACTAAAAGGGTCGTGACTAATGTTGCCAGAACTTAAAGGGCCGTATCTAATGTTTCCAGAACTGAAAGGGTCGTAACTAATGTTGCTAGAACTGAAACCGCCGTAATTAATGTTGCTAGAACTGAACGGGCCGTAACTAATGTTGATAGAGGTGAAAGGGCCGTAACTAATTTTGCTAGAACTGAAAGGGCCGTAACTAATGTTGCTATTACTGAAAATGTCGTAACTAATGTTACTAGAACTGAAATGGTCGAAGGGGTCGTAACTTATGTTACTATAACTGAAAGGGCCGTAACTAATGTTGCTTGAACTTAAAGGGCCGTATCTAATGTTGCTAGAACTGAAAGGGCCGTAACTAATTTTGCTAGAACTGAAAGGGCAGTAGCTAATGTTGCTAGAACTAAAAGGGCCTTAACTAATGTTGCTAGAACTGGAAGTGGGCCGTAACTGATGTTGCTATAACTGAAAGGGACGTAACTAATGTTGCTAGAACTGAAACAACAGAACAATGCAGAATGACCCATCACACAAACTCGCCGATACGATCACATAACACGGTATTCAAGGAACTTCACTGGATTCCTGTACCGTATAGGGTGCAATTTTAGATTCTCATCCACGCCTATAGAGCTCTACATGACCAAGGCCCGAAATTACATCAAAGACATGATTGAAATATACAGATCTGCGCGAAAGCTGAGATCGGAAATCTCACAAAAAAATGTTGTGCCCAAATCACGTTTTGTAAGATATGGTGGCAGAAGTTTCCAACATGCCGCGCCATCATTGTGAAATGCACTCGTCGATGTTATGCGAGGTAATATATATATATCCAAAATATTAGAGGTAATAGTAGGTATATACATGTTCAAGAAACACTATTGATTTAAATTACACGAAACATTTTAGAACATTAATACTGGTGTAACAGTTAAATGGAGTCTATTCCGAGGAGAGTAGCACAGGTGTAGCGGGATCCTCGTATTGACCCAATCACTCGACCTGCTACACTCTGTGATACGCTGCTTGAAAGTAGATTTTAGTTTGGTGTGTTCCATCTAACGATATACATATAGCAGTTGCATTTTAATTCTTAGCCTTTATTCTTTTATGTACTTTTCTTAATATTGTTGATACACATTTTACATTGTTTTATTTTTATTATTATATTTTGATTCCTACCAAATTATTTTCCTTAATGTTGACTATTGTAATGTATGTTGTAAACATTGTAAAAATGTCTTACTATGCTAATTTAATGTTAAGCACTTTTGAACGTATAATTTATGTAGGAAAAGAATGCAATACAAATCTGGTATAATAATAATAAAACAAAACAAGGCAATTAAAGAAGACAATAATGGACAACCGGGTAGAACCACCGATCTTCAACAAGGCAGCTGCATAACTTCTTCCTATGAAATAATACGAGACCCCGGTGAGACTCTAACTTACATCGGTGAGGTCATGTGATTTGAATATAAAGTAAAATATAAAGAACGAAACATAACAAAACAATAAACTTACACATTAGAATAAGAGCAATCCCAGAGCGCATCATTGCCACGGTAATATCGTCACTGTAATATTGTCACGGAACTATTTATTCCAAACATTCAACGAGATATATAGTATCACTGTTAATTAATGAAATGCTAGCATTTCGTACAACTGTAGACAGTCAGCATCCCAATCTGTCATTGATTGTTTTCTGAATCAGTCAGTCAACTGACAGATCCTAATCGTGCAGGTTATGCTTTACCTTTGTTTATTTACAATTCATTACGAGTAGGATATTCTCAAACGCAGCTATCGTTTTCCGATTTTTAAATCCATATTTAGAACCTGTAGCAACATTCATTCGGTTGTTATTATTCCCACAAGAGCCATCTCCGCTTTGAAGACTTAAAGCGACATCAAATCGCAAAGAGCAAACCTGTGTTCACGTATAAATAACAGAATATCATTGCTAAATACTACACTTTCTTCGGAAACAATAATTTCTATCAGTAAGCTATATAATTTAAACATACCTGTCAAGTCTCACGCTTTCGGCGTTAGACTCGCGCTTTTAGACCTCAAATCACGCTCTCATGCGTATCTTTAATATTGTCACGCTTTTTCTAAAAAACGATTTACCTACACTAATATCCGTGCTATTTTACAATCGCAACACATTAGGTTTCCCAAACAAACAGAAACGCACAGAACCGCAAATATAAATCAGAAACGCACATAAACATGCATAAAGCATATAAACGTACATGAACGCACATAACGCACATATACGCACATAGACGCACAGAAACGCACAGAAACGCACATAAACGCATATATACATACATAAACATAAACAAACGTATATAACGTGCATAAACGTACATAAACGTACATAAACGTACATAGCGTACAAAAACGCACATATAACAGCACATAAATATAAATAAACGTACATAAAGTCACATAAACGCACATAAACGTACATGAACGCACATAGCGTACATAAACGCACATTGACGCATAATAACGCACATAAATAAACAGAAACGCACAGAAGCGCACATAAACGTACATAAACGTACATAAACGCACATAAATGCACATAAACGTACATAAACGTACATAAACGCACATATACGTACATAAACGTGAATAAAAGCACAAAACGCACATATACGTTCATAAACGTACATAAACGTACATAACGTACAAAAACGTACATAAACGTACATAACGTACAAAAACGCACATAAACGAACATAAACAAACATAATCGAACATAAGCTTAAATAATCGCATATAAAAGCACATAAAAAACAGAAACGCACATAAACGTGCATAAAGCACATAAACGCACATAAACAAACAGAAACGCACATAAACGTGCATAAAGCACATAAACGAACATAAAAATCTGAAACGCACATAAACGTGCATAAAGCACATAAATGTACATGAACGCACAGAAACGTATATAAACATACATAAACGTACATTAACGCAAATAAACGTGCATAAACGTACATAAAGGTACATAACGTACACAAACGCACATATAACAGCACATAAATATAAATAAACGTACATAAAGTCACATAAACGCACATAAACCTACATGAACGCACATAACGTACATAAACGCACATTGACGCATAATAAAGCACATAGATAAACAGAAACGCACAGAAGCGCACATAAACGTATATAAACGTACATAAACTCACATATTCGTACATAAACGCACATAAACGCACATAAATGCACATAAACGCACATAAACGTACATAAACGCACATAAACGCACATATACGTACATAAACGTACATAAACGTACAATATACATACATAAACATACACAAACGTACAAAAAGCGTGCATAAACGTACATAAACGTACATAACATACACAAACGCACATAAACGCACATAACAAACAGAAAAGCACATAAACGTGCATAAAGCACATACACGTACATGAACGTACATGAACGCACATAGCGCATAAACAAACAGAAACGCACAGAATAGCATAGAAACGCACATAGCTATAAATAAACGTACATAGACGTACATGAATGCACATACACACATATAAACGCACATATACATATATAAACATACATAAACGTACATAAACGTACATAAACGCACACAAACGCATATCGACGAACATAAACACACATAAACGTACATAAACGCACATAGACGTACATAAACGTGAGTAAACGTACAAAGACGTACAAAAACGTACATGCACGCATATAAACGCACACAAACGCAAGTAAATTCACATAAACGCACATAGACAAACAGAATCACACATAGTCGCACATAAACGCACATAAACAAACAGATAAGCACATACACGCAAATAAATGCATATAAACGCACATATACGTACAGAAACTTCCATATACATACATAAACTTACAAAAACGTACATAAACGTACAGGAAAGCACATAAACGCACATAAACACAAATAAACGCATATAAACGCACATAAACACATAAACGCACACAAAAACATAAACGCACAGAAACTTCCATATACAAAAACGTACATAAACGTACCTGAACGTATATAAACGCACATGAACGCACTTAAACGCACATAAACGCACATAAACGCACATAAACAAACAGAAACGCACATAAACGTGCATAAAGCACATAAAAGCATATAAACGCACATAATCACACATAGACACACATAAACGCACATAAACAGAAACGCACATACACGCATATAGACGCAAATAAAGGCACATAAACGCACACACAAATATCAGAAACGCATACAAACGTGCATAAAGCATATAAACGTACATGAACCCATACAGACATACATACACGCACTTAAAAGCAAATAAACGCACATAAAAATTCAGAAACGCATACAAACGTGCATAAAGCATATAAACGTACATACACGTACATAACATACAAAAACGCACATAGACGAACATAGACTCACATACTCGAACATAGACGTAAATAAATGCATATAAACGCAACATGAAAAAACAGAAACGCACATAAACACACATAAAAAACAGAAACCCACATAAACGTGCATAAAGCACATACACGTACATGGACGCACATAGCGCATATAAACGCACATACACGCACATATATAAACAGAAACGCACACAAACGTGCATAAAGCATATACACTTACATGAACGCATATACCGTTGTAACAAAATGAAAGTGACCATATTAACTACTGTGTAGTTGGGGCCTCTTTATCAATGGGTTTCAGAACATTTTGTCGTACCATTGAAACATTTATTCAGTGATTTTATCATAAATTGGGACGAATGTATCTATACTAGATAAAGGACAGTGGTGTATTATTATATATCACTTTTAAGGGAAATTCCCGTTTATTTGATATAAATCCGACTAGTATTAGCAGATTTGGTTTTATTCTGTTCAAATCACTGTTCCCTTTATCAGTGGAATTAACCTCCAAGGCCTGATAAGAACGCGCAGTCAATATTGTATGTATCATATCGGCTGATGAAATGCATGAAAAGATCGCGCGTGTACTCAGGGAGGACGCTATAACTTGGACATCCGCACATTGCACTGAGATTACTCCCGGAACATCACAATTGAATGTTGTGAAGTGTACATGCGACATATTTGGTCGCTTCACGCCGGAACCAGGAGCCGTGTGAGGGGCGTATATCCTGTTCAGAACGATCGAGATAACGAGCTGGGGGACGAGCCGACTGGGATAGTTTGCCGGCGTGAGCTGTTGACCTCCATAGACTGGAGCGTGTCAGCGGGTAGCAGTAGCTGAGCAGCATCGAGTCCGCCGTCAGTGGACCGGGTCCTTAGGACGCAGGGAGTTAATCATCTTGTGCATTTCGCTTCACGCCTGAACCAGGAGCCGTGAGAGGTGTAGCCCAGGGGCGTAGATCCTGTTCAGAATGATCGAGATAACGAGCTGGGGCACGAGCCGACTGGGAGAGTTTGCCGGCGTGAGCTGGTGACCTCCATAGACTGTAGCGTGTCAGCGGGTAGCGGTAGCTGAGCAGCATCGAGTCCGCCGTCAGTTGACAGAGTCCTATGGACGCAGGGAGTTAATCATCTTGTGCATTGTAAATCTAGTGAACTATCACTGTAATGGCAATACTTGCCAATCTTTTGAAGTGTGCATTATAGCACTGTGACGGCAATACTTGCCAATCTTTTAAAGTGTGCATTATATAGCACTGTGAAGGCAATACTTGCCAATCTTAACTATGTGCATTATAGCACTGTGATGCCCATACGTGCCAATGTTTAAATAGGTGCACTATAGCCTAAACGTTAAAGTCGAGTGTGGAAACGGCAGTTATTTAAATCTCAGAACGGTTAAATAAATTAACGGCATTACAAGCCGTAGACCGGACTCTATACCGGAAGTGAAGCCACCATCTGTGAAGAGCCAAACTACGGACAGACATACGTCTCCTACCATTCATTGTCTTTGTTGTTAGTGTTGTTTTACGTATATTAAAATTTGTAAATCTGCTTAGTCTTTATGCATCCACTTGATCCTGGTATCCGTGACCCTGAGAGAAGCTGGCCCTCGTGTCATTATGTGACAATGAGATTAGCTTCTCGATAGGTCACGATGTCTAGGGTGAGTGTATGCATTGGCTGAATAATTTAGTTGTTAGTATTACTGAGATTGTATGTTTCATTGTTTGTATTTTTGCTGTTCTTCTAGACACTCAAGAGTGGTATCCCGTGAGAACTGTATGTGCTGTTATGTGGGGACCAAGTCAAGACCGTACAGAATCTGAGTACAGAACCTGAGTGAGTTTGCATTTCATTTAAGGTGTATCCTATGATGAACCATAGCCACACCAGGGTGTTTCTGTGGTAACGCACGGACTGAGGGTACAACTCTCCCTCCATTTGATCTCCCTTACAGTGATCTCCCTTAAAGTCGTTGGATGATAGGGGATACTTTTAAACAATACATATGGGGTTATTGTATACTTGAGATACTAGTGGGCAATTGACTATATTGTGGTTGGGCTATAAGATAGCTGAGTAACAGGCCATATAGTTACCGGATATGTGAGATCCCGTGGTACATTAGTAGTATAGTAGATGATTGTGTAGTCCTACAGTTGAAGTAGATGAGTGTGTATTCCTACAGTTGAAGTAGATGATAGTGTCTTCCTACAGTGAAGTAGATGATCGTGTAGTCCTACAGTGAGGTAGATGATAACTGTGTATTCCTACAGTGAAGTAGATGATAACTGTGTATTCCTACAGTGAAGTAGAAGATAGTGTATTCCTACAGTTGTTGAAGTAGATGATTGTGTATTCCTACAGTGACGGTAGATGATAGTGTATTCCTACAGTTGAAGTAGATGAGTGTGTATTCCTACAGTTGAAGTAGATGATAGTGTCTTCCTACAGTGAAGTAGATGATCGTGTAGTCCTACAGTGAAGTAGATGATAACTGTGTATTCCTACAGTGAAGTAGATGATAACTGTGTATTCCTACAGTGAAGTAGAAGATAGTGTATTCCTACAGTTGTTGAAGTAGATGATTGTGTATTCCTACAGTGACGGTAGATGATAGTGTATTCCTACAGTTGAAGTAGACATTTGTGTATTCCTACACTTAAGGTAGACGATTGTGTATTCCTACACTTAAGGTAGTGGATAGTGTATACATACACATGGATTAGAGGATATGAGACATATATCTAATGATAATTAGATAGTAATAGATATCTGAGTGATAGACACTTGAAGTAGTTGAGGATAGAGAGTGAGCTTAGAGATCCTGCAACAGTAATATATATCTGCAGTGATATACACTTGAAGTAGTATACTAGTAGAGGTGTATGAGTCAGAGTAACGATGCAAGAGAGGCATATATAGTGAGACAGTGAGATCTGGTCCAATGTTACAAGAACTTAATAGGCTCTGGTATTACACCATTGTGAGACGGTGACATACAGTGATTTGGGGAGAGTACCAGAAATCACTAGAGTATATTTGAAGTGCATTAATAGTTACTGGAGTGTAATTAAACATGGTCAGTTCATTAAAGGAGGAGCTGAGATGGGTGAACGGTTAGGTTATGAAGGAGCTCGCGTAAGTTTATTAAGGATGAACAAGCTAGAGAAAGAGAAGAAAGAGTTCAAGAGAGAGAAGCTGAGAAGCTTAAGAAAGAGTTAGAGCTATAGTTTCAGAAGATAGAATATCATAGGTTAGTTAGTTAGTTAGTTAGTTAGAGTTAGAATCTCGAATGAAAGAGAAAGAGTTAGAGTTAGAGCTAGAAGGGAGTCGCCATCAGCGGCAGTTAGAATTACTTGAAATCCAGCATAAACAAGGTATAGAGTTAGCAGACACGGATATGACTAGAGGGCATGGAGCAGAAGGTGGAGAGAGTAGGGTTATTAATGGCCCTAAATTACCATATTTTGACCAGGATAAGGATAACATGGATAGTTACTTGTCTAGATTTGAGCGGTATGCTGAGGCACAGAAATGGCATAGAGATCAGTGGTATTTACATCTTAGTGCATTGCTTAAGGGTAAAGCGTTAGATGTGTACTGTAGATTACCTAATGATGATGCTAGTAATTACGACGCCTTAAAAGCTGCATTGCTTAAGAGGTTTGAATTAACGGAGGATGGATTTAGAAAGAGGTTTAAGCAGAGATGTTTCAATGTGGGAGAACCCTTTGTTCAGTTTATGAGAAGGTCGAGGAATTATTTAGATCGATGGTTTCAGTTGGGGAAGGTAGATCAGACGTATGATGCAGATTATCTTTTAAGGGACCAGTTGTTGACTATTTATAGCCAAGATTCTTGAGACAGAAGAAGATTGAGAATGCTGAGGAAATGTCTGTACAGGCAGATTTGTTTGCAGAAGCTAGAGGAGGCTGTGTGCGTGTAGTTCGAGATAGTAGATATAGAGATAGGAACAGAGGTATCGGACTAAGTATAGCGGTAGTCAAAGTAGCAGCCAAACTTATTGAAATGTTCGTACTGCAGTGGAAATCATAAGTCAGTAGATAGACGGAAGGACAGTATTGGTCACAGAGTAGCAGCTATTGAGGATGATAGAAATATGACAGAGACCGACATGTTGTCAGCCGGGGAGACAACCACATTCTATAATAATGATAGAGGTAGTAGTTCCTTTAGAGGATATAGAGGTAATAATAACGAAGGTTATTATAGAGGTAGTTATTCATTTAGAGGTAATCGTGGTAAACATGATGGAAATAGTCCATGTGGAAGTAATCAGAGAAGCCGTAGTATACAGAGACATAGTAGAGGACAGTATAGAGGACATGGTAGGAGTGAGTCCAAAAGTTCAGATAGTTCTTGTTGTGTGCAAGACGAACATAGCTTAGGATCATGTATGGAGTTGGCTATATGTCCTACAGCATTATGTAGTGTTAATGACCAGGCAGTTACGGCAATGAGAGATACGGGAGCAACATGTGTTGTAGTTAAAAAAGACTTAGTGTTACCTAAGCAATACACAGGTAGACAGAGCTGTTGTAAATATATTGATGGGACAAAACGGTGTTTTCCTGTAGCGATCATAAAGGTGGATTGTCCGTATTTTTCCGGCACAACGGATGCATTGTGCATGGATACGCCACTGTATGAGTTAGTGATCGGTAACGTCAAAGGAGCTCAGAGTAGTGACATAGATGTATTAGCGGTAGAGACCAGGGGTCAACATAAGGCGGTACCAAAGCCTTATAAGAAAGTGATTGTACCGGATAAGGTTCTAGATATATCTAAGGAAGAGTTTCTAGTGTTACAGAGATGGGATAAGACTTTAGATGTTCTAAAAGGGAAAGCAGAGAGTAGAACCATTAGCAAACATAAAGGTGGTGGTAGAGTAGGATTTCTGTGGAAGAATAGATTACTCTATAGAGAATTTGAGTTTAAGGATGGTAAAAATGGGTACCAACTAGTTGTACCAGTGAAATGTAGAGAGTCGGTACTGACAGTTGATCGTGAAGTTTTAATGGCAGGGCATCTGGGTATTAGAAAGACTATCGATAGAGTGGTATGATCTGGTATCGGAGTTTTATTGGCCGGGAATTATCTCGCATGTATCGAGATATTGTCATTCATGTAACATCTGTCGACGACCTTAGAGAAAGCAACGAAGGTGCCGTTAGGTCATATGCCATTAATTGAAACACCATTTAAAAGGGTAGCAGTGAATATTGCATAGAACCTATGACAGACAAGAAAAATAGGTATATTCTAGTCATGGTAGATTATGCCACTAGGTATTCTGAGGCAATCGCATTGCCTAGTATTGAGACAGAGAGAGTAGCAGAGGCTTTAGTGGACATGTTTAGTAGAGGGTCCCCGAAGAAATGTTAACAGACTATGGAGTGCATGTTTACATCAGGGTTGATGAATGAAGTTAGTAGGTTGTTGTCAATGAGGCAAATAACCACTAGCCTATATTTTCCGATATGTAACGGACTCGTGGAGAAATTTTAATGGCACGATGAAGCGAATGTTAAGGAGAATGTGTAGTGAGAGACCGAAAGATTGGGACACATATCTAAACGCAGTGTTGTTTGCTTATAGAGAAGTTCCACAGGAGAGTATGGGATTTTCTCCCTTTGAAATGTTGTACGGAAGACGAATCAGAGGACCGATTAGTATTTTAAGAGAGTTATGGTCTGGTGAGGTTAGAGACGAAGAGTGTGTGGTGGACTTGAGAGAGAGATTGGAGGATATGTGTAAGATAGCACATGATGAGTTGAGTAAGACTAAGTTTAGACAACGGAAGTATTACAATAGAAAAGCTAGAGTACGTAGATTCAAGGAAGGTAGCAAGGTGTTGGTGTTACTTCCTGCAGAGCACAACAAACTGTTGTTGAGATGGAAAGGTCCATTTGTAGTTACTGAGGTAAAGAATGAGTTAGACTATGGTGTAGACATAGATAGGAAGGTCAAAACCTTCCATGCAAACATGATAAAAGAGTATGTGGACATAGTAGAGGTACCAAGTAGGGAAATTGGAGCATTAGAGGTAGTTTGTGCAACTAGTGTTATGGAGGATGATGAGGTAGTGGAGAATATAGGTGACCTGAATCAGGAGACCCTAGAAATTCAGTTGGAATGTCCATTAGGGTTAGGACAGGAGTCAGTCAATGATGTTGACTGAAATAACTGAATAAGGTCACGGTGTTTGATGCCGAACCAATGCCAAATATAGAGGAGATATTTTCCAAATAGGCCAAATACAAGTACTTTTCAAAAATCGATTTATCCAAGGGATATTGGCAAGTTCCTCTTACCTGGAACGCCAAGAATATGACGTCATTTCAAACGTCAGAGGGTTTATTTCGATTTAGAAAGATGCCGTTTGGGTTAGTGACTGCACCAGCTACATTTTGTAGACTAGTTCGCAAGGTATTGAAAGGATTAGATTGTGCCGACAGTTTTGTCGATGACATACTGATCTTTTCAATAGATTGGGAGACGCATCTGATAGCGTTACGACAAATCTTAGATAGACTAAGAGGTGCTAGATTGACGGCTAACTCTGCTAAATGTTCGATAGGGTATCATAACATCGAGTGCTTGAGCCATGTGATTGGGGAGTCCCAGACTGTGAGGCCTGTGCAATCTAAGATTGAGGCAATTCAGAAAGCTGACCGGCCTACCACTAAGAAAGGAGTGAGGTCATTTTTAGGTGTGGTGGGATTATATTGGAGATTTATCCCCAAATTTTCTGCGGTTGCGGCCCCTCTTAGTGATTTGACTAAGAAGGTGAAGCCAAACCAGGTCATCTGGGAAGAAAGTCAGGAAAGGGCTTTCAACACTTTGAAAGAGAGACTAGTGGGTCTGTCCATTTTAAAACTCCCCGAATTAGACGTCCCATTTATTCTGAGGACCGATGCGTCCGAATTAGGATTAGGGGCAATATTGTTGCAAGAACAGCAGGGACAAACTATGCCAATTGCTTACACCAGTAGAAAGTTGCTGGCCCGGGAAAAGAATGATTCCATTATTGAAAAGGAATGTTTGGTCGTTGCATGGGGTGTTGAAACATTCCATAGGTATCTGTTTGGCAAGGCATTTATGCTGGAAACTGATCATCAGCCGTTGCTCCACATGAATAAGTCCAAACTAACCAACTCTAGGGTTATGAGATGGGCCTTACTACTTCAACCGTATAGGTTTAGAATCAAGGCCATATAAGGAAAGGACGATGTAGGCGCAGACTATTTGAGTAGGGTAGGACAGAAGTAGGGAGTATGTATATAAGTGCTATGGAGACTGCACAGTGTAGTATATTCGTATCTTGTAAACGATACGGTAGAGATTTAATTCCCTGAGATATGTTGTAAATACCCTCGCTATGAGAGGAAGGTTTATTTTTTCTTTGTGTAATTTTAAATAAAAGTGTAAAACACTTTTACCCCGGGAAGGAACGTATGTAACAAAATGAAAGTGACCATATTAACTACTGTTTATGTTTATCAATGGGTTTCAGAACATGTTGTCGTACCATGGAATAGGGGTGTCACGATATCAGCAACCCATATCGCGATATATTGTGATATTTTGTCAATTAATCGCGATATTTATCTCGATATATTGCCTATTCATTTTTCATGCATTGTGATTATATTTTTTTCTATTTAATAAGATGACACGGATTACATTATACACATTTCAAGACACTATCTCATTCAAAAGTATTTATTAACTTGAAAAACAACAAAACACTGAATAAAATAATAACTTAAATCGACTAGAAAATGTTTCATGCATTGATAGAATTTACAAATGAGAATGATGGACACACAACGGCCTTTTTTCATATGTCAGCATGTCTAGAGGCAATCTTGAAAGCATCAACTGACCTGCAACAGATTGAATTGATACCTGCGCCACAGTGTTTTAGCTGGGCAAGATCATCTAATCAACATTAATAAACTACATATGTATGTGTACTTACGGATTATATATATGATAACTGTAACTGTATTATTGAGTAGGATGAAAGTGATACTGTACAGATTCAACGTCATTTCACATATGTTATATATTCATGTTTGCATAAAATAATAAGTCCTGAACAAACCGGCTTCATGAAAGGTCGCTATATAGGTGAAAATGTTAGACTGATATTTGAAATCATTGAATATGCTGACGAAAATGATCTCCCTTGTCTGCTCTTCTTCTCGGATTACGAAAAAGCATTTGACAGTCTTGACCACGCGTTCATATTCAAGTGTTTAAATCACCTAAAATGTGGAGAATCCTTGACTAATTGGGTTCGCTTGTTCTACAATCAGTCAACTTGTGTCATCATCAACAATGGTAATATGTCTGAAGCTTTTCCAATTGAAAGAGGTGTACGACAAGGATGTCCATTGTCATCTTCTCTCTTCATTATATGTATGGAACTACTATCAAACTTCATTACAAACGATAATACAGTAGTTGGAATAAAAATTAAAAATAAGAAATAAAGAACTAAAACAAACCCTGTTTGCGGATGATGCGACATACATTAACAATGGTCAAAAAGAATCTTTTGAACGCCTAATTATGATCATCAAAGAATATGGTAAGGAGTCAGGATTAAATTTAAATGTTTCAAAATCAAAGGTATTGCGTTCAGGCTCTTTAAAAACTTCAAATATAAAATACAGTGTAGAAACATCTTTTATTTGGACGTCAGAATCCGCTAAAACTTTAGGAATGAACTTCTTTAATGACAAGGAAAGAAATATAAAAAATAACCTAGAACAAAAACTACTAGAGTTCAGAAATTGTTTAAAACAGTGGCAACATAGAAAGCTAACTTTAATGGGAAAAGTTATGATAATAAAAACTTTTGCTTTACCAAAGCTTGTATATCCGTTCACTGTGCTCCCTAACCCTGAACCTGAAGTCGTAACAGCGATAATAAAATCAATATATTGTTTTATTTGGGATAATAAACCAGATAAAATAAAAAGAAACGTACTGATACAAAATTTTGAAAAAGGAGGATTAAAGCTTACGGATGTAAGAACATTTTTGTATTCAATAAAAGCATGCTGGGTAAAAAGAATACTGAATACTCAAAACAATGGACTTTGGAAAATATTTTATGATAAAATTCTAAATAAGTATGGAGGTGATTTTATATTTGAATGTAATTTATCTACAAGGGATATTTCGGATATTTGTGGTAACAACTATTTCCTAAAGGATGTATTGACAGCATGGTTTAAAGTAATAAACAGTCAAAACATGATGGAATTAATGAACATACAATTTGGAATAACTCACTTGTGAAAATAGATGGCAAAATAATTTTTTTCCAGACTTGGTTCGATTAAGGTATACGCTTTATAGAACAACTTTTTGACTTTCGAACTAATAAGTTTTTAACCTTCAATGAAGCAAAAAATATATTTAATATGGAGGAGCGTGACTTTCTAAAATACCACCAGGTCATAAGCAATATACCATTTAACATAAAATCGAATTTAAATAAATATATGCTAATGCAAAACAGAAAAGAAACTATTGTTCAAAAAGTAAAAAACTCTAAGAACACAAATCAATTACTATACAAAATACAAATGGATAATATTAATAGGGAAACATTAAAATCTGAAGACAAATGGTCAATGCTCCTACATGAGCGAAATCTCCCATGGAAACATATCTATAGTGTTCCACTCGCGGCAACTATAGATACAACGCTAAGATGTTTTCAATATAAATATTTAATGAGGTTGATGCCAACAAATAAATATTTGTATAGATGCAAGTTAAGTACTACAAACCTGTGCGACTTTTGTAATATGCATGTTGAAAGTATTGAGCATATTTTCTGGGAATGCCCACCTATACAACATGTTTGGAAAAGACTAAGTGATCTATTAAAATCAAAAGGATTGTGTGTCGAGTTCAATTTTAAAGATATATGTTTTGGTAAAATAGATAGAAAAGGAAATGATACCATTGTAACAAATTTCATAATAATTTTAAGCAAATTTTATATTATACGAATGAAATACAGAAATTTAACACATTGTACTGCACATTTTTATAAGTATTTAAGCTTAAGAATAACTTTAGAAAGGGAAATCGCACTAATGAATGATAAATTAGAAAAACACAACATAAAGTGGTCTAGATTTATTTGAACATATTGTTTTCTAAGACAACTGTTACAAATGAATCTTTCAGATGGAAACGATCAACCCCCCCCCCATTTTAGTTCTCTCTTTTCCCCATTTCTACATCACTCTCCAAAACAAAACAATACCTATTATAAACATAAAATGCGAATATGCATGATATAAACAAGTTATCATAATAATACTGTAAAAGGATTGACCTTGCATCAAACATGTGAATGTATAACTATTCATGTCAATTGTATATATATAGCCATATGACTTATATGTATGTTGTACATTTTATGTCTATAACTGGAAATAAAAGGGGTTACCCGCTAGGGGCCTCAAAATGAAAAAAAAATATATTCATGTTGTCACTTTGAATATCGTTACATAATTATTAGTTCTGTACATGTGAGGCATAATTCATATTTATTAAATACACTACAACATACGAACTGTTGTAAACTACCTTCATCAAGTTGGTAACATTTGTCACACATTATCAATGAACGGTCACAATCATCAACAAATCCTTCATCACTGTCTGGGCAACTATATTTTTGTCCAAAATATTGTAATATAGCAAAACATTTTCCACATTCAATATAGTAGGGTATATCACACATGTTACATACAACGTTATCCATAATGTATGGTCATGTTTCTTTAGTTATATTTAATAACGAAATATTCTTCAGATGAATGTAACCAATGAAAAGGAAGGCTCATGACGCAGTTTATATACGTTATCGGTATGCGATCGGAATGTTGGTTTCAATGATAAATATGCTAATAAACACCGAGGGAGTTTACCTATTTAAGAAATCAATAGTCCTTTTGAATGGGCCTACTTAGTATTCATTGATTTTATCATGAAAGACGTAATTAGATTCTTTTGAAATGATACTTTCAATAGAACGGCGCCTCAAGATATACATTAAAAAGGTTTGTTTACTTACCGCACGTTTTGACATCGGAACATTACCATGAGAATGATTTCTATAGACTATATAATTCGGAATTCTATAGGGCCACTCTAGATGGTTTTGCGCAGGTGTTGTTTGAATAGTATCGGAATGAGATTTATGGTAATCAACCCCTGGGGAGCTTACCTAGTTAAGAATTCAATAGCCCCCTTTGAATCGCCCTACTTAGTATTCGGGCGGTATTTAGAATTTCTATAGATTTCAATGGAGTTTACGGACTCAATAGCCCTTTTGATTAGCCATGTGTGCCTTTTGAATACGAATACAAAGGGGGAATTATGAATTCAATAGCCCTTTTGAATAGCCCTACTTAGTATTCTTTAGAAATAGGGCTATATTTAGAATTTGTATAGAAAATCGAATTCACTGGGGATTAGGGTTTCGATAGACCCCCCGCGTAGTACAGCCTCAGCCCCAACATAGGCGTATACAGGGTAGATACTACTACTCATATAAACGCACATAAACGAACATAAAAACAGAAACGCACATAAACGAACATAAAAACAGAAACGCACATAGACGTGCATAAAGCACATAAACGCATATAAACGCACATAATCACACATAGACACACATAAACGCACATGAACAGAAACGCAAATAAACGCACATATACAAACAGAAACGCATATAAACGCACATAAAAAATCAGAAATGCATACAAACGTGAATAAAGCATATAAACGTACATGAACGCATACAAACACACATAAACGCACGTAAGCGCAAATAAACACACATGAACAAACAGAAACGTACATAAACGCACACAAGCGTGCATAACGCGTACATGAACGCACATAACGCACATAAAGGCACATGAACGAACAGAAACGCATATATACATACATAAACATACACAAACGTACATAAACGTGCATAAACGTACATACACGTACATAACGTACACAAACGGACATAAACGAACATAAAATAACATAATCGAACATAAACTTAAATAATCGCATATAAACGCACTTGAATAAACAGAAACGCACATAAACGCATATAAACGCATATACACGCACATATACAAACAGAAACGCACACAAACGTGCATGAACGCACATAAGCTCATATAAACGTACACTAACGCACATAAATCAACAGAAACGCACAGAAACGCACAGAAATGTACATATACATAAACGTACATAAACATACGTAAACAGAAACGCACATACAAAATTAGAAACGCATACAAACGTGCATAAGGCATTCAAACGTACATGAACGCACATTAACGCACATAAACGAACAGAAACGCATGTATACATACATACATACACATACACAAACGTACATACACGTGCATAAACGTACATAAATGGATAATACAGTGAGAACTTACTTCTTATTTCTTCTTCTAAAACATCCGACAATCCCTCAAGGTCTTCTATTTCAAACATTCCCGCATAAGCTAACTTGAATGACGTCATAATAAGAGAGGATTCAAGATAGACAACTGTGTTCTTATCAAATTATGACAACGTAACGGTAATGATACAAAATAGCGGGACATGTGTATTTTCTGTTATATTTATCTTGGATTGAGATATATATGTGTAATATTAAATGAATATAAAAGTATGACATCTCACCAAAAGTCATGTATGTGTTTATCTATATTATGTCCGATTAAAGGACGGAACATATCTAATTTTTCACACAAGGATACCATAGGGACATAGTGTTTGTACCCAAGTGGGTAAGGTATGAAATTAAAATAAAAAATGTAGAGATTATTCTGACTGTTTTAATGTTCTTAAATGGTGACACAAGGTGTGCACATATATTTAAACATATATTTATAAAGTAAAGACTTATAATTGCGTGTGAACATTTATATAATTATATCGGGACCAGGGGTGCGCGTTTTCTATATAATGACTGACATACATAACTATTCATAAACGTACATAGACGTACATAAATGTACATAAACGTACATGAACGCACATATAAACGCATATAAACGTACATAATCGAACATAGATGCACATAAAAGCATATACATACGTAAACGAACACAGACGGATATATACGTACAAAAACGTGCATAAACATACATGAACGCACATAAACAAACATAAACGAACATAATCGAATATAAACTTAAATAATCGCATATAAACGCACATGAACAAACAGAAACTCACATAAACGCACATATACGCAGATAAACTCATATAATAATCAGAAACGCATATAAACGTGCATAAAGCATATACACGTACATGGACGCACATAACCGAACATATAAGAACAGAAACGCATATATATATATATATACATAAACATATACAAACGTACAAATACGTGCATCAACGAACATAAACTCACATAATCGAACATAAACGTAAATAAACGCATATAAACGCAACCTAAACAAACAGAAACGCACATAAACGCACATAAAAAACAGAAACTCACATAAACGTGCATAAAGCATATAGACGTACATGAACGCACATAGACGCAAATAAACGCACATATATACACAGAAACGCACACAAACGTGCATGAAGCATATAAACGTACATGAACGCACATAAACGCACACTAACGCACATAAACAATCAGAAACGCACAGAAACGCACATATACATAAACGTACATAAACGCACATAAACGCAAATCAACGCATATAAACACACATAAAAACAGAAACGCATATAAACGTGCATAAAGCATATAAACGCTCATAAATGCACAGAAACTTCCATATACATACATAAGCACAGACGGAAATATACGTACAAAAACGCACATAAACGTATTTATATTTATTTTAGCTCGATTGCGAAACAAGTTATTACAACTTCATACGCAACTATATTCATCATTGGGCAAGTGTAGTTACTCTGTAAAATACTGCAAAGTCAACCAATTCACAATTGAGTTAATCCCCTTAGTAGATGATACTACGCCAAATATCTTGATTATCAGTGACGAGATATTAAGGGTCAGTCGTCACGCGTCAGTTGGCATCCACTTTTACGCTTCGTTTATCTCAAATATCGCTGTTGTTGAGGGTACTTTTGTAATCAGAGCTATTATCAAATGGGTTATCTCTTGTATTGTATATATATATATACCGGGTCTGATTGGTGATATTTTTATATTTGGGAATAATCATAGAATAGAACAGAAGTTTATTTCGAAGTATTAAGAAGATTTTATTTCACCAAATACACAGTATCTTATCTGAAATATGTCAAAACTGACAGTTGATTAAACATGGATGAAATTGTACAATGTATTTCGGCCTTAATATCTAAAATGTCTAAATGTTAATAATAATAAATATGGACGTTAAAATATATAACCATAACATTACAGTGCTTAATTCAAGAATGTAGAACTGCATAGACATAAAATAAAATAAAGGACCTACATTGATCAGATCATATGTAATTTGATTAACAAAGGTGTTTTAGAGTAGATAACATATATACATCTATATTACTAACAGGTAAGTTTTACATCAATAAAGGACTCAGCTTATTATTCAGCTACTGTGACTATGTATGTCTATCTATATAGCACACTAGACCATCGTTCCAAAATTGTAAACCAGGTATTTTGTTGTTTACTATCTAGGAACATTATTCTTGATTTTGACTAAGAGTCCAATTTATTATATACATACATATTATATACATACATATTAAATTCACACAAATGTAAGTCATATATACATGTATCAATAATCTGCTACATCTGTTTATCACTAAGTATGATACAATTGTTTTGTTCTAATTTCCAGTATTCAGTATATTAGTTTATTTTTAAAGTATGCTTAACGGGAACTGCCAAATTATACTACACAATACAAATCATGTTTGCACTTTTTCACACTACATGTTGTTGTATGTCTATATATGGCAGCATTTAACATACTTATCAATTTTCACGTTTTCGAACTTTTGTGGTAATCCCTAGGGCTTTCAATTTTTCTTTGATTTCATGTACAGAGAGCTGCTCAATTGGTTTTTCACACGCTATGAGATAATTTTGATGCACAGAGTCAATTTCTGATTGTATTCTTAGTTTTTTGGCTTCTGAATGATTCTGCTTTATTTCGTCCCAGTATTGGTGATTTAATTTTGTGTACACGTTTTTAACTCTCGAACACTTGCCATCTGTCAGAAATTCTAACCGTTTTCTCGTACGAAGGTCATCGTATGTTTGATCCTGTTTGTTACTCCGTTTTTGATGAATACATTTTATTTCATCATTAAGTTTTTCAACCCCTTGACCGCTAAATTTACCCAGATTTCCAATCTTGCCTAAAAAACTGGGTACGTGATACAGCAGACAGTGTAAGGGGTCACTATGTTATATCCCAGTCTATCTTTACAATATAGTCCGAGGAATGTGTCCATCCATTTCTTAATAGGTTTAAATATTTCTGATTGATTGGAGCTCCTGGACTCTGCGGAATGGGTGATGTCTGAATGGATCAGACCGAATTCTCTCCATAGATAAGACACGTCATCGTGAGTATCGTTGTTAATAATGAAAAGAAGTTTATTTGGCAATTCTCTGGTCAACACTTTGTAAGCTGTTCCTGTCAATGAACTCCACTGTGGTACGTCGTTTTTGTCTTGCCATGTATGAAAGTTAACACCACATTCATTTATAGCATTAACCAGATTGTCAACACGATCAACCTTTTCACGCAAAACTTCCAATTTACTGTCTTCCTGTCTACAATCATCAAGTAGATTTTGCATCAAGACGTCACAGATTCTCATTAATAAATGCAGTTCATCTGGTATGACGCGCGAAGGGTCAATGTTAATAAGGGGGTCATATTTGGATCCATACTTCTTAGTAGATGCGTTGTTTTTAAGACTTGAACTCGTTCGTTTTACCTCGTTTGATTCATAAAAATCATGAGGCTTTGAAGTATCTGTTCTGTCATCTTTATATATATGACACCAAGGATAGGCAAAATTTGAGGTCGAACCACTGAGTCCGAGACATAACTGCACACATTTCATATCTCCGCCAAAATACAAATCAAGCGTGTACACATTTCCGTCTATTATTATTTGAGGATTACACAAGAGGTCATTGAATTCTTCATTCACAGGATTACAGCACATTTTCAAGTATTCATAAGTCTCGGGGCATTTTATAATTGCTATTGTTTTGATTGTATTGGTCGAAACACAGTTGTCATGATCAGGGAATGATAAACGATAGTGTCATGAAGTTTGAGATTATGCTGACCCTAGTTCCATCACCAGACAATTTAACTGTCACCGGGGTGCTATTTTGTATGTTGTTAGCCTTAATGTAAGTAGCTATTTCTCCTCGGATGCTCACATATGCACCCGGTGTTTGCCCTGGGGTTCTTTCGATGTGGAATATCTCAGTCAATCGCGACCTCTCTTGTATAAGAAGATACTTTCTTGGCAAGTCGCCATCTAACATTGCAAATTCATGGTATGCAGCGTCACTGACTAACTATTTATCTAAAATGTAAATCAATTGCCTTAGTTTATGTTTATTAGGAGCACACATAGAATTGTATTCATCAGCATCTGATCCCAGTTGTATGTTGACGATACTATTGTTCTTTGATTGGCATTTCAAAGACAATGGCGTTAGCCCAAACGCTTCTGAAAACCAAAGTGCCTTTTCTGCACGAGTAGCAAGTGTCTTAAGTTGTCTACTGCTATTTGAATGACTTACATTGTCATATGTTCGCCTAACCTGGGGGAGGTGTAGTAGTTCTAACTTTTTTATGTATTCTTGTAGATTCTCATTTGTAGATCGAAGGTTTTCGTTTTCTGACTTTATGGTAGAATGTATTGCTTGCTCTAATTTTAAGTCGTCAGATACACTGCTAACAGCGGACTGGCAGTCCGTGTGTTGTTGCATCAAGATGTCTATCTCTTTCTGAAGTGTTTGGTTTTCATTCTTAATACTATTTTCAGCAATCAATAAAATGTTTTCCAGAGATAATCCGCATTCCACTGACTGTAACTTTCGTATTTCCGACAACAAGTCTGCACACCGTTTTTCAAGGGACTGGGTACAAAACTTGCTAAGTGTAAAGTATAGGGATTTCACGTCTTCGAGTTCAGTGTCCAAAACTGAGAAGCTGACTTTCTCAGACATGAATGTTCGTCTTTTTCTCCCACTACGGTACTTTGTTTTCAACAGTTGTTGTACCTTAAAGGCCTGCAGTTTGACCCCGTCCAATTGTAAAGATTTATACTTTACTACCTGTTCCATGTGATTAGTGGCTTGTATCAACAATGTAGCAGTACATTCAGTATAATTTGGCGTATGTAGGTATTTTCTAACGGTTAATATGCACGATCACTCTGTGAGCTGAGAATTAGTCAAAATGAGGCCCTGACAATTTAAGTAAACGTATATTATTGATTGTAAAGAAAATTGATAGTTATGAGTATTCAAACTACATAATCCAGATCAGCCCAGGGACATAGATTACATGTTATGTAGGTGCCTCATCAGCCGTAGCGTAATCACTGAGACTGATAATTTGTATGCATGTATATAATATGTATGTATTTATATGAATAAACTATATGTGTTCGTTATATGGTAACCTTCATACTTCATTTAATTATATATCTACAGTATTATTCGCAAGTTTTCTGTTATATTTTAAATATTTCTCTGTGTCAGTGTGTGTTTACCGATATTGATGCTACATAATAATCACAGTGAATGCTATGAGTACATGTATAATATTATAATTATAATCTCTTGAACATACGAGTATTACACATATTCTGCCGATTTCTACAAGATGCCATTGAGTAAAATAACAATGTATGTAACTGATGAGCAGAGAAAAGAATTGCTGACTTTCTTGCAAAATAAGAACTGGGACGTAGAGATGGAAATAGAAGAAACAGCCACCGCCATGCCCGTTGCAGAGGCTGCTTACGTACCTCCCCCTATGCCTCAGCATGCTGAAGGTGTTGCTGAGTGTCCACTGTGCTTGTGTTCCCCTTGCATAATAAATTAACAGAACAAACAACTTTGGTGGCCTGCTAATAATCGTCCACCGCATAATCTAAATTCACATGAGAGAAAGCTTCTATACAGGAGGTTTTGGGCAATGCTATATAATTGTGGCGCATGGAAAGATGTCAGATATATAGAGAGAAAAGTAGCGGCTAGAAGAGGAGACTGTACTTGGCATAAGAGGGAACTGATGCCTGAATGTGTGGTACAGCAATGCAGGAACTGGCTGCCTAACCCGCGCAACCAGCCTTATTTGGGCCATAAGTGGAGTTGAATTGTTTATACCAGTTGTAAGTACTATAAAAATACAGAACTTCAATTTCAGCAATTTATAACCTCTGATATGTACGTGGGTCATAATAGATATAAGTGGTGCTCATGTATTAGATGTATACCATGCAGGGCCTCGCATGTGGCAAATACGATGTGCGTCGACCGTCATATTTGTACCGCTATTCCTCGTGTGTTTAGTGCGTCGACCGTCAGATTTGTACCGCTATTCCTCGTGTGTTTAAGGTCAAATATAGGTCAACCTGCAGGCCTTTAAACGCAACAGATTTAAATCGCAACTCGAGCCGATCTGTACATGTTAGCTGAAAATGTGTTATCTGTGAATTTACTACATGTACATATGCAAGATGCGTGTCCGTATGTGCGTTGAACAATTCTTTCATGAAATTGTTTGTCACTGAAAGTGTTAAAGACACACGATTGTAGCGCAAAAATGTGCTATGTAAATTTGGTGAATGACCACCAACACTTATCCTATCTCTGAACTTTATTTCGCCAATGACACACAGATTATCAGACATATTGAAGCTACTTTAGTAACTATGTATATGTATACATTCAACAATCAATATGGTCTACGAATGGGCCAATGGCAGATACAATTACAATTTTCTCAATAGGCATCATCCTCTTCACGAATAAGTCATTGTCGTTGATGTAGACAGGTCGCATACGTAGTTGTGGAGTGATTCTGATGGGGAATATAATTTGAATGCCTTTGCTGTTCCCTTTCAACTTATAGAACAAGTTTGCACAAATTGGCAGTTTGTTAAGTTCGAACACTGAGTGTAGCACAACTGACTGATTTGTTCTAAATACATGTCTGTAAATGTCTAAGTCAAAGTTTATTGAAATTGTATTCTGCTTTGAAGAGAGACGTTTTTGAATAGCACATTCAAAGACGTCGGACGCTGTTTGCAGTCTTGCATCATTGATTTGTGGTGTCAAGAAACTCTGGACGACACCGGTTGGTATGTGACTCATAGTTTCCCATGTACACTCTTGTTTGTGGAAGCCCTCCCACTTAATCAGGAATGCCGGACCCTAAATAAATAGATAGATAGATATTTATAATAATTATAAGAATAAACCCTACTGCAGGAAGTACACGCATCGTGTGGCAATCAATCAATTTATTTTCGGAATCCAAATTAATCCATTAATTTATGTTTGAAGTGCTAATTGACAACGACATATTATGTTAATCTGCTCGAACCTTTAATGATCGGTAGGTGATCGTTTGTTATCCGTAAATATCGTATCAATACAATACAAATATTTTATTAGCATAATACATAAGTACAATGTGTATAGCCATTACAATGAAATACAATGAAAACAATAGTTGACAGAGTTGTTGATTTTGTTTTTTGTTTGTCAGAAGAGCAAAATTGAAAGTATAGCATAGTGTACATTATGTAGAGATAATTAAATATATACGATGCATACATGTGTTACATTAAACATGCTTTAAACAAACGAAATAATATATTAAATACCTTGACTTTATTTAAATATGATATTAGAGTTTATCCTCCGTGCTACATGACATAATTCGTAGCACTTGTATATAATGGCTATTACATTGATTGATTGTGATATATAATTATGTTTTTATGTGTGGATATATATATATATATTATTATTATAGATATATAGATATTATATATATATATATATGAACAAGATGATCCAAGGGGGATTACTCACTATGGTAGAATACTAAGACCATGTACAATATCTACAATTTATTTACATATAAATGAATGATGATACTATATATAGATGCAAGATGTAATGACTGAAACGTTTGGCGGCCTGAAAAGTTCACGTGTTCCGTTGTTAGTTCTCTTTGCTGGTTATACACTTGTCGATTTATTTAATCATTCGCGGACTATTTCAATGATGTAACGTTTTTACATATATCTGGGTTGGTTCGCTCTTAAGCGTGTAGGGCCAACCTCCTATGCCGGTTTCCTGGTTTTCCGGTCACGTGGTAACTCCGGGTCGTTCCGGTCTGCAGTTCCACTGTTCGTTGCTTAGTCTGGTGGGTCTGTCGTCGCTCATCTGGCGATTACGTGGGTGACGTCCTTTGACGGCTATCCACACATTGGCAGTTCCCCAGCTGTTAACATCTCACACTCCACTCCATGTTGCATGCGGGTGATCAAATCCGCATTTCGCTCTGACCAAATTCTCACAACGTTTGCTCCACTCACGGTCAGTTCGTGTTGTGTCGTTTGAAGTGAATGGTAATATGTCAGGTCTCTTACTGTGTTAAATAGTTGTTCAGCCCCATGCTAATCTCACAATTCGCTAAATCCCTGTGCTACCGTTATCATGTGATATGTAAAATAAACTAGTTTATAGAGGCCCTGGTATATGGATTTATTACAATAGGTTACACAGAAATAAACCTTATTATGTTATCTCTGTCCGATTTTATCCAGGAAACGCTTTAAATAGTTCCCCTATAACATCCAAGAAGATTGGATCCCCTTAGATCACCATACCTCCCCTTATACTCCACTTATACCTGGATCTTCGAAGATGTGTTTACCTTGATTGGAAAACCCCTTCTATAAAATGGGAAAATGAGGCCCCGACTTAGGGTTATAATAATGTGTTCATTAATACAAGAGTCATTTTGTGACAACATATATATATATATATATATATAATATTATATATATATATATATATATATAATTATGTATATATATCTATATGCATGTATGTTTATTTCTATTAATGACTATGTACTTATGTATACGTCGAAATAAACTTATGTTCTGTTCTGTGTTAACAGGCATTTGAATTAAGTTGGATGTAGTTAGGAAATAATATACATTTTAAACTACACATGATAAATAATGACACTTCACGTTTCGAAATCAAATGTTCAAAGGAGAATGAACTTATTTTCGAATTTGTAGTTGAATAGGTCATCATACGTATGACATAATGAGGTAATAATACAAAATCTTATACAAATGACGAGGCAATTAGTACATACACAGACATATAATGATATTTAAACCGGTTACTATAAAGTGCGCATATGAGATTTCATACATTGTAAATACCATACTGAAACGGGCGTATACCCGCTCAATGTTGACATATATATATATATATATACGTCCGCATATGTGCACTCCTAAGAAAAATAAACTAGCTAACTATATGTATAAACTAATATACAACAAATGCAATCACACAAATAAGAACAGCGGAAAATTAAATTTCAGTGCAAGTGTCATATAGATTATTGACCCCCTCAAAATAATGACCCGCGGGTCATTATTTAGCCATAGAATATTGACCCCCTTGCGGAAAAATGACCCCCCTTGCAAATAGCAATATATAATGGGAACATATTGAATTTATTATAATTAAATGTTAGTTAGCACTGTTTAAGGCCTAACAACATATATTTTGATTTAACAATGTCCAGAATAACATAAATATATTGAATCTGAAAAGAAGTATGCAGATAATTTGTTTCTTATCAATTTCTAAAGATGATCATGAGGTGGTGGGTGCTGTATAGCTAGGAGGTTCACATAATGCATAATATTTACACCGACAAACATAAAACAAAGACAAACATAAAACAAATAAGAACAATGACCCCCATCCCCTATGCATAGACTACAATTATGAGAGAGAGAGGGTCACTTTTCGATGCCATGGAATAATGACTCCCTAGAATGGGTCTCTATCTGTATCACATACAGGGGGTCATTATTCTACGGCATGGAAAAGTGACCCCTTCACTCATATAGTTAATATACAGGGGATCATTATTCTATGGCATGGAAAAGTGACCCTCCTTCACTCATATAGTTAATATTCTACGGCATGGAAAAGTGACCACTCTCACTCTTACTGTGTAAACATAGGGGGGTCAATATTCTACGGCATGGAAAAGTGACCACTCTCACTCTTACTGTGTAAACATAGGGGGGTCATTATTCTATGGCATGGAAAAGTGACCACTCTCACTCTTACTGTGTACACATAGGGGGTCATTATTCTATGGCATGGACACGTTTCTTGCACTGGGAGACACACGTTATAAAACATAATGTTATCTGTCCTTGCTCATACAATAATAAAATATTATGTATTATGAATGATATAAAACATGTAACACAGGAAGTGTCACAGTTGATTGCAGTGCTCCAACAATAAGGTTTTAATGCTTTATTACTGGTATGGGGATTTGCACACCTGTGGCAAACTTAGTTAGCCACACCAGTCAGAATTATAATGGTTAACAGCATATTACATAGTTGTACATATTTTCTGGAAAGTTTAAGAGAACATGCATGAATATGATAAGAATGGTTAGTACTGTGCAATTGTATGGTATTTATTTTGAGCTGCATGGTTTCAAATACCAATTAAGTTGAGTGTATGTCTTTTTTCATACATAAATTCAATATAATTTTTATTGATAATTGTTAATTTTATAGCTTATGCAATTATTAATAAAATATATTGAATACATTGTTTTTGTAGGCTTTGGGGATGGGGGTCATTATTCTATAAGGGGGGGGTCATTATTCTATAATAGAATATGGACTCGCGGGTCACTTTTTCCTATTCTATATGACACAAGAAACTTTAATAAAATGTGGTTTGTCGGGAATAATATGGGAATCGCCAAAACTTTCAAAACTGCAAGTGGCTTAAACTGACAGTAAATGAAAAATTAAAAGATCTCTTCATAAAAAAACTGGTATGCAGATGTACAAAATTCAAGTGATCGTAAGATTCATAGAATTTTAAAACAAGCTTTATCCAAAAGAAACCGCTTCATAATTATATGTGAGTAAATTTCGACTTAGAAATCACCATCTTCCTATTGAAACTGGTAACTGGGGCACATTACTTTAAATCTAAGAATTTGTAATCTTTGTCGAACAGAAATTGGACATGACTATTATTATCTACTGAATTGTACACAATGCACATTTTAGTGCTGATAAAAATGATGCAGAAAACTTATAACTCCGTATTACTATAAGAGATGAATAAAATAAAATGAGTCTGATACTGATAGTGATACATGTCTTACACTCATCCTAAATACTATAATCTGTAGCAAACTAGATGTAACATTATATTAAATACTATAAGTTCTACTAACCTGAGGCGTTTCTTTCTTCTGGATAATACGTTCAATGGAATACAGCTCGGGTAAAACACGCGTATTTTTCACAAATGATTTACGGAAGATATGACTAGGTAAAGATTCTCCTTCATTCAATGATTTGTAATTAACAGTATTTCTGTTACGGAGATATGTATATTCAGACATAGTGACAGTCTCCAGATTTGTTATTACAAGCAGTGTGAAGCAGTCGAATGAGTGATATGCCAATGACACTAGTAGTTTCAAAATTGACACAATACCACGACACCTTGTTAATTATGGCCCTGTTTCCGGTGTAACACTTTATTCTTATGTTTAAACTAACACCTTGTTATTATTACAGTTTTTGTTTTGTCGAAAAATCCCGTTAATTATTATTGAACCATGACTACCATCAAAGGGGACACGTACTACCTATCGTAATTGAGCCATTGTAACAATTGTCAATAACCATCACAATTATTTTCTTTTTGCTTTATGTTATAGGTTTTTATATGCTTAATGTTTTTCCCCGTTATATACATATGTACAGAGATGAGATTTTAATAAAGATGAAAACTAGTAAGACCGAGGAACAATTAAATAATGCCTAAAACGAAATAATGCCTAAAACGAAATAATGCCTAAAACGAAATAATGCCTAAAACGAAATAATGCCTAAAACGAAAATATTTGAAATACTGAAATGGAAATAAAACGCTAATGCGCAATTAAGAAATGTTTTTATGCGTTGATTTGAAATAAAGAATATATACATACAGAAAAAACTATATTTGTAGATTTTATTTTCTGTAATTGTAGTCACATTGGAATTTAACGTATAGGTAAAACACACAAAATCCCCAATTATATTATGATATTCATTAATAGGTATACAACATTTTCATTAAATTGTATATATTTGGTATTTCCGATTCCCTATGTCCATATATGCTCAAACATAAAAGCCGATACATTTTTTGCGGACTTAGAATATTTCAGGGCAAATCGACACGGCCGTTAAAATATTTGTCATTTTCAAACGCAATTGGAAGCAACTGAACATTGTTCAAATATACATTATTTGGTATCTCTGTAAAGAGGAAGAAATATGGCTCACCATTATAACAGGAATAATTGTGTGCTGTACTTAACCCCTGTTCAATCAATCATCAAATATGGATGAACACGGTGTTCCACATAATCTATATAATTTATATAGAGGCCTAAGTGTATCACATTTAAGGCAAAATTGAAGCAATTTCCCAAATACTTATTTTGTCAGAATTTTTACCAAATAAAAGACAATTGAACGATGAATACGGCTATAACAGGAATAATTTGATAATTTTAACAATGAAGACGTTATTTAGAGATTAAAATCAGTTTGCTATGTAATTTAATGTAAAATTATCAGCTGTTGCGTACAGGTGATATAGTGGTCAGTCATGGATATCGGGTATCGATAAGCTACGGATATGGACGCCTATGACGAAAATTGTTCGACATGTATATTAATCACTCTCGAGACCTCATTCCTGATGGAATCCATCGCCACGAGGGAGAGAGAAGAGGCAACGTGGAATTTAAATGCCTTGCCTAAGGGCACAATCGTAACGTCTCCAGCGGGGCTCGATCTCCAGACCTTTCGCACCTGAATCGAACGCGCATCCACTGCGCTATCACGACTTCCACATAAACGTACATAAACGTACATAGACGTACATAAACGTACATAGACATACATACACGCATTTAGACGCGCATAAAGCACATAAACGTACATGAACGCACAGAAACGTATATAAACATACGTATACGTACACAAACGCACATAAACGCACATAAACGCGCATAAATGCACATAGACAAACATATACAAACATAAACGTGCATAAACGTGAATAAACGTACAAAAACGTACATGAATGCACACGAACACACATAAACGCACACAATCGCACATAAACGTACACACAAAACAGAAACGTGCATGAACGCACATAAACAAACATAAACGAACATAATCGAATATAAACTTAAATAATCGCATATAAACGCACATGAACAAACAGAAACTCACATAAACGCACAAAGACGCAGATAAACGCACATACATAATCAGAAACGCACACAAACGTGCATAAAGCATATAAACGTACATGAACGCACATAAACGCACACTAACGCACATAAACAATCAGAAACGCACAGAAACGCGAAGAAACGCACATATACATAAACGCACATAAACGCAAATCAACGCATATAAACGCACATTAACAAACAGAAACGCACATAAACGCACATAAAAAACAGAAACGCACATAAACGTGCATAAAGCATATAAACGCACATAAATGCACAGAAACTTCCATATACATACATAAAGACAGACGGAAATATACGTACAAAAACGCACATAAACGTACATAAACGTACATAAACGCACATAAACGTACATAGACGCACATAAACGCACTTAGACGCACATAAAGTACATAAACGTACATGAACTCACAGAAACGTATATAAACATACATAAACGAACACAGACGGAAATAAGTATACGTACAAAAACGCACATAAACGTACATAAACGTACATATAAGCACATAAAGCATATAAACGTACATAAACGCGCATAAACGCACATAAATGCACATAGACAAACATAATCAAACATAAACAAACAAATAGGTACATAAACGTACATATACATACATACACGCATGTAGACGCACATAAAGCACATAAACGTACATGAACGCACAGAAACGTATATAAACATACGTAAACGTACACAAACGCACATAAACGCACATCAACGCACATAGACAAACATAAACAAACATAAACGTGCATAAACGTGAATAAACGTACAAAAACGTACATGAACGCACACGAACGCACATAAACGCACACAAACGCACATAAACGCACATAAAAAACAGAAACGCACATAAACGTGCATAAAGCACATAAACGTACATGAACGCACATAGCGCATATAAACGCATATAAACGCACATAAACGCACACAAATAAACAGAAACGCACAGAAAAGCATAGAAACGAACATATACACATAACTATACATAAACGTACATAGAAGTACATGAATGCACATAAACGCAAACAAACGCACATAGAGGAACATAATCAAACAGAAACGCACATAAACACACAGAAGAGCACATATACATACATAAACATACATAAACTGGCAAACACTTACATAAACGCACATAAACGCACATATACGTACATATACATATAATAAACATTCATAAACGTACATTAACATACATAAAAGCACATAAACGCACATAAACGTACATAAACGCACATAAACGTACATAAACGCACATAGACGTACATAAACGTGACTAAACGTACAAAGACGTACAAAAACG
This sequence comes from Archivesica marissinica, assembly GCA_014843695.1. Classification (NCBI taxonomy): domain Eukaryota; kingdom Metazoa; phylum Mollusca; class Bivalvia; order Venerida; family Vesicomyidae; genus Archivesica; species Archivesica marissinica. The sequence goes on along the minus strand of CM026399.1, from coordinate 44,628,712 downwards.
TACATGCACGCATATAAACGCACAAAAACGCAAATAAATTCACATAAACGCACATAGACAAACAGAAACGCACATAAAAAGCACATAAACAAATAAAAACGCACATAAACGCACATAAAAGTACATGAACTCACATAAACGCACATAAATGTACATAAACGTACAGAAACTTCCATATATATACATAAGCGGACATAACACAGACGGATATATACGTACACAAACGTACATAAACGCACATAAACGCATATAAACGCACATAAACGCACATAACGCACACAAAAACAGAAACACACAGAAACTTCCATATACATACATAAACGAACACAGACGGATATATATGTACAAAAACGTACATAGACGTACCTGAACGCATATAAACGCAAATCAACGCATATAAACGCACAAAAACAAACAGAAACGCACATAAAACATCATTAATGCATACAAGCGTGCATAAAGCATATACACGTACATGAACGCACAACACGCATATAAACGCAAATAAACGAACAGAAACGCATATATACATACATACATACATAAATGTACATAAACGTACATAACTTACAAAAACGCACATAAACGAACATAAACTCACATAATCGAACATAAACGTAAATAAATGCATATAAACACAACATGACAAAAACAGAAACGCACATAAACGCACATAAATAACAGAAACGTGCATAAAGCACATAAACGTACATGAACGCACATAGTGCATATACACGCATATAATCGCACATAGACGCACATTGACGCACATAAACAAACAGAAACGCAGAGAAACGCACATATACATAAAATTACATAAACGTAAGTAAACGCACATAAACGTACATAAACGTGAATAAAAGCGCAAAACGCACATAAACGTACATAAACGTACATAAACGTACATAAACGTACATAAACGTACATAAACGTACATAAACGTACATAAACGTACATAAACGTACATAAACGTACATAAACGTACATAACGTACATAAACATAAACGTACATAAACGTACATAAATACATAAACGCACATAAACGTACATAAACGTACAAAACGTACATAAACGTACATAACGCATAAACGTACATAAACGTACATAAACGTACATAAACGTACATAAACGCACATACGTACATAAACGTACATAAACGTACAAAACGTACATAAACGCACATAAACGTACAAAACGTACATAAACGTACATAAACGTACATAAACGTACAAATACATACATAAACGTACATATACATACATAAACGTACATAAACGTACATAAACGTACATAAACGTACATAAACGTACAAATACTACATAAACATACACAAACGTACAAAACGTATCATAAACGTACATAAACGTACATAAACGTACATAAACGCACATAATACATAAACGTACATAAACGTACATAACGTACATAAACGTACAATATACATACATAAACGTACAATACATAAACGTACATAAACGTACATAAACGTACATAAACGTACATAAACGTACAATATACATACATAAACATACACAAACGTACAAAAACGTACAAATAGCCTGCATAAACGTACATAAACGTACATAAACGTACATAAACGTACATAAACGTGAATAAGCAAAACGCACATAAACGTACATAACGTACATAAACGTACATAAACGTACAATATACATACATAAACATACACAAACGTACAAAAACGTACAAATAGCCTGCATAAACGTACATAAACTCACATAATCGAACATAAACGTAAATAAACGCATATCAACGCAACATGAACAAACAGAAACGCACATAAACGCACATAAAAATCAGAAACGCACATAAACGTGCATAAAGCATATAAACGTACATGAACGCACATAGCGCATATGAACACACATAAACGCACATAATCGCACATAGACGCACATAAGCGCAGAAAAAGCACAAAAACGTACATAAACGTACATCAACTCACATAAACGCATATAATCGCACATAAACAAACAGAAACGCAAATAAACGCACATAAACAACAGAAACGCACATAAACGTGCATAAAGCATATACACGTACATGACCTCACATAGTGCACATAGACGCACATAAACGCAAATCAACGCATATAAACGCATATAAAAACAGAAACGCACATAATCGCACATATACATACATAACCATACATAAACGTACATAGACGTACATAAACGTACATAAACGAGTATAAACGCACATAAACGCACATAAACGTACATAAACGCACATATACGCACATAAACGCACACAGATGGATGTATACGTACAAAAACGTACATAAACGTACATGAACGCAAATAAACGCACATAAACGCACATAAACGCAAATAAAGCAAATAAACCACATACAAATCAGAAACGCACATAAAAGTAAATAATACATGTTCACTATTATATACGGTTGCAACAATAGACGACATGAAATACATGTATATGTATATACTAAGTCTTGTACAATTTGCATGTAGTTGCATTTAGAATGAGTGGCAGAAAATCATTGATTGCCACTGAATTACATTTATTGCAAATCTGTTATTTCTAATTCTTCCTTTAAAATTTAAGCATTCACATTCACGTTTATAGACTATGTTGTATATATTCAATGTAGCTTGTGCCAGCTGTGGTCAACTCGGTTCGGTACCGGGCAACAAACAGTTCTCACCTATGGTCGCCTTAGTAATATTATAGTGTATGAATCCTGGGCAAGTGCGACATTTTCCAAAACAAACCAATTTGTATGTATGTTCCATTAATGTCAAACCCATTGTGGGCCTATTATGTTGTCCTGGACAGGCTTAGCCGACTTAAGCGGTTAAACAGTACCAAGCCATGTGTGTAAGGTGCCCGCTGGAGCTGTTACATTAAGGCAAGGCATTTAAATTCCACGTTGCCTCTTCTCTCTCCCTCGTGGCGATGGATTCCATCAGGAATGAGGTATCGAGAGTGATTAATATAAGTATAACTTGTTTCGCAATTGAGCTAAAATTGAGCCCCCCCCCCCCACGAAGCTATTAATTAATAAAGATAAGATTATCCGGATACTTGATGCTCACATTCTGCAAAACAATCGTCAGAAACGATATATTTTCTTTCTGAAGTGGTTTCACATTAATTTAATACTTATTCGGCATATGAAACATTTTGTACGGTTTCCAATTAAAACCCAATCACATTTACATCATTTGAGATACATTGTAATAATAACTGAGGCCGTTTCAACTTACTGTAATCGTTTAGCTGACCTTCATAAATTGAACACATCTATAACAACTACTGACTGGTCAACCTTAAATAATGAATCAATAGATGAAGCAACAACATTTTTCGAAAACACTTTTTTAGGTTTAGTAAAAACTTTTATCCCAAGCAAAGATGTCCAGATCCGTCCAAATGATAAACCTTGGTACAATTCGTTAATTCGAAAAACATCTCGAACACGCGATAGGTTAAAAGGAATTGCTATTCACTCCGGTAAACTCTCAGATTGGCAAAGTTATAAAAAAAATCAGAAATCGTGTTAATAATATGAAAAACATTTACGGGAATAATTGTATAATACCCTTGAATTCTCTATGAATGACTTAAGTAATAACAACCCCAGACAATATTGGAAACTAGTTAAAATGCTAGTCAAAGAAAATTCAAACGCTGACGAACTTATACCACCTTTGGAGAATGAAAACCACGACATGACTATTTCTGACGCTGACAAAGCGACAACATTGAATAACTACTTTGTATCTATATCGACTGTAGATGATTCTAACTCCATCTTACCGTACTTTAACATAAAAACTAACTCAACTATCTCTCACTTTACTATTTCCGAACAAGATGTCATTGATGTTATAGATAACTTAACTTTAAATAAAGCATCTGGTCCAGACGAAATAAGTCATAAAATGTTAAAAGGATGTTCTAAATCCATAGCCAAACCATTGTGTACATTATTTAATAAATCACTTAACTCAAATAGATATCCATCTTCTTGGAAGTCTGCACATGTTATGACACTCTCTAAAAAAGGTGATAAGTCCTTACCTTCCAACTACAGACCAATCTCACTAATAAGCTGTGTTGGCAAAGTTATGGAAAGAGTGATTTTTAAGTATTTATATAACCACTTCAATGCAAACAATCTCATTTTCAAAAACCAGTCGGGATTCCTCCCTAGTCACTCCACAGTATACCAACTTATAGATATTTATAACCAAATTTGTAAATCTTGTGATGAGAAAAAGGCAACATGCATGGTTTTTGTGACATTTCAAAAGCATTTGACCGTGTATGGCATAAAGGACTTATATTCAAGTTAAAACAATACGGTGTTTCTGGAAATCTTATTAACTGGATTACAGACTATCTTGACAGACGAACACAAAGGGTATTTGTTGGTCAATCTTTCTCTAAAACTAGGTCAATTACTGCAGGAGTACCTCAAGGCTCAGTACTAGGTCCACTTCTATTTCTTGTATACGTAAATGATATCGCAGACTCACTGCCTTCACTACTAGACTATTTGCCGATGACAGTTCACTTTCTGTATCTTCATCAGACTCTACTCATATAGAAATCATCTTAAATTCAGATTTAGAAGAAATATCCAACTGGGCAAAACAATGGCTTGTAAAATTTAATCCTTCCAAAACAGAGGCAATGTTTTTCTCATTAAGAAACATAACTCAACCGTCCCTTTCTTTTGATAACACATTACTTAACTTTGTTGATGATCATAAACACTTAGGTCTTACCTTAAGTCACGATGGGTCATGGCATACACATATAAACAATATAACTACTTCAGCTTCTAAAGTACTTGGTTCTATGAGAATGCTAAAATTCAAACTAAAGCGCAATACTTTAAACAATATATAAATAGCTTATCTTAGACCCTTACTGGAATATGCGTCTGCTGTCTGGGATAGCTGTACCCAATATGAAAAAAATAGTTTAGAAAGGATTCAATATGAAGCTGCTCGTATAGTCACAGGCTTGGCACGCTCCGTATCTATTCAAAACCTACTTACAGAAATCGGCTGGGTTTCCCTTGCAGACCGAAGATCTATCCAAAAACTCACACTGGTTTATAAGGAGAAACACGGACTTCTTCCGAGTTATCACAACGATCTATTTCCCCCTTTGGTGGGGGCCTCCAATTAGTATGAACTTAGGAACAACACCAATTTTGTTACCATGTCCAGACGACTGGAAATATATTCAAAGTCAGTTATACCTGATTCTATAAGCTTATGGAATACACTCGACCTATCAACACGCAACGTAAATACTCTGACAACCTTTAAAAACAAGCTTAAAAAGAAATTTAAATCTCCCATAGTCCCATCGTTCTACTTAACTGGTGAACTGTTTTACTCAGTAATACAAACTCGAATTAGAAATCGCTGTAGTAACTTAAATATTGATCTTTTCCTCAACCATTTACGAGACTATCCCGAATGCTCATGTGAACATGGCATTGAAAATGCAGAACATTTCTTCTTTAAATGCAGTCACTATACTAATGCACGACACTTGTTATTTGTCAATACTCGTAGGTTTCATCCTCTCAGTACTCATAAACTACTTCATGGAATAGAATCGCTATCCGATGATGATAATAAAACACTATTTCTAGAAGTACAATCATACATTAAAAACACACATCGCTTCTCATAATTTACAATACGCCCACCTATATATCACATATTGTACAATAAAATATTCATCGAGAGAGGCTCATGTACATCATTATCTTGGGTGGCATGGGGTAGCAGCGGTTGGGTTTGGGGGATGAAGTCTCAAGTTATTTTTTTTTTTTATTTTAAATTTTTTTTCTTCAAATCAGGATTTTTTAAAATCATTATCTTGTAATTATTTACAATAAAAACCGTCATTTAGTTTAATCAAACATTATTCTGACGTTAGGGACGGGCCATTTAACTAATGTTGGAAAAACTTGTGGTCCAACACTTTTGTTTTATCATGCTTTGTACTTGTTATTACTTAATGTTGTATTACGTATTGCTGCTACTGTACATGTATTGCTGCTACTGTACATGTATTGCTGCTACTGTACACGTATTGCTGCTACTGTACATGTATTGCTGCTACTGTACATGTATTGCTGCTACTGTACATGTATTGCTGCTACTGTACATGTATTGCTGCTGCTGTACATGTATTGCTGCTACTGTACATGTATTGCTGCTACTGTACATGTATTGCTGCTCTGTACATGTATTGCTGCTACTGTACTGTATTGCTGCTACTGTACATGTATTGCTGCTACTGTACATGTATTGCTGCTACTGTACATGTATTGCTGCTACTGTACATGTATTGCTGCTACTGTATATGTATTGCTGCTACTGTACATGTATTGCGCTCTGACATGTATTGCTGCTACTGTACATGTATTGCTGCTACTGTACATGTATTGCTGCTACTGTACATGTATTGCTGCTACTGTACATGTATGATAAATTCAATAAAATATGATTAAACTAATACTCTAGATTATACACTAGCTTATACTCTAGCTTATATACTATCTTATTTACTAGTTTATACACTAGCTTATACACTAGCTTATACACTAGCTTATATACTAGCTTATATACTAGCTTATACACTATCTTATTCACTAGATTATACACTAGCTTATATACTAGCTTATATACTAGCTTATATACTAGCTTATACACTAGATTATACACTAGCTTATATACTAGCTTATATACTAGCTTATATACTAGCTTATACACTAGATTATACACTAGCTTATATACTAGCTTATATACTAGCTTATATACTAGCTTATACACTAGATTATACACTAGCTTATATACTAGCTTATATACTAGCTTATATACTAGCTTATACACTAGATTATACACTAGCTTATATACTAGATTATACACTAGCTTATACACTAGCTTATACTCTAGCTTATACACTAGCTTATACACTAGCTTATACACTAGATTATACACTAGCTTATACACTAGCTTATACACTAGATTATACACTAGCTTATACACTAGCTTATACACTAGCTTATACACTAGATTATTCACTAGCTTATACTCCAACATATACACTAGGTTATACACTAACTTATACATTATCTTTTACTCTAGCGTATACATTAGCTTATACACTAGATTATTCACTAGCTTATACTCTAACTTATACACTAGCTTATACTCTAGCTTATACACTAGCTTATACTCTAGCTTATACACTAGCTTATACTCTAGCTTATACACTAGCTTATACTCTAGCTTATACTCTAGCTTATACTCTAGCTTATACACTAGCTTATACACTAGCTTATACTCTAGCATACTCACTAGAATATACACTACCATATACACTAGAGTATTCACTAGCTTATACTCTAACTTATACAATAGTTTATACTCTAACTTATACACTAGCTTATACACTAACTTATACTATAGCTTATACACTAGCTTATACTCTAGCTTATACTCTAGCTTATTCTCTAGCTAATACACTAGCTTATACTCTGCTCTGGATTATACTCTAGCTTATACACTATCTTATACTCTAGCTTATACACTAGCTTATACTCTAGCTTATACTCTAGCTTATACTCTAGCTTATACACTAGCTTATACACTAGCTTATACTCTAGCATACTCACTAGAATATACACTACCATATACACTAGAGTATTCACTAGCTTATACTCTAACTTATACAATAGTTTATACTCTAACTTATACACTAGCTTATACACTAACTTATACTATAGCTTATACACTAGCTTATACTCTAGCTTATACTCTAGCTTATTCTCTAGCTAATACACTAGCTTATACTCTGCTCTGGATTATACTCTAGCTTATACACTATCTTATACACTAGATTATACACTAGTTTATACACTAGCTTACACACTAGCTTATACATTATTTTATACTGTAGCTTATACAGTAGCTTATTCTCTATATTATACACTAGTTTATATACTCTAGCTTATACACTAGCGTATTCTCTAGTTTATACACTAGCTTCTATTCTAACGTATGCACTATATTTTACTCTAGCTTATGCACTATCTTATACACTAGCTTATAAACTAGTTAATACACTAGTTTATGCACTATCCTATACACTAGGTTATACACTATCTTATGCTACAGCTTATACACTATCCTATACACTAGTTTATACACTATCTTATACACTAGCTTATACGTTAGCTTTTATACTAGATTATGCACTAGCTTATACTCTAGATTATACACTAGCTTATACTATAGATTATACACTAGCTTATACTCTAGATTATACACTAGCTTATACTATAGATTATGCACTAGCGTATACTCTAGATTATACACTAGCTTATACTCTAGCTGATACACTAGCATTTTCTCTAGCTTATACACTAGCTTATACTCTAACTTATACACTAGCTTATACACTATCTTATCAACTGGATTATACTCTAGATTATACACTAGCTTATACACTAGCTTATACACTAGCTTATATTCTAGATTATACACTAGCTTATACACTAGATAATATACTAGCTTATACACTAGCTTACTCACTAGAATATACACTAGCTTATACACTAACTTATACTCTAGGTTATACACTAGCTTATACACTAGCTTATACTCTGCTCTGGTTTATACATTATCTTATACTCTAGATTATACAGTAGCTTATACTCTAGCTTATACCCTAACTTATTCTCTAGCTTATACACTATCTTATGCTCTAGCTTATACACTAGATAATAAACTAGGTTATACTCTAGACTATACAATAGCTTATATTCTAGCTTATTCACTAGCTTATACTCTAGATTATACACTAGCTTATTCTCACGATTATACACCAGCTTATGCACTAGCTTATACATTAGCTTATGCACTAGATTATACACTAGCTTATACTCTAGCTTATATTCTGCTCTGGCTTATACTCTAGCTTATACACTAGCTTATACTCTAACTTATACACTATCTTTTACTCTAGCTAATACACTAGCCTATACATTAGATTACTCACTAGCGTATTCTCTAACTTATACACTAGCTTATTCACTAGCTCATACTCTAGCCTACTCACTAGAATATACACTAGCTTATACACTAGCTTATTCTCTAGCTAATACACTAGGTTATACTCTGCTCTGGCTTATACTCTAGCTTATACACTATCTTATGCACAAGATTATGCACTAGATTATACACTAGTTTATACACTAGCTTATACACTGGCTTATACACTAGAGAATTCACTATCTTATCCACTAGATACTAGAGTATTCACAAGCTTATACTCTAACTTATCCAAAAGTGTATACTCTGATTATACACTAGATTATACACTAGCTATTACACTAGCTTATACGCTAGATTATACACTAGCTTATACAGTAGCGTATACTCTAGCTTATACTCTAGCTTATACACTAGCCTATACACTAGCTTATACTCTAGCTTATACAGTAGCGTATACTCTAGCTTATACACTAGCTTATACACTAGCTTATACTCTAGCTTATACTCTAGCTTATACACTATCTTATACTCTAGCTTATACACTAGATTATAAACTATATTATACTCTAGACTATGCACTAGCTTATACTCTAGCTTATACATTAGCTTATTCTCTAGATTATACACTAGCTTACACTCTAGCTGATACACTGCTCTGGCTTATTCTCTAGCTTATAAACTATCTTATACTGTAGATTATGCACTAGCTTATACACTAGCTTAAACACTATCTTATACTCTAGCTTATACACTAGCTTATACACTAGCTTATACACTAGCTTATACATTAGCTTATACAGTAGCGTATACTCTAGCTTATACACTAGCTTATACACTAGATTATAAACTATATTATACTCTAGACTATGCACTAGCTTATACTCTAGCTTATACATTAGCTTATTCTCTAGATTATACACTAACTTATACACTAGCCTATGCACTATATTATACACTAGATTAATCACTAGCTTATACACTATCATATACTCTAGATTATGCACTACCTTACACACTAGCTTATACGCTAGATTATACCCTATATTATACACTAGATTATACACTAGCTTATACACTAGCTTCTACACTAGTTTATTCTCTAGCTTATACTCTGCTTTGGCTTATACACTAGCTTATACACTAGATTATACTCTAGCTTATACGCTATCTTATACTATAGATTATACTCTAGCTTATACGCTATCTTATACTCTAGATTATACTCTAGATTATACACTATCTTATACTCTAGATTATACACTAGCTTATACATTATCTTATACACTGGTTTATACACTCGTTTATGCATTATCTTATACTCTAGCTTATACACTAGCTTATACTCTAGCTTATTCTCTGCTCTGGCTTATACTCTAGATTATACACTATATTATTCACTAGCTTATACACTAGCATATACAATAGCGTATACTCTAGCTTATGCACTATCTTAATCTCCAGTTTATATACTATCTTATACACTAGTGTATACACTATCTAATACACTAGCTTATACACTAGCTTATACTCTAGATTATACATTAGTTTATACACCAGCTTATACTCTAGCTTATTCTCTATCTTATGCACTAGATTATACTCTAGATTATACACTAGCGTATACACTAGCTTAAACACTAGCTTATATTCTAGATTATACACTAGCTTATATTCTAGATTATACACTAGCTAATACACTAGCTTACTCACTAGAATATACACTAGCTTATACACTATCTTATTCACTAGTTTATACAATATCTTTTATTCTAGCTTATAAACTAGCTTATACACTAGATTATACACTAGCTTATACTCTAACTTATGCACAAGATAATACACCAGCTTATACTATTCCTTATACACTAGCTTATACACTATCTTATACACTGGATTATACATTATATTATACACTAGCTTATACTCTAGCTTATACACTAGCGTATTCTCTAGCTGATCCACTAGCTTCATGGATGATACATCAAACATAGATATCCTCTCGAGGACGACGTAGTTGTTAAAAGATGATCGAACATCTTGGAGTGGAAGCATGCAAATGATTAATACCAATGGTGAATACCCATGTCAGTCATCAGTAGTATTTATGCCCATGATTGATCTCAACCCAAGCGATGAGACATGTATATATTCAACGCTTATCTGGGTCAGCCAGCATGCAAAGCAATATAATGTGACGCCTGTGTTAACATTCGACCAACCTCTGTGGTTCAAGGCAAATATGATTGTTAGTGCAGAACCATCCGGCAGTGATGTCAGTAAGGTTGTTGTTCGATTAGGAGGGTTTCACACGGAAATGAGCTTCCTTGGTGCTGTTGGACACATAATGAACGACTCGGGTCTCCTCCAGGAAGTAATCACAACAGTGTATGCGGAAAAGGCAATGAGTCATGAGTCATATGCTTACCGAAAGAGCTGTAGTTAGAGCCTTATGAGATCATGGACTGGTTTATATGGCCCTCCAGTCACTCATAGTATGTGAAGTGTTTAATCTCGACCTGATTGGTAGAGATCTGGATGAAACTGATGGCCAGGAACACGAAGCAGAAGTAATTTATCTTGAGGACATTGAGAATGTCGCACAGAGCAGTTCACAATCTGTAGAACATGAGGATAGTATTCCACAGCCTCACAATGATAGTACCTTAACACATGGGAAAAGTAAGAATATCTCTGATGAGATGAGGAATGATACAGTTTCGAAAACTGATAGAGAATCGACAATGGATGGGATTTCGCATGAGATTGACGCTGATTTAGAATCTGCTCTGGAATTGTTTAACAATGTATTGACAGGAGAAATAGGCATAGAACAGGCATGTAAAGATGAAATAGTCACACAAATTCAAAGCAGAATGGATTCATATTGTGACAAAATATCAGCTAACAGTAGAACAGCACGATTGTGGTTGCAATATATTGAAATGGTGGAATTACTGAGAGAATTCATAAAAACAGAGCGAACAGGAAACTGGCAGTTACACCTGAAGACATTAAGGGCCATGTTACCATATTTCACAGCATCTGGGCATAACATATATGCCAAATCAGCCTATTTGTATCTAGTGAAAATGAATGCCTTGCAGAAAACACACCCAAAGCTCTATGAATATTTCATGAAAGGGTTTCATGTTGTTAGACGGAGTGATAGGTATTGGGCTGGATTGTCGACAGATCTAGTGATTGAGCAGGTGCTTATGCGGCGTTTGAATAGTGCAGGGGGACTTACTCGAGGTAGAGGAATGACTGATATACAAAGAGCCGTGTGGGTACTCTCTCGACCTGCAACATCGTCTATTAATGAAGCAATGCAAACCTTCTCTGTTGCGATATATACCTCAAGTGAACAACACAAAGATACATACTTATCAGTGCGAAAGCGATATAAAAAATACATGCAAGTGGTAACTGAGTATATACTTGAACGAACCCCATTCAAAACGAAAAATGATCTCAAAAGCTTAACAAGTGGGGTAGTGTCGTATGACAGTACTGCTGATCAGGCAACGCAGATTGGAGAGAATATTGTGACAAAGATGGCTGGCCAAAAAGTAAACGAGTTCTCGGTCAAGAGGAAAGATGCAGTCGTGCCTATGAATGATAAATCTGCGTTCAAAATTGACGAAGATACAGTCAAGATCGACCCTCAGTTGTTGTTCCAGAGATTAGTTAGTGCGGCTAACAGAATGACTAATGAACCCGATCTTCCACTTACATATGAGTTATGCACACACCCACCGGCATTATTTGAATCATCCAGACAAATGAGAGCAGCAGACAAACCTGTATTAGCGAATGCTATGAAGTCAGCCGACAATCTTAGTCCGAGAACACATGATCCTGGTGATAGTTATCATGTTGTTGATGGTGGTATGTTGCTGCAGTGGATTTCTTGGGAAAGTGGTCAGATATTTGAAGAAATGTGTTCTACATACGTCCAGTTTGTGCAGTCTAGGTACACCAATTGCATTGTTGCCTATGGTGGTTATGACAATGGGCCAACTACTAAAGACAGCACTCATGATCGTAGAACTGCAGGAATGGTTGGTACAGAAGTAAGATTTACCCAATCCAGCACATTTAGAGGGAAAAAGAAAACATTTCTATCTAACCCAAAAAACAAACAGCTCTTCATATACATGTTGTCAGGGAAAATGAGGGCATAGAAACATCACACGCCGTTGCCGATGCCGATTTACTCATCGTATTAACAGCTGTACGCCGTTCACAGTCAAAACCAACCATATTGGTCGGAGATGACACTGACCTATTGGTGTTATTGTGTTATCACACAGCACATGACTCGCACCCTGTATATCTACAGCATAGGCCCACATTCAACCGTAGTATATGTTGGGATATACACACACTGCAAGGAGAGAAACTATATAAGCTCTGCTTCCGTTTTGATCCTTTCCTATTCTTTGATTTTGTGTGCATGTATTGTTTTGTGAATGTATATAGTGGGATACATATATTTAAACCAACTACAAGCGTACCTTGGCGACGATGTTTGTAGGAACATATTGTTCTTACATGCTGTGTTGGGGTCAAAAAGGGTATGGCTTAGGAAAAGGGACTGCTCTGAAAGCATTTGAAAAGAGTGAAGTATTCCGTCATGTTGCATCAGTGTTTCATACACCACCAACAGAGGTGACAAAAGTGAATAGTGTCAGCTGTGGGGAACAAGCTCTCGTGTATCTATACAAAGGCAGTCGTGGAGAAACATTGGACAGCTTACGTTTGAGCAAGTTTGTCGAAAAGGTAGCCACAAATACCATGTTTGTTGATCCGAAACAACTCCCCCAACCTCTGATGCTGCAGAATTCCACAGCTTGCGAGTTTACCTGCAAGTACAGGACTGGAAATGTGATGATGCACTGAATCTAACGGACTGGGGCTGGGAACTAGTTGGAGACAGGCTATTCCCTGTGACAACTAGGAAAGGTCCAGCTCCAATACATATATTGAAGGTTGTGCGTTGTACTTGTTCTAGTGGCTGTAAAACAAAGGCATGCAGCTGCAAAAATGTTGGCCTTGCATGTAGTGCTGCATTTAGTTCCTGCAAAGGATTTAGCTGTGAAAACCTGACTACTTTGAACCTGACTACAAGCAGTTTACATTGTGCATACATGTCTGCACATAAAATAGATTTGTAATCATCTTGGAATGTGAATTTGATAGTACACTAATTGAGATCCAGTACCAGTTTTAACATTTCCTATGTTTGTTTTCTGCGACCACATTGTCAAATCCAGATTATTAGAATAATGTATACGCTTAATATTCATTGATGCTAATTTGCATAGTTCTGTGTTTTGACGCCATATTGGATATTCTACATTGACCAGCAGCAATGGACTCTCATGACCTTTTCACATGTTGTATTTCACATTATATACAATAAATACACCATACAATTGTTTATGAAGGACACCATTACTTTGTATATGTAAAAATATTGATATATCTTGAAAAACGAATTTTCGGCGGCCATTTTGGATTTTTGCCACCATATTGGATTGTTTTTGAAAACGGTAATGTCTTTAATCTATGCGCAATTTATATTTATACTTCCATGGCCAATTTTAACTTCCTAAGACAAATGAAGATGGAGTTATAGTCGGATTCCAGAATTTCGCAGTTTTGTTTATATTTTCTACGTTTTACCCCAAAAAAAGGCATTTAGCATTAAAAGACTGTGGTGGAATTTTACTTTGTTAGTTAAGACACACTATATATTGCATATACCAAAAATCGCTTTTGTAGGAATTAATTCCTTTATTTTCATAAAAGAACCCTACTATATACACTATCTTATACTCTAGCTTATACACTATCTTATACACTAGCTTGTACACTAGCCTATACATTAGCTTATACTCTAACTAATACACTATCTTATACACTAGTTAATACACTATCTTATACACTATCTTATACATTAGCTTATACTCTAGCTTATATACTAGATTATACAATAGCTTATACTCTTGATTATACACTAGTGTATACACTATCTTATACTCTAGCTTATACTCTATCTTATACACTAGCTTATACTCTAGATTATACACTAGCTTATACACTAGCTTTTACGCTAGATTATACACTGGCTTATACACTAGCTTATATTCTAGCTTACTCAATAGAATATACACAAGATTATACACTAACTTTTACTCTAGCATATACATTAGCTTATACACTAGCGTATTCTCTAGCTGATACACTAGCTTATACTCTAGGTTATACTCTGTTCTGGCTTATACACTAGCTTAATACACTATCTTATACTCTATCTTATACACTTGTTTATACACTAGCTTATACACTAGCTTATACACTAGCTTATACACTAGATTATACACTAGATTATACACTAGATTATACACTAGAGTATACTCTAGTTTATACACTAGCTTATACCCTAGTTTATTCACTAGCTTATACACTAGCTTATACACTAGCTTATATTCAAGCTTACTCACTAGAATATACACAAGCTTATACACTAACTTATACTCTAGCTTATACACTAGCTTATACACTAGCGTATTCTCTAGCTGATACACTATCTTATACTATAGATTATACACTACATTATACACTAGAATATACACTAGATTATACACTTGTTTATACACTAGCTTATATACTAGCTTATACAATAGCTTATACTCTAGATTATACACTAGTTCATACACTATATTATACACTAGCTTATACTCTAGCTTATACCGTAGCTTATACTCTAGCCTATACACTATCTTATACTCTAGCTTATACCGTAGCTTATACTCTAGCTTATACACTATCTTATACTCTAGCTGATAAACAAGCTTATACAATAGCGTATACTCTAGCTTATGCACTAGCTTATTCACTAGCTTATGCCCTAGCTTATATTCTAGCTTATACACCATCTTTTACTCTAGCTTATACACTATCTTATACACTAGCTTATTCTCTAGCTTATACACTAGCTTGTACACTAGCTTATACTCTAGCTTATACTCTATCTTATAAACTAGCGTATACTATAGCTTATACACTATCTTATACTCTAGCTTATACACTATCTTATACCCTAGCTTATTCTCTAGCTTAGACTCTAGATTATACACAAGCTTATACATTAGCTTATACAGTAGCTTATACACTATCTTATACACTAGATTATGCTCTAGATTATACACTAGCTAATTCACTAGCTTAAACACTACCTTATAGACTAGATTCACTAGCTTATACTCTAGCTTACTCACCATAATATACAGTAGCGTATACACTATATTATACACTAGAGTATACACTAGCTTATACTCTAACTTATACTCTAGCTTATACACTATCTTATACACTAGACAATACATTAGATTATACACTAGATTATACACTAGCTTATACGCTAGATTATACACTAGCTTATACACTAGCTTATACACTAGCTTATACACTAGCTTATACACTAGCTTATACACTAGCTTATACACTAGCTTATACGCTAGATTATACACTAGCTTATACACTAGCTTATACACTAGCTTATACGCTAGATTATACACTAGCTTATACACTATCTTATACACTAGCTTATGCTCTGCTCTGGCTAATACACTAGCTTATACACTATCTTATGCTCTAGATTATACACTAGATTATACACTAGATTATACATAGATTATACACTAGTTTATAAAATAGCTTATACATTAGCTTATACTCTAGATTATACACTAGCTTATACACTATCTTATACCCTAGCTAATACTGTAGCTTATTCTCTAGCTTATACACTAGCTTATACACTTTCTTATACTCTAGCTTATACACTAGCTTATACTCTAGCGTATGCACTAGCTTATTCACTAGCTTATACTCTAGCGTATGCACTAGCTTATACACTAGCTTATACTCTAGCGTATGCTCTAGCTTATACTCTAGCTTATACACTATATTTTACTCTAGCGTATACACTATCTTATACACTAGCTTATACACTATCTTATACACTAGCTTATACACTAGCTTATGCTCCAGCTTATACTCTATCTTATACACTATCTTATGCACTAGCTTATACTCTAGATTATACACGAGCTTATTCACTAGCTTATACACTAGCTTATACTCTAGATTATACACTATCTTATACACTAGCTTATTCACTAGCTTATACTCTATCTTATACACTATCTTATGCACTAGCTTATACTCTAGCTTACTCACTAGAATATACAGTAGCTTTTACACTATATTATACACTAGCTTATACTCTAGCTTACTCACTAGAATATACAGTAGATTTTACACTATAGTATACACTAGTTTATACTCTAGCTTACTCACTAGAATATACAGTAGCTTTTACACTATATTATACACTAGTTTATACTCTAGCTTACTCACTAGAATATACAGTAGCTTTTACACTATATTATACACTAGCTTATACTCTAGCTTACTCACTAGAATATACAGTAGCGTTTACACTATATTATACTCTAGTTTATACAATATATTTTACTCTAGCTTATAAACTAGCTTATACACTAGATTATACACTAGCTTATACTCTAACTTATATTCTAGCTTATACACTATCTTATACACTAGATAATAAATTAGATTATACTCTAGATTATACACTAGCTTATGCACTAGCTTATACACTAGCTTATATTCTAGATAATACACTAGCTTATATTCTAGATTATATACTAACATATAAACTATCTTAAACTCTAGCTTATACACTAGCTTATTTACTAGCTTATACCCTATCTTATACACTATCTTATACACTAGCTTATACTCTAGATTATACATTAGCTTATACACGAGCTTATACATTAGCTTATACACTAACTTATTCTCTAGCTTATACACTAGATTATTCACTAGCTTATACTCTAACTTATACACTAGCTTATACACTAGCTTATACACTAGCTTAAACACTACCTTATATTCTAGATTATACACTAGCTTATATTCTAGATTATACATTAGCTTATACACTAGCTTATACGCTAGATTATACACTAGCTTATACACTAGCTTAAACTCTAGCATATACACTAGCTTATGCTCTAGCTTATACTCTAGCTTATACACTATCTTTTGCTCTAGCTCATACACTAGCTTATGCATTAGCTTATACTCTAGCTTATACACTATCTTATAGGATGCATTATGGGTATATCGCGGTATTAGCTATTAAAAACCAAACTACAGATAAAAGTTTCAAAGTTTCAAAGTTTTATTTGTTTAAATCCAGAAGGTCTCAGACCCATGTGGCATACATGTACATATACAAAAATATGGCGACAGCAATTCATTATATCAATATATCTAATTAATTATATAATACTAAAGCAAATATTTATATGTGATAATATGTTATAATATAGATGAAAAAATCTTTAATAATATAAGTTACCGTGGGTACATTGCATCTCATATATACATTAAAATTATAAACGTACAGAAAATGTACAATATGCATGTACTATTGACTTGATACATTGGAGAACATAAATAACACGTATACTCTATTACTTTATTCTAACCTTACTATTTCAAGCATTTCTGCATTACATAACGTTCCATGCAAAATATTTGACACTAAAGTATATGTATATTCTTTTATTCTTAACACCAATAACATTTACTTGTACTTACCATGTTTATGAAAGACGTCTATTAAAGTACATACATCAAGTTATATTGGTATTATATTGGACTTATCATATAACATATTATAATCTAACACGTTATTATCTAGTATACAACTCATTTGTCCTAAGGGTAAATGATTTTTCTATATATATACTTAAATTTTTAATAACCTGTTTATTTTCACTATTAATTAATTCAACAAATGTATGCATATTGGGACGCCTCCAGTAATATCTCGGAATAAACAGCTTTCTCAAATCACAATACAGGTTACATTCTAATACAAAGTGAAATTCATCTTCTAGACTATTACATGAGTTACATTTTCTTTCGTTTACTGGTGTACTTAATGGTTTTGTCCATGGACCAGTTTCAATAAAAAGTCTGTGTGACGATAAACGTAAACGGGCTAAACATACACGAAATTTCTTAACAGTAACAATATCTAAATATGGTTGAAACCTATGATGTGAAACATATCTATAAAATAATGCTCTACTCGATTCGTTCAGTCTACCTGACCAGTTTGTAAGAACTGGTCTTTAATTCTTTGTTTTACAGTAATTAAAATAAGTCAACATTTCCAACATTTTGAAAAAGCCAAGCTTCATAAAACCCAAGAGTACATAATAAATCTCTAATTAATTAATGAACACCAGTTTGTCCTGTTAGGGTAAGCTTTTGCGTCTTGCATCAACATTAAATACACTTTTTTAGTATATTTATCTTCATTTATACTTAAAATCTGAATTATCTCATATTCTGTAGTGGCAATCTACCTAAATCACCGTAAATAAAATCATTTTGCGTGTTTTTCTTTACTCCTAATAAACGTTTGCAAAACTGCATATGTAATCGTTCTATCGACTTACCTTTATGAAAACCCCATATTTCACTGCCATAATTAAGAATGCGTAAGATTAGCTTATCAAACAAGTTTAACCTATGTTTAACAGATATATCAGTAAACTTATACATGTATAAATATTTTTCCACTTTAAAAATAGCTTTAAGTGTTTGACCAGCTAATGTACTTTGAGCTTCAGAGAATGAGCCACATGTAGTGAAAACTATACCAAGGTAAACAAATTTATTGACAATTTCAACAATACCACCATCATAATAAAAGTTCATGTTTTCTGGTAAACGACCACCTTTCCTGAATATCATAACCTTGGTTTTTTTGGTATTAACCACCAGTTTCCATTTATTACAATACTCCCATAATAATTCTAGACTACCTTGTAATGCAGCACAATTAGTTGCAAATATGACTATATCATCAGCATACAGTATTAAAAACACTTTGAACATATTAACATCGATACCCTCAAAACCATGTTTAATAAACATATCTTCGGTGTCATTGATATACATTGCAAAAAGGAAAGGTGATAAACATTCACCCTGTCTAACGCCTAGCATGACTTCGAAACTGTCACTTAACTGGTTATAATACTTAACTCTTGATTTCACAGCTATATACATCGATTTAATAATGTTTAAAATGTTTCCTCTGATACCTAGTTGAATTAATTTGGACCATAAATGATCACGATTTACATAATCAAAGGCTTTACTAAAGTCTATAAATGCACAATATAAATGCTTACCACTATTAATCACATGATTTATTAAACCATGTAAAACAAAAATATTATCCACCGTACCTAATTTCGAACGAAAGCCTGCCTGTGCCTCTATATACATACTATAAATGTCAGCCCATTCTGTTAATCGGTTATTTAAAACACTTCCCTAATGTACTAAGCAATGTTATTCCTCTATAGTTATTTTCATCATTTATACTGCCCTTTTTATGTAACGGAACTACAAAACCATCTGACCAGGACTCGGGAAAATACCCAATTTCAAAAATCTTATTAAATAATGATAGTAAATATGGCAGTAAAATACATTTACCATGTACAAAGAACTCATTTAAGTACAAATCAGGACCGCCACTTTTATTTGGGCTTAACTGATTAATTGCTTTTAACACATTTTCTGTCGTAATTGGTAAATTTAATTCTTCAAACATAATATTAAACTCCTCTCTTTCATATCTATCAACAACATATAAGACATCTTCATCGGGACTAAAGAAATGATCATCAGGGTTATTCACTGATTTAAAATATTGTTCAAAAACATCCAATGAAATATTAGATTCCTTAACACCAGCACAGTTCTTAAGCATTTTCCAGTACAACTTTGCATTTTTATGTTTGGCCTCTATTAATTTACTAGTTTCACTTTTGTCATACTCATATCTAGCTTTACGTAAACAACTTTTATATTGTGATCTAGTATTAACCATGTATATTCTATTTGTTTCCGTTTTGTCTACCCTATATAAATTTAACGCAGCGTAAAACAATCGTCGCTTGTCATCACATTCTGATGTATACCATGTCTGTCCTGACTCAACATTACAATAAGGCTGCCTAGTATTATATAACTTTTGTTTAAACAAAGGGGAGACAACTCCATCAATAATATCAGATAATTCACTAATACAACTATTAATATCGTTATTACAAGTGCTTTTGACTATATTTAGCTGAAACGCTTCTAACTTAATTGTAGTATTATTTGAAGACAAGCTATCAATGTATTCGTCTGTCATTCCTCTGTGCCATGTATACTTATAGTCTATATGCTCGTGTTCTTTATTTTCAGGTTTAATATTCAATCCTGGTACATCAAATACTAATGTAAAATCAACTAAACAGTGATCAGATAATATACTAGGATCAGCAATATTAAAATAATCAACATACTGAAATAAATTCTGTGTGCTAATAACATAGTCAACAACACTTGACCCTCTATTTCCAACAAATGTATAGCAACCAATATTGTTGTCGTTACCAAATCGACCGTTTAAAATACGTAAACCTGTTTGTCTACACAAATCCAACAAAACTAAACCATTATTATTCAAGCGGCCTTTATCTTGTGAATAACGTTTAATATTTCCATCAGTATAATAATCGTCTGGCAAAACATCAACATGGGAGTAATTATCATCAACGACATAGTCTGGACACTCAGAGGTATGCGAGTTCATATCGCCGCAGAGAATAAAATTAAAGCCATTTTCATGTTTTGAATCTAAACTAACAATATGCTCGAATAATCTGTCATAGGTACTGGATTCGATCATGGTTTGTCGGCTGCTCTGTTCAGGTATAATGTAGCATAAACAAACAAATAAGTCATTATGTAGGCCAAGTTTAAAACCGTTTATCTTAATACAAATAATATCATCTTCACTATGAAAAATTACAGTATCACAGGAGACGAACTCATTTCTAACGTATATAATTATACCACCTGAGGAGCGTTTGCTAGAGGCTTTATTTTCTGACCTGTTTAGATTAAAATGCTCATAACATTCAACAGATAAATCCGAAAATTGATTGGCCCAAGTTTCCGTAAATAACACAATGTCATGATTGTTAAATATATCTTTTATTTCTGGAGACAGTAATTTATTTGTCCGTATTGTTGAACTACCCTGAATGTTCAATAATGCACAACGCAGCAAGACCTTCTCAGTGTTGACCTATTGTCCTAGTAGCGCACCTGTAGGGGAAACCCCACCACGTGTCAATTGCTCACGATCAGCTTGTTTGTTTTGATTCACTAGAGTACACGGTTTATTTATAGCATCAGGTAAAACCCGATCTGTCTTTCTTCGTGTTGTACTTACACTTTCTCTCCTGTACGGAATGGCGGAGTTTGAACGTTTTTCTGACCTTGATACTGCACGTGAGTTTCGTGCACGTCCCCTTGCTATGGGTAGTTTTGACGTTTCACCACAGTGTGACTCGGTTGGCTGACTCGCACTATCACTAGTGGCCACGGATTTGAGTTCTGTTTCGTCAGTTTCAACAGTATTTTGTGAATGTGGAAGTGCAGCTATGAATGGGATTTCATTACTTATAGGGATATGTGATGTGGGATTTACTGACAGAGTATTTTCAGCGGGGGGAAGTGTGATTGTGGTACAGTACGGGACGTCACAAACTGGATTTACCGAAGAAATAGATCCGTTCTGACATTGTGCAGTTTGTGGGATGTCAACAGGTGTACCTGGCACGAGTGGAATGTCAACATTTCCGCAGTCTGTCTGACTACAAGTGGCAGGTGTTTGAGTCTCCATTGGATATATTCGGGACGCGATATCCTGGGTAATATGGGAGCTTAACATGCTGTGCGCTGGGACTAAATGAGTCGGTTGGAGTTGCAACTGAGGGTTCGATTGCTGGAAAACACCCGGGACTGATAAGTGCATGTGAAAGGGATTCTTAATCTGGCCTGGATTTACGTTACTTTGTGCCACATTCGGGTGAGCAAAAGGGCTAAAGAATGGAAAAGGGGCCTGTGGGTTATTGTTTACATTCAGTGATCCATGAGCACTGACCTGTGGCACCTGTGGTAAGTTAGTTATACTGTTACTCTTGTGTTCATTTATATGTATATTGCCACTGTGTTGAGTTGTAGATCTAGTCGTAGGCACTGAATCACAGTATAGTTGTCCCTCCTGTGAGATCATGCTTGGTGTTGATTGGTCGCATGTTAATTGATCAATCTGTGATAATCTGCTGATGCGTGTATATTTATTCCAATCTGGCATTTCATCTTTTACCAATTTTCCATCTTGTAAAAGTTTGGCTGGGAACACAATCTGTATTTTTGACTGAGGCGAGTTATTTTTCAACAGTTTGTACTGAGGCCAAATACGGGATCGAGCCTCCTGGATTTCACGAGGCAGGTCGAAATCTACAGAAAATGGTGTTCCTTTCAACATAGTAACGCGACTCATAATTGACTCAGTGTCGCAGTAGTCCCTGAAATTCACAATAATTGGCCTTCTCTGGTGTTGTTGTCTGGTATTTCGTTGACCTAATCTGTGTGCACGGGCCATGTATATGTCTCTAGGGTCAATATCTAGGTGATTGTCGAGAAAATCGCGTATTAGTGCAAAACAGTTCTCGCCTTTGTTCTCACTGAAACCCCTGAATATAAGGTTGTTTCTTCTCGATCTGGCTTCTATATCAATGGACCGATATGCCAGTAATTTCATGAAGTCAGTTTGTCTGTTAGTTGTGCTAACTACCTGCTTGATCTTTTCATTCATACCTGTTTTTTCAGGGATTTTTCAAACATTTTCATTCCAGAACTGCAACTCATCTGCTCAATGCTAATGTTTCTAAGTTCAACAAACATGTGGTTCAACTGACTGTCAATGGAACTATTCATAAAATCTTGTTTAGTTATTTCAATATTCGTTGAATAATTCATGGTTTTCATGGTGCTGTTTTCCCGCTCTTGCAAAAGTTCAAAACGATTCTGTATTGGAACAGCAAAATCCATATTTAAATCATAAATTTCTACTAAAGCACATCTAGACACTATAGATCACCAAAAATATGCTTTTAATCAAAAGTTTATCCACAAAAAGTATAGGAAACTGTTATTTTATCACTTTTTTCGTCAATAAAGAAAGAACGCGACTACGCTGTCCGCCATATTTAATTGCCTTTACCAATATACCATTATATAACTGAATTTAAAACTCATTTTGCTTCATTCTATGACTTCTCCACTTCAACATTACAAATACACAAAGAAGAAATACTATTGGGAATCACTTGTGTTTATCATGTTTTTGGTGCCATCGTGTCAGCAGTTACGTAGTCACTAGTTCCGAGTATACCTCGGCAAATGGCCGAGGCTCTGATTTAGGTGTTTACACAAAGGTAGTCATAATAAAACTATATGAGTATTTGATATATACCTTAATCTGTATTATATGTAAGTCTAGCAGTACATTTATCATTTTAACATAAAACATGAATATCTTTTTAATCTCCTACCAGAAAACAACAACTAGCTTTAGGCCCACGATGGGCCTACTTTTTATGAATAATAAAATGCGGGAATCTGGCTATATCACCATATGTCAATAGATGTACATCACGGGAGAAAGTTCCATAGATATGAACATCAAAATAATAAAAAATAATAACTTTGGTGGGAAAATTGTTTTGAAAAATAATCATTCAGTAGAAAAAGCGCATCTCGGACCGTAAAAGTATGCCCATATTTGGTAATACGGGAATTACGGAGTAACCTAAACACGTGATCATAAATACCAGATAGCAGACCGCCAATTTACAAAGTTGGAATGAACATAAATATATATATTATGGACATTTGGAACATTTTTCCGATAAAGGGGTGGGGTAATTTTGCATAGATCTTGATATTCGCTAAGCATCTTGCATCAGTAATTTACTCACCACTTATGTTGACAGTTTATGATTTCTTGTTTATCAACACATGTTTACATTTCTGGGTCAACACTGATTCATTGGGCGCATTCGACTGGGGATTTTCGTTGAGCAAAAATAAGCTCCACCCACATTGCGCACTAAGAAGTAGTTGCTCAACGCTGAATGCCGAGTCGAATAGGAGTTCATCTCAACGCTCATAATTTTCACCCTCGCACCGGTTGTAACTTCCGGTCGGAATACGAATGTCAACAAGAAAAATAAAGGTGGTAGCTATTCTGTCGCACTTGGACGTTGTGGGATGTGTATCGGCATCTGAGAGCGATGACAGCGATACTGACGACGATACTGAAGCGATTGCCATTCTTCTGTCGCAAAGAAAGTATGATTTATTCTGGATAGAGACCAGTTTTAGCGACTTTACTGTCAAAATATACATCAAATCAAAAAATGTTATCGACATGGACAAGTGTGTGTGGGTAACATACTAATAATCAACAAACCTACTCAGTCTAAAATTAGGATAGTAGTAAACCCAGCTCTTTGAATGGTAAACAAACGGGCGCCATTTTGAATACGCTTTATAGTAACTCATTTGCATATAAGGGAAAATAAAGTAGGTCACGCGCGTGCGCGTCACTATAGAGCCTATTGATGATATATCGCGCAACTACCGATCTCTTTACTTGTTGCGTATACGTCACCACCACCACTACCGAGCTCTTTGCTTTTTTTAGTATACGCGTCACTATTAATGACGTAGCGCTCAACTACAGAGCTCTTTGCTTTTTTTGGTATACGCGTCACTATATAGCCTATTGGTAATAGCTTTATAAATAGCGATCTCGTACCATTCTATAAATATAGACTACGAACCGATCCATAAATAACTATTACGAACGCTTCTATATAAATATAGTCCGATTAGAACGGTCTTAGTACTCAAGCAGCTTCACGAGCTTCAACGAATATACGGGTAAGTTCATTATATTATTCAAGCTAGGCGTACGTTTTTATCGAGTAAGAAATCCTAATTATATACAAACTTAACCTATGTACGAATATGAATAATATATATCGTTACGTATACTTCCATAAAAACGCGATAAATTATTAATAATCCGTAATGTACGTTTTAGAGCGGAGCACAGCTAACACCGCAATATACATCTCAGTTTAGGCACCTCACCCAACAACATCAGTACAGAAAATGAAGGCCGTTTGCAACAGTATTTACCGCAAAATACGTCATTAGTGTCATGGGTGGCTATCTCCGAATATATCCTATCGGTTTCGTATGACGCACGTTAATTCTCTGCTCAATACATCGGAATGGCTCCAATAATGAATGCGATGTATGAGGTTATATGTTAGTCAGTTGACCCTAAATAACCTTATCCGGGAATGCGAGAAATATTTATAAACATCACCAGCCAGTAGGTACACAAAATGAAAACAGCATGGAACCAAACACTGACACATTCATACAGGTAATTATAAATATGATTCTAAGGTAATTAATACGTTTACATACCGATGTTGTTAATGCCGACCGTTAAAAGCTAAAGGTATGACCAACAACATTTCTCCTAACGCATTAACCGATAAGCCTTGAGAGCGTACATAACTTAATCCTCAGTTAATTGGTCTTAATTGATGAGATGTAGCTGATTGTATAGCCTCAATGAGAACGAAATATTTATTTCTGTCTGCTTATCAACTCGAAGGTATTTTACATGGAATATTATTAAACTCGTTTCAAGTTTGATTTATTTGACATCTTGCCACGCGTACATTTTGAATCCCAAACCCCACGCTGTATCTCCGCGTGAGAGTTCGCTCAATTAGTTTTATAATTAACGGCAAATATAAACATTAGCATAAATTGGGAAAATAAGCACTGTAACGATTCATTATAGCAAGAATATTTAAAACATGTAAACATAACGTCATATCATATTTACAATCAGACTATTCATAGTGTATATATAGATATACGCCCATATCTATTGTCTGTCTGTCTGTCCGTCTGTCTGTCCGTCCGTCTGTCTGTCTGTCTGTCTGTCTGTCTGTCTGTCTGTCTGTCTGTGTGCATCTTCTGTCTCGTGCACTGTCTTCTGTCTGTCTTTGCCGTGCTCTGTCTCTGTGTGTGCGTGTGTGCGTGTGCGTCTGTCTGTCGGATGGTTGCGTTCTGTGTCTGTTGTCTGTCTGTCTGTCGCTCTGTCCTGTCTGTCTGTCTGTCTGCCTGTTGTTGTCTGTATGGGTTCTGCCCTGTCTGTCTGTCTGTGTGCGTGTGTGTGCGTGCGTGTCTGTCTGTCTGTCTGTCTGCGTCTGTGTGCGTGTGTGTGCGTGCGTGCGTGTGTGTCTGTCTGTCTGTCTGTCTGTCTGTCCGTCTGTCAGGTTGTCTGTCTGTCTGCTGTTGTTTTCTGTCTGTCTGTCTGTCTGCCTTCCCGCCCGTCCGTCTGTCTGTCTATCTGGCTGACTGTCCGTCCGTCCGGCGGTCTGTCTGTCGATGGAGCATCTTCTGCCTCGTGCACTGTCCTCCAAAACAACGGCTTTGATGTTTTCATGATAGATATGTAATAGCGTGCAGATGGCTCATTATGTTCGAATTATAAGATGTACATGTATGTAAATGATGTATGCAGTCCTACAGCGGTACTCAAATCAATCTAAAATACTCGTTTCGCTATTGTGCTAACATTAATTTGTATAAACTATTTACATCCCCGATGCTAATCACGTGATCGGTATTACATCGCGCATCCTTTATTACGGTTGTAGAGAACATGCGTATGTGTCAATGTTGTTATCATAATACGCCTATCAGTTTCACGCGAAGCCTATTTTATGGTAATACATGCTTTATTTGATAGACGACGTCGCTCGGAGATTAGGGTTCGAACATGGCTTATGAATGTATACGTCCAGACTGGTGTGACACCTGTGTGGTCGCTACAGGAAAATGTTGCTTTCCAATATGCTCATCTGTTAGCCTTCCTTATTTATTTATCATCGACCCCCTCGTTAATAGGGGTGACGCCTCTAAAAGTGTAGTCGTTAATTCATTTTTGTTGCAGGATACGCTCCAATTCCAGAAGCATACAGGCGCGTAGCTGCCATTAGGCCCGGGCCTGCACATCAGTATTTATAAGGATATCCATAATTCGATTATTAGATATAGGGGTAGAGTCGCGTACGCTGTTTATAACGGAGTTAAAAGACTCGGCCTACAACGTCATCAATTTTTCTACTCTGCGTTAGAGCGTAGACATCTGTATAAATCGACGTAGCTCGGTGAGACCGACACGACCATATCTTTCATTTATTTATACGGCCAGTACTTTTCGAGAAATAGCGGTTTAAAGATTTGATATATTCTTAAAGTCACCAATATGAAAATAAAAAAATATTTAAACGTAACTATAAGTTAGTTCTAATATACGCGTATCGACGTCACGAGTCCGACGCTACCCTTCATTTTGATCTATCATTAGTCGATATATCTATAATACTGATTATCTCCCTTTAATCGTAACTAAGTTTGAAGAAAAATGAACTTTCGAGGAAAATGGCCTTGTTTGGTATCGTCGGAAAGATCTCGAAGAGACAATGACGAATCCGCGAATCAATTAATGGTCAGACCTCATACCGGAAGTAGTGATCCGAAAAACCGGAAATACCGATATAAATTCGCTATATAAGCTTTATCATAGGACCTATCTATCCGGGGGTTTCGATAAACGAGTATACGTTCCGAGCCTACGATTTACAAAATGGAGGATAAAAATGGCGGGAAAACACTATCTCGCTTATTAACGGTCCATTCGACTCGGGGTGTGCCATTTCTGTCCGTACCTACCATTAATTCTAATTACGTAGCTAATGTCCGTACACACTCCCTCTACACATTCTCGGTATACCGATTATATTTATTATCTTCATTTCGATCTTAAGATGTTGATATTATATAATACGTATAAGTGCCTAAATATCCTTACACTTTGGCATCCGATACTTAAGTCGCTGACCGTTTCCGGCATATTGCATCAGTAAGTCGTTGGCGTCACGAAATCATGTCCAGACACGTATAGACCTATCCTATAAATGAACTAAGGTGCTATAAATAGAAAACTAGTTGGAACGGGCTATTTATATTCATCCAATCAGAACCTATTACTATAAATAACAATGACATACGTTACTATAAATAGAAAACTAGTTAGATACGGTATTGCTATTTTTATTTATCCGAGGAGAGCGTATTGCTATAAATAACAATTAACTACGTTACTATAAATAGAAAACTAGTTAGAACCGGTATTGCTATTTTTATTTATCCAATGACGTTATAACCGACCAATCAGAATCCATGATAGTGACATATACCGATAAAATGATTATATTACTACAATATATACACACTATCTCACCATATTTACGTACATTACTACAAGATACACACACTATCGCACCATATATACACACATTACTACAAGATATACACGCTGTCTCACCATATCTACATACATTCCTACAAGATATATCCACTATCTCACCATATTTACATACATTACTACAATAACTACACACTGTCTCACCATATCTAAATACATTTCTACAAGATATACACACTATCTCACCATATATACACACATTACTACAAGATATACACGCTGTCTCACCATATCTACATACATTCCTACAAGATATATCCACTATCTCACCATATGTACATGCATTACTACAATAACTACACACTGTCTCACCATATCTAAATACATTACTACAATATATACACACTATATCACCATATCTGCATATATTACAACAATATATATCCACTAGTTCACCATATATACATACATTTCTACAAGATATACACACTATCTCACCATATATACATACATTGCTACTAAATATACACACTTTCTCACCAAATCTACATACATTACTACAAGATATATCCACTATCTCACAATATTTACATACATTACTACAAGATATACACACTATGGCACCATATCTACAAACATTGCTACAAGATCTACACACTATATCACCATATCTACATACATTCCTACAAGATATATCCACTATATCACCATATCTATGTATATTCCTACAAGATATATCCACTATCTCACCATATTTACATACATTACTACAATAACTACGCGCTGTCTCACCATATCTACATAAATTACTACAAGATATACCTCTCCGCCTCCGTGGTCGAGTGGTTAAGGTCGCTGACTTGTATACCACTGTAACCTATCATCACTGATCGTCACGGGTTCGAGCCCCGCTCAGGCCGTGTCTCATTTATATGAAAAAGTTGGCAGTTTCTTACGGAGGTTGGTGCACCCAAGTACTGGTTAACCGCTGGAACCTGCCCAGGAAAGGTGTTGTT
Source organism: Archivesica marissinica (assembly GCA_014843695.1). NCBI lineage: Eukaryota > Metazoa > Mollusca > Bivalvia > Venerida > Vesicomyidae > Archivesica > Archivesica marissinica. The sequence continues at coordinate 44,598,218 of CM026399.1, read as the reverse complement.
AGGTAAACTGCCCGCCGGCGATATAGCCCAAAATGGTGCTGATGCAGGCGTAAAACCCGAATCATAACATAACATAACAAGATATACACACTATCTCACCATATCTATGTACATTACTACAATATATACGCACTATCTCACCATATCTACATTCATTACTACAAGATCTACACACTATTTCACCAAATATACATTCATTACTACAAGATATACACGATGTCTCAACATATCTACATACATTACTACAATATATACACACTATTTCACAATATTTACATACATTAATACAATAACTACACGCTGTCTCCCCATATCTACATAAATTACTACAAGATCTACACACTATATCACCATATCTACATACATTCCTACAAGATATATCCACTATCTCACCATATTTACATTCATTACTACAAGATCTACACACTATATCAACATATCTACATACATTCCTACAAGATATATCCACTAACTCACCATATTTACATACATTACTACAATAACTACACACTGTCTCACCATATCTACATACATTACTACAAGATATATCCACTATCTCACCATATTTACATACATTACTACAAGATATACACACTATCTTACCATATCTACATTCATTACTACAAGATCTACACACTATTTCACCATATCTACGTTCATTACTACAAGATATACACGCTGTCTCACCATATCTACATACATTACTACAAGATCTCCACACTATTTCATCATATCTACATACATTCCTACAAGATCTACACACTATTTCACCATATCTACATACATTAATACAATATATACACACTATCTCACCATATCTACATATATTACAACAATATATATCCACTATCTCACCATATCTACATTCATTACTACAAGATCTACACACTATTTCACCATATATACATTCATTACTACAATATATACACACTATATCACCATATCTACATATATTACTACAATATATATCCACTATCTCACCATATCTACATTCATTACTACAAGATATACACACTATCTCACCATATATACATACATTGCTACTAGATATACACACTTTCTCACCATATCTACATACATTACTACAAGATATATCCACTATCTCACAATATTTACATTCATTAGTACAAGATATACACACTATGTCACCATATCTACAAACATTGCTACAAGATCTACTCACTATTTCACTATATTACATACATTGATACAAGATATATCCACTATCTCACCATATCTACATTCATTACTACAAGATCTACACACTATATCACCATATCTACGTATATTCCTACAAGATATATCCACTATCTCACCATATTTACATACATTACTACAATAACTACGCGCTGTCTCACCATATCTACATAAATTACTATAAGATATACACACTATCTCACCATATCTATGTACATTACTACAATATATACGCACTATCTCACCATATCTACATTCATTACTACAAGATCTACACACTATTTCACCATATCTACATACATTACTACAAGATATATACACTATCTCACCATATCTACATACATTACTACAAGATATACACACTATCTCACCATATTTACATACATTACTACAATAACTACACACTGTCTCACCATATCTACATACATTACTACAAGATATACACACTATCTCACCATATATACATACATTACTACAAGATCTACACACTGTCTCACCATATCTACATACATTCCTACAAGATATATCCACTATCTCACCATATTTACATACATTACTACAATAACTACACACTGTATCACCATATCTACATACATTACTACAATATATATCCACTATCTCACCATATCTACATACATTTCTACAAGATATACACACTATCTCAACATATATACATACATTGCTACTAGATATACACACTATCTCACCATATCTACATACATTACTACAAGATATATACACTATCTCACAATATTTACGTACATTACTACAAGATATACACACTATGTCACCATATCTACATACATTGATACAATATATACACACTATATCACCATATCTACATACATTACTACAATATATATCCACTATCTCACCATATCTACGTTCATTACTACAAGATCTACACACTATATCACCATATATACGTATATTACTACAAGATATATCCACTATCTCACCATATTTACGTACATTACTACAATATATACACACTGTCTCACCATATCTACATGCATTACTACAAGATATACACACTATCTCACCATATCTACATACATTACTACAAGATATATCCACTATCTCACCATATATACATACATTACTACAATAACTACACACTGTCTCACCATATCTACATACATTACTACAAGATATATACACTATCTCACCATATATACGTACATTATTACAAGATATACACACTGTCTCACCATATATACATACATTACTACAATATATACACACTATATCACCATATCTACATATATTACAACAATATATATCCACTATCTAACCATAACCACATACATTTATACAAGATATACACACTATCTCCCCATATATACGTACATTGCTACTAAATATACACACTATCTCACCAAATCTACATACATTAATACAAGATATATCCACTATCACACAATATTTACGTACATTACTACAAGATATACACAGTATCTCACCATATCTACATACATTACTACAAGAAATTATTCACTATATCACCATATATACGTTCATTACTACAATATCTAAACACTATCGCACCATATATACATTCATTACTACAAGATATACACACTATATCACCATATCTACATATATTACTACAAGATATACGCACTTTTGCACCATATCTACATAAATCCCGCATCAACACAAAACATGGATCTTACCATAACATTAGGTCGTCAAAACATGTATTAAACCGTAGCGTTTCAGTTTTTTAACAGATTAACGACACAAACATGCGCTTGTAGGGTCTTATATCGAAACGACGGAGACAAAAACTGAAATAACAATGACAAAAACTGAAACGCTTGTGTCGGAAATTGAAACGCTTGTGTCAGAAACCGAAACGCTTGTGTCAAAAACTGAAACGGACTCTATGGAGAATTACGTGTAAAAACTGAAACGCTAGTGTCAAAAACTGAAACGCTCGTGTCAGAAACTGAAACGTTACTGTCAAAAAATTGAAACGTTAGATACAAAAACAATATTCCTTTTAGTCTTTCCGAAATTTAAAGATTTAAGAAGAAAATATATAAAACGTTATTTTTGTTCTTGGCCTAACATGCATACATTCTTATCTTTAATGACTTGTCAGTCACAAACACAGATCTTAAACCTTGCTAAGTATATTTATTATGCAAATCACACAAGAAATCAATATATCATTACCATCATTCCTTACATTGCTATTATACTGTTATAGTTCATGCTTCTCTGTAGACTGTGTATATATGTGATGCTATAAGCATCTGCTGATGTTTAATGCAATAAATATTGTATTGTATTGTATTATGCTTCTTTTTATCACATTACCAAAGCGAGCTCGATTTCATAATAAATAGCGTTGCTACTTTCATTTTGGCGCCAACTGTTTGCGTAAATTGTCATGACGTCACTACACAAAGCAGCTTTATATTTCATATGTTTTAAACACCATCATAATTACCTCGTGACTTCTTTTAAGTCGTAGTTTGTCTTACCATTAACGTTGTGTAACAATTCACAAAGAAATATGCATACTTTAAAGTTTAATTTACACATAATAAGGATTATTCTATCAGCCAATCACACTCCGTTCATGTGTTATTACTAGTGATGGCAACGAATAGCAATTTTGCTATTCGAATATTCGATTGGGAAAGTATTCGAATATTCGAATATTCGATCATGATTCTGTCAAAAGATTCAAAAACCTACTTTCTGTTTCAGTGTGACTTCTTCCGGGTATGGCCGTGTAAATATGGCGACGACTCAATCAGTTATTGTTATCATCCTCTGTACACATTGTATTTAACACCAGTCACCTCGCTATGCATAATTATACATTCGACGTAACTGGTGTATGAATAGGACTGCATATATGCATAGTAAACATACATTTTTGATACATACATGCATGTATTACTTCCGGAGTGAATAAAGTATGTAAATAAAATATGGCCTGTGTTTCTTACACATATTTCCCATTGGAATTTACTGTGCCGAGGGATTGGGAAAGTCATAAATTAATTAAACAGTGTATCACTAGAATCCAGTCGGACATGCTATTTGTTGATGATATCTGACATGAGGCATCCGTATACATTATAGTTTGTGGCCATTATACAGAATTGTTATGAATGAAAAACACACCTGACATTTTAAAACTTTTAATTTGTGAATAACATTTCCTGTATTTAATTCATGCACTATTTATTCAGAAAATTATGTTTCAACTATGTATGTTTATGTACAACCTTATTCAAATATTATTTTTGACAATAACTTAACCATCAACATTAAATATGGACAATATCCTAAAAATCGTACTTATATAATATGTTGACCTTTTGTAATATTGAGCAGTTAATTGAAAATTAACATGGGCGTGAATGTTGTTGCAAACTTCCTGTGATATTTCAAAGAAGTTTATTGTCTAAACATATTTAAAACCATTTCAAAGACTACCGATATTGTGTTAATAATAGTACAAAGAAGCTTTACTGTGCTTTTATCGACCTCAAGCGTTCGATACCCTCTGGAGAAATGGGTTATCGCAGAAAATGTTTAACTTAAGAATAAATGGCAAATGTCTTAGCCTAATCAAAAATATGTATCAAAATATCAAATATTGTGTTACGGTAAATTCAAAGTTGTCTAACTTTTTCCCAAGTAATATTGCCGTACGTCAGGGGGAGAACTTGTCTCCTCTTCTCTTTTCTCTATTTCTAAATGATTTAAACACTTATTTTGTGCAAAACCAGAATAACGAAGGTGTTAGTATTGCAACTGGAGAACAAGTAAATGAATTACATAATTTTTTCAAAATATTTATTTTGCTGTACGCCGATGATACTGTTATCTTATCAGAATCAGAATACGACTTTAAACAAGCTCTAACGACTTATGAAAATTATTGCAATGAATGGAAACTAACAGTCAATATATCGAAATCTAAAATTATCATTTTTTCAAAAGGAAGACAACCAGTCTATAATTTTATGTTTAACGATCTACCATTAGAAATAGTAAATGAATATAAATATTTGGGAATTTACTTTTGTAGAAGTGGTTCATTTTATAGATGTAAAAATCATATTGCTTCTCAGGCCACTAGAGCGATGTATAGTTTGATAAGGAATTCAAATCGATTAAGTCTACCTATTGATATACAAATTGACCTGTTTATTAAAACTGTAAAGCCTATTTTACTATATGGTTCAGAAATTTGGGGGTACGGAAACTTAGAAGTCATTGAACGTGTACAACTAAAATTTTTGAAATACATTTTAAATATGAAAAGATCCTCACCAAATTACATGGTCTATGGGGAAACTGGTAGTATGCCGTTACGAATAGAGATAGAATCACGAATAATAGCCTTCTGGACACGTATAATCAACTATAACATAAACAACGTACCAGAAAAACGTTGCACCGTTATGTATAATAGCATATATGTAATGTCAAATATAACTACACGAACGAGACACTTAAGAAAAAATCCCCATGGCTTTTTAATGTCAGAAATATATTGTATAAATGCGGTCTAAGCAATATTTGGTATGACCATTACCCTCAAAACACTAAATGGCTTAGATTGACAGTTAAGCAAATACTGCAGGACCTGTTCATAAATGAGTGGTACTCACAAGTTGACAACTCGAGCAATAGTACCTTCGATAGGATTTTCAAAAAGGAGTTGAAATTTGAAAGTTATTTGTCATCTACTCCTAAGGCAGTTCTACCGTATATAATTAGATTTAGGACTAAAAATCACCGTCTTCCAATTGAAACAGGAAATTGGGCCAGAATCCCTATTAACCTTAGAACTTGCAATTTTTGTAATGACAAGATTGGAGACGAATTACATTATTTATTAGAATGTCCGAATTTAATTGATAACAGGAAAAAGTATATAAAGCCATATTATTACCGTCGTCCAAACACATTTAAGATGGAACAGCTCATAAATACTACGAACAGATCAGAATTTCTGAAACTGTGCAAACAATTTTGCTTGGGATATGATATTGGGATAATTCCTTTGTACTTATATTTGCATTACATGTAATATGCTACTGTAAATCAGTGTGTTTTATATATATTGTTTGTAATGTCGTTTGACACGATTGATAGAGACGTCATATGGAGCATCCTCGGGCACTACGGCATACCAGGAAAGATCATCAACATTATTCGGAGCCTGTACAACAACACCACTTGCCATGTGATCCATGACATGAACCTTTCACAGCCATTTCCCGTCAGCACCGGCGTCCGTCAGGGCTGTATGCTCTCGCCTCTCCTTTTCTCCGTCGTACTGGACTGGATAATGAGAACGACAGTAGACAGACCAAGAGGAATACAGTGGACACTTACAGAGAAGTTGGAGGACCTCGACTTTGCGGACGATATAGGCCTCCTGTCCCACACACACCAACACATGCAACAGAAGTCAGAACGCTTACACACAGTTGCGAAGACTACAGGGCTGGAGATCAACATTAAGAAGACCAAGTGCCTCAGGGTAAACGCGGCAAGGAACATACCCATTCAGATAGATGGCCATCCAATCGATAATGTTGACTCCTTCACCTACCTCGGCAGTGTCATCAGCAAAACGGGGGGAACAGAAGAAGACATCCAAGCCCGTATTGGGAAAGCACGACATGCCTTTGTGACGTTGAAGCCAGTATGGAACAACAATAACATCCACCTCAAGACAAAGCTCAAACTGTTTGAGACGAATGTTAAGACAGTCCTCTTGTACGGAGCTGAGACCTGGAGACGCACCAAGGGCCTTGACCACAAACTACAGGTATTCATCAACAACTGCCTCAGACAGATCCTACTCATCAGATGGCCAGAAAAGATCACCAACCAGGAGTTGTGGCGGCAAAAAAGACAGGACCCCATCACAGACTCTATCACACAGAGGAAGTGGCGGTGGATAGGGCACACTCTACGACGAGACCAGCCCAACATAGCACGCCAAGCACTGGATTGGAATCCACAGGGCACACGGAAAAGAGGTCCACCAGTTACGACATGGCGAAGGACTCTGGACAGTGAGCTGCGCCGAAGCAGGATGTCCTGGGGGGAAGCCAAAGCAGCAGCAACGGACCGGTCCAAGTGGAGAGCAGTGGTGAAGGCCCTATACCCCAACCGGGGTGAAGAGGATTGATGATGATGAATGTCGTTCAAAGAGCCTCTTGTAACATATTTACATGTATAACCTCATGTGTTCATGCTAACATGAATTGAGAGAAATAAAGGATTTTGACTTGACTTGACTTGACTTGATATTAACCAAGCAACAATAATTGGCAAAAATTTTTCTAATTTGTCTTTAATTACAATTATGTATTAGAACTTTGTTATTTAAATGTTTATAAACAATAATTTGCAAACAAATTAATTATATTACCCCTTGATAACATTAAATCAAACACGACGTACCTACCGTATATACACCAATTTACTGTAATTATCCGATTACCTGGGAGTGTATCAATTAAGTGAATAAACACCTGCGATCGTGGGGCCACAACATGCATGATTTAGTCACACATCCTGGGGCGATTTCTTTTGTATTCTGACTTAGAATTTCCAAGGTTATATGATGGATTCAAATGAAAACAACACCGATGCATCTGATTTTATGACAGTTTATTTCAATTTCTTATTTTTTTACTAATATTCGAATACCGTAATAGTATTCGGATATTCGGACGTCCGAACGAATATTCGAATATTAGAATATTCGTTGCCATCCCTAGTTATTACACGTGTGTACATATAGGAAAGTATGAGATGACTGTATTATCTGTATTATACTGAATACAGGCAAAGTTATTAAACAGTCGCATGAGCATTTTCAAAATATATTACAAGCAAAGGAAAATGGAACATTCCGCGAACAGGGAATATATCTAATGGAGAAGATGATATATAGTGTGTACTGGTAACGCTTATGGAATCCGTTGCCAAAATAATTATAATACTTAATATATATGAAATGTGTTGGCAATTCCTACAGTATTTGCCTAGCTGATTGGCTGTCAATCGACACATTGAAAATAATTCCGTTCTTTTATCAGCTATAGCGTAATTGAAAGAGGGCAATCAAGGATCAATATTTGCTGTGTGTCAATAGTACATACAGAATAGGAGAACATCATAGCGAATCACTGCCCATGTCATATATTGGACTGAGTACAACTTTCGAAGCTGAATACACTCGGATTAATGAAAGTATTTGATCACAATAATTCCGGATTCTATGCAATGCAGTGTTCCTCCCAAACTATTCTACATGAAAAGGAAATCATTCAATTAATAAACAGGCGTAGTATACGACATGTGTTGACATAGCAACATGTATGTAAATAAGCTCAAAACCCATGTCTGATGGATCTGTAGTCCAGTTCTTAACACGCTGGACTGGTAATCCAGGGATCGTCTGACCATAATAACATTAACAGTCTTTCAGATGGGACTTTAAACCGAGGTCTCGTGTCTGTGCTTTACACCGTGTACGTAAAAGAACCAGAGGAGACACTGGACTTGATCTATGTCTGTATCATTGCACTATCCTCCAACAATCTAAAATGACTAATCGCTTCAGGAGATGTCGTTCATATCGGCAACCGGAAGCGACGATAAATAAACGTAATCACACACATGCGTGAAACAACACATGTATCCAAAATAAGAAAGCACTTCCGCTCTGTGATAGCTTTGATATGCATGTATGGCTTACCTTTTGCACCTAAGCAAAATTAGCTTTGGACTAATCTGAATACAAATATCCCTTAAGAACCGTTTCAATTTGTTACACTGACGAATATAGTCCATAGTTCAGAAAATACAATTTTTTAGCATGCGAGTTTGGAGATTGCAAATTTGCATTACCTGGCTGATTTAATGTTTGGTGCTGTTTACAAGCAAATACATTAAATATCCATTAACAAATATTACATTGCTTGCCTCCTACATGATGTTAAATAGCCGCTACCGTCTCTATGGCATATTCATCCAAAGCAACACGTTTTCAATGTTCGTATTGTTTGCGCACATTAGTACAAAACGTAATAGAATTAGCATTTTCAACGGACGGATGTCTGTTCGATTAGCGCAGTGGTTAGCGCTCTCGCTTCTCACCAATGCAACCGGGGTTCGATCCTCGGACCGGAAAATATGTGAGATGGTACGATAGCTGCCATATCGGACAGGTTGGTGTTCTCCGGGTACTCCGGTTTCCTCCCACAGGAATGAGCACATTTACGCTTCCATCCGCGCCAACGAGAGTGATTAATATAAGATAGATTTCTTTATTTATAGAGGGTGACCTAATTAGTTTTGAACTAATCCTCCTTAGGGCCCTCTTCAATTTGTTAACACTATAGAATAAATGTACATACACAATAATTATAACATAGTTATGTCGTACAATATACATGCATAATGTTGTACAAAGTAACTTAAACAACAGCCTAAATAAATCAGGTACTTTGATAGAAATACAAAACGACATAAGCATATTGATTTACAATCATTATATATATATAACTGTCTAGTGTCTACCGATTAAAACGTTGTATAAGTTGTTAGAACCTACTTCGCAATCGTTGTAAAATAAATAACGTTCAAACTAATTAAGCTCAACGGACGAGGAATCATTTGGTAACGAAAGGATATCTCGTGTTTTGTTCTCATTTAAATATATAGGATTGAAAGATCATGCAAGAACCAAGCCAGCGAGCTTGTTCGAGAGACTAGATTATTATATTGAACGCGGCGGTAATTCCTAATATACTCAGGAAATTATCTGAATAAATACGGCGTAATAAAGTGGCTAGTCGGTCACAAGTACATCTGGCATATTTTATTCATCTTAATACAGAACTGTTAGTTCACCAAAGTGCGTATATGCATGCAGCTGGTTGATCAGAAAGAAGTACCGTACTGGCTCTTTGGTCAGCTGCGGTTACTGAAACAGCGGCCTCGGATTGGTTGAAAAAAACTGTAGGGAAGCCGTTGAAATTGAATGAGCCATACGATGATTGGCTGAGTAGGTATTGTCCACACGTGTGACATTTATTTCAATAAATTAAAATACTGCATTTTGGAATATGTAGTTTAGATTTATCGCCACATATTTGTTGACAAATTGGTGTAAGAAGACCATTCAGCTCCAAATAACCTTTAACTTAGTGGCTGTCATTATTGTGAAACCCTATTGAAAAGTGCCGGTCTACGGGTGTTTTAAATGTAAATCCATTGAAAATGAACAGTTGTGTGTAGCAAACTATATTTGCGGAGTATATAAGGGGACTGTAAAAGTAAAGTAGTGTTTGTTTATTATAGTGACACCCCTATTGAAAGGGCCATGAGACACGTGTGTTTATGAACATCAGTTGCTGTACTTCCCGAATCATATCCGTGTATGCCAGGCTACAGGGATTCGGCACGTTTGGGGGTACTAGTATATATATTTAAGTACAGGGATTCTACTCTGTGGGATGTCAGATTTCGTCAACGATGAAACGAGCGTTCTGATTGGATTATGATTATTCTTCATAAAAAAACCAAATATCTAGTTACATTCTAATAATCCATCCAGAACGCTCGTTTCAACGCGAACTGTGCCGCTTGAGAAATTTTCAAAACAAATTGAAAAATTCTACGAAATCTCTTTTTGACGTACATTTTTGCCGAATAAACCTACACGTTAGTGGAAACACATTGTATTGATAATGTTATTCACTGTTAAAACTCTTCCGTCGAAGATTTTTTTTTGTTGATGACAGAACCCGTGTCCTGGTATGGAAATGTGACCTGCTATGGCCAATGTCTGTGGCAATTGTTTGTAAAGTATACATGCATGCAGCTTAAAGTTGTATTTTATTTGAAGACCAATATAAAGACTCGGGATAGGCGTTATATTTGGACAGATTTGTACAACATTGTTTCAGATATGGCCATTTTACTGATCGATGCGAAATCTGACACAGAGTAGAATCCCTGTACTTAAATATATATACTAGTACCCCCAAACGTGCCGAATCCCTGTGTGCCAGGCGCCAGCCTGATAAGCAATCGGTAACCATTAGTTAACTAGATTGCGGTTCACTAACCGGTCATATAAGAACGTACCCCTGACCAGGTTTGAACCTTCGACCCCATGTCCGTAGGCGGACACTTTAGCTACTAGACCTCGGAGACTGTATGTCGCAATGGAGTATTATGGAGAATTCCAATAGCAGGGGCTGGCCCTTTATGAAGTGGCTTATGATGTAGAAAGAATTCCAATAGCAGGGACTGGCCCTTTATGAAGTGGCGTATGATGTAGAAAGAATTCCAATAGCAGGGGCTGGCCCTTTATGACGTGGCGTATGATGTAGAAAGAATTCCAATAGCAGGGACTGGCCCTTTATGAAGTGGCGTATGATGTAGAAAGAATTCCAATAGCAGGGACTGGCCCTTTATGAAGTGGCATATGATGTAGAACGACTTCCAATAGCAGGGACTGGCCCTTTATGAAGTGGTGTATGATGTAAAAAGAATTCCAATAGCAGGGGCTGGCCCTTTATGAAGTGGCGTATGATGTAGAAAGAATTCCAATAGTAGGGGCTGACCCTTTATGAAGTGGCGTATGATGTAGAAAGAATTCCAATAGTAGGGGCTGACCCTTTATGAAGTGGCGTATGATGTAGAAAGAATTCCAATAGCAGGGGCTGGCCCTTTATGAAGTGGGGTATGCTGTAGAAAGACTTCCAATAGCAGGGGCTGGTCCTTTGTGAAGTGGCGTATGATAGAAATAAGATAATTACTTATCTGTAATTGTAAACGGGAAAACAACCGGTGCCTACAACATATTTATTACTCGAAGATAAATTGCTTATCCCTAATATGTATTCCTTATTGTGAGTGAATTTCCATGTTTTATTCTTTTATTCTTGCGCTTAATAACTGGTCTTGATCCATGTGATCTTTTGATACACAATCAATCCCTTATGAATCCTCACAAATCAACAGTTCACTACAGTTATTTCTGGAAAATAACCTAATAGTGTTTCTATTCGGACACAATTGGATTCTGGGTAAATCTTGATATAGACGAATATAATGAGTCTAGTGGGCTAAAACGTAATAAAACATAATCATGCGCATTCACTAAGAATATTCGAGAGAGAGAGAGAGAGAGAGAGTCCCGTATGAGGTCAATAATAATTGGCGGCTGAATTTACTAACGCAGTGCGCTGGAATAGGTTAATTGATTTTTGTAAGTTATGTTCCTTATAGCAGCTTACTGCTATTTTCTTTCTTCTAATGGAAACATAACACTAATACTCAAATTTTAAAATTTGTCCAAGAGTTCACTTTAGCAAACAACCATTTTCGAAGCATTAAAATATATGGAACTATAAAAGAGTAATCACCATGCCAACAATCCACTCCTTATATATGTCGGTGTACAGCAAGCACATTCTAGGAAAATGCGAACATGGGTTTTAACATTGTACATGTTACAGTATAAAATTGCTTACGCAGATTAGAATGTCAGTTTTGGAAGTCGTGATATAACAGTGATAGATCGTTCGCTTCAGCTGCGAAAGGCCCCGAGTTCGCGCCCAGCTATAGCCGTTACGGTTGTGCCATTGGGCAAGGCATTTACGTTCCACATTGCCTCTTCTCTCTCCTCGTGGCGATGGATTCCATCAGGAATGTGGTCTCCTTAGTGATTAATATAAGTTGTAATAACATGTTTCGCATTCGAGCTAAAATAAATGTTATTAACTAAACCTAAGTTACAGCTCATACGCTACGTATTGGAAGTGACGTTACGGCATACAGTGCATTGCTAGATGTGACAGGAAATGTCTTGTATGTAACAATGGTGATGTTGAGGACGAGTGTCACTTTATGTTGATATGCAATAAATTCAATGCGTTAAGAAAACGAGTTATAGCTATATATTATACTGAGCGCCGGAACATGTTCAACTTTATTGAATTACTGAACTTAGACACTACTGGCAAACTAATCAAATTATTATAGTTTCTGGAATATGCTTGCAATGTTAACTTTGCGAAATACATGTATTTTTGCTACATTTCTACCAATAGTATTTGATTTTTCTGACATCAAATTAGTGAATTTGATAATAGTTAGCCACACAGGCACCAAATTTTGTTTGGCCTATGGTCATATAGTAAGTAATATATAATGACACAATTTTTTTTGTTTGGCCTATGGTCATATAGTAAGTAATATATAATATTATTATATATTACTTACTATATGACCATAGGCCAAAAAAAATGTTGTGTCTGGTGCCTGTGGTTGGCCATGTATAGTAATAACGGTTTAAATATTTCTGCCTAAGATCTCTAAATTTCTGACATATAAGAATGCCTAAATCCCAAAATAAATATCTGTTCTGCTCTGTTCTATATTGCATTGCCTAACTATATACAACTATGCTTTAGTGTTAACAAAATTAATTAAGAGGGCGTTACGGAGGGTTTGGTCAGAACTAATTAGGTCACCATCTATAAATACAGCAATATATCTAACATATTTTACCATACCGTATCGATTTTATCTGATCCAGATTTTGATTGATAAATGACCATTTGAAATAAGGACTTGATGCCGTCGTTTATCCTGCAGATTCGTTTAATTTAAAGATTGCTATATACGAATTGCTTATACATAGTTCCCGTGTGACGTCATCATTCCTACTGTGGCTGCCATTTTGATTGGCAAAGTTGATCAGATATTATATATAATATATAGTAGCGTAATTTTGTTTTCTTCATAAAATATGTTTCATCCATTCACCATGATTCATACATTGTTGGAAATCCCCCAATGGACATATTTTTTGTATCATTTTTTTTTTTTTTTTATCAATTGAAATACAATCTACATCCGATATGTCAAAGTCGGTTATGTCGAATTTTCCGGTTATCTCGAAGTCCGATCAAAGTCCCGTTTCAGCAACTATCATATTACATATAACTGGCTCCGTTTATATCGAATTTCGTTAAGTCAAATTTCGGTTATGTCGAAGTATTTTGTTCGGTCCGACGGAATTCGACATAACGGATGTAGACTGTAATTAAAATTAGTTGTTGATTTTTAGTGAAATGTACAGTATGATACTATAAGCCATTATCAAAGGAAACTAAACTAAATGGCTGTCCGATTAGCCCAATGGTTAGCGCGCTAGCTTCTCACCAATGCACCCCACCTCGGGTTCGATCCTCGGACCGGGAAGTATATGAGTTGGTACGGTGGTAGCCAGATCGGACAGGTGGGTTTTCTCCGGGTACTCTGGTTTCATCCCACATTTACGCTTTCGTCCGCGCCAACGAGATTGAGTAATATAAGTTGTTAAAACCTGCTTCGCAATCGTAAAATAAATAAAGTTAAAAACAAATTTATTTTTTAAAAATGCATTAAATCTGACGAAAGCTGTCATTTCCAAACGTGTTGAAGTGACTTATCAGTTAGTAATGAATTGGTTGTGTTGTTTGGTTTTGGGAGGGTAACGTCGTACCAACAGCTTAGGTCACTTGGTGTCTCTCCGGCTAGTATTGATGGAGGAAGACCCATGTGCCCCTCCGAGCAATATGTCAGACACCCGAATAGAACCACCGACCTACCACACTCCAGTTGGATAGCTTCCTCACTTGAAAGGTTTCGACACTGCAAGTGGGAATCGAACCTATAGCGACGAGGAGCAAGTGATTTGAAGTCAACACGACCGTAATCACGCGGTCACAGAGGCCCCTGGATAACAATACAATATTGAACTCACAAGTTACAATACCATATATTGATAAAACGATAATTAAGTGCAAGAATGTCATGGAAACCAGTACATCTGACAATATATATGTAACGAATATATTAAATCGACCACAGCCGTTATTTAACGCTGTTTAAACTTATGCTAGATACCGGCCCTTTATGTGGTTTGAATGCTATAGTATCCCTATTTATTTAACATATCTGTATATACAAAGCTGTTTAAACTTATGCTAGATACCGGCCCTTTACGTAGTTTGAATGCTATATTATCCCTATTTATTTAACCTATCTACACGAGGGCTGTTTAAACTTATGCTAGATACCGGCCCTTTACGTCGTTTGAATGCTATAGTATCCCTATTTATTTAACCTATCTACACACAGCTATTTAAACTTATGTTAGATACCGGCCCTTTACGTGGTTTGAAGTTTATATTATCCCTATTTATAAAGTGCAAAGGAAACTCCCTGACCCTTCAACATTACAAAACCAAATGCATTTTCCGGTTGCTTTGGCAAAACTATTCACGTCCTCTTTCAACGAATGATTTGCTATATTTATTAAAAATCCATCAGATTTCAGAAATGATCATTCAACTATTGAAGTTGTATCTAACATGCATGTTACACTTAACTTTCTTGTTCATCTTTTTGTGCACAGAAACGTAAACCATACGTCAGTTACATGTACCTAGATTTTACCGGGACCTTTAATGACTTACCAAGAGCGCAACTATTGTAAGTGGTAACACGCTGGACTGGTAATCCAGGGATCGCAGGTTCGATCCCCCGTCTGACCCTAATACAATTAACAGTCTTTCAGATGGGACGTTAAACCGAGGTCTCGTGTCGGTGCTTTAGACCGTGCACGTAAAAGAACCAGAGGAGACTCTGGAATGGGTCTCTCTCTGTATCATTGCACTATATATTATATGTTATGATTCGGGTTTTACGCCTGCATCAGCACCATTTTGGGCTATATCGCCGGCGGGCAGTTTACCTAACAACACCTTTCCTGGGCAGGCTCCAGCGGTTAACCAGTACTTGGGTGCACCAACCTCCGTAAGAAACTGCCAACTTTTTCATATAAATGAGACACGGCCTGAGCGGGGCTCGAACCCGTGACCATCAGTGATGATAGGTTATAGTGGTATACAAGTCAGCGACCTTAACCACTCGACCACGGAGGCGGACTTATCATTGCACTATCCTCCAAAATCTAAAATGACTAATATCTTCAGGAGGCGTCGCTCATATGGGCAACCGGTAGCGACGATAAATAAACGTTAAACACACCTATTGTAAGTGGATGTCTCTTCAGGTGCGAAATGCCGTTATGATTGTGTTACACGATATTTAAATTCCACGTTGCCTCTTCTCTCTCCATCGTGGCGATGGATTACATCAGGAATGAGGTCTCGAGAGTGATTAATATAAGTTGTAAGAACTTGTTTGTATAAGCTAAATATTTAAAAAACTAACTATATAAATATACACATGGTATAAATGAAAAGTTCTTACAGGATATACTAAATATGTACACTACTATAAAGGCATACATACAGTCGAATAGTCCACATTCAGCAATATTTGCATGTGAATATGGTGTCAGACAAGGTGACATTCTGTCACCTTTATTATTACTGTGTTACTTAATGCTTTACTGGACTTTCTGCAAGGATCGAAGTATACGCTATGTGTTATTTTACTTTATGGCAGTCCTATGCTCACCATATTGCGCTTGCACTATGTAATACTGTTGATTTATGGCAATTTCATTTTATATTAAATTTGGTCGTCACTTTTGAAACCGTTATTTGCGTTTACATAGTATAGACTAGCATAAATGTCACATCTCACAGGTGAAACTCATACGATAGAAGGTCTGTGAAGTTGGCTTGTAGATGGTAGTTTGTTATTCAGCTGTTTATTGGCGAATATACAGCCAGGTGTTTAAGTATGTGTGAATATTAAGCAATGCATATCTAACTGTCAAGTTATATCAAAATTTAACATTGTCTACCGTTGTCTACTTATTACTAGTGTATTTGCATACTGAATATTTATGAGCTTGAGTGATACTAAAAACGAATTTTGTTCTGCATTACGTAAGACTTTACTATAGATTCAGTCACAGGAACGAATGTGCTGTTGTGTAGCTGTATGCATGATCTTGCATTGTCCTCGTTCTGTTAACCGCTTACGTAAAACTGTTGCAATTTGGAAAATAAAGGTTGTTTGTTGTGGTTGGTAACATGTTAACAAGCAACATGCCAATCCACAACAAATGTCGCTTTTGTAAACAGCATTGAGCCATATCTGGCGGCACAGAACGTGTTGTCTGATCAGGCTCTATGCTGTTTGTTATTCGAAACTGGAGCTAGAACTATTGTCTGAATAGCAAACAACCTATATGCTGACCAGTGATCAGACGTGGCGTATTGAATCTATGTTGTTTCACATTCCATCCAATTCATTCGGCAGGTTGAATTATTATAAAAGCTATTAAACCTAAAGTAACGTAAAGGCATGTCAGCCTTTGTCATTGGTCGTTCCTTAATCACTTTTTAATGTCCTATTCCAACTTTCCTATTACAACTTTCATATTCCAACTGTCCTATTCCAACTATCATATTCCAACTATCATATTCCAACTGTCCTATTCCAACTTTCCTATTCCAACTTTCCTATTACAACTATCATATTCCAACTGTCCTATTCCAACTATCATATTCCAACTGTCCTATTCCAACTATCATATTCCAACTATCATATTCCAACTTTCCTATTCCAACTATCATATTCCAACTGTCCTATTCCAACTATCATATTCCAACTATCATATTCCAACTTTCCTATTCCAACTATCATATTCTAACTTTCCTATTCCAACTGTCCTATTCCAACTTTCCTATTCCAACTATCATATTCCAACTGTCCTATTCCAACTATCATATTCCAACTATCCTATTCCAACTTTCCTATTCCAACTTTCCTATTCCAACTATCATATTCCAACTGTCCTATTCCAACTGTCCTATTCCAACTTTCCTATTCAAACTATCATATTCCAACTTTCCTATTCCAACTATCCTATTCCAACTATCATATTCCAACTTTCCTATTTCAACTGTCCTATTCCAACTTTCCTATTCCAACTATCATATTCCAACTTTCCCATTCCAACTGTCCTATTCCAACTTTCCTATTCCAACTATCATATTCCAACTTTCCTATTCCAACTATCCTATTCCAACTATCATATTCCAACTTTCCTATTCCAACTGTCCTATTCCAACTATCATATTCCAACTGTCCTATTCCAACAATCATATTCCAACTTTCCTATTCCAACTATCATATTCCAACTTTCCTATTCCAACTGTCCTTTTCCAACTTTCCTATGCCAACTATCATATTCCAACTGTCCTATTGCAACTATCCTATTCCAACTATCATATTCCAACTTTCCTATTCCAACTATCATATTCCAACTGTCCTATTCCAACTATCCTATTCCAACTTTGCTATTCCAACTATCATATTCCAACTGTCCTATTCCAACTATCATATTCCAACTATCCTATTCCAACTATCCTATTGCAACTGTCCTATTCCAACTATCATATTCCAACTGTCATATTCCAACTGTCCTTTTCCAACTGTCCTATTCCAACTATCCTATTCCAACTATCCTATTCCAGCTTTCATATTCCAGCTTCCCTATTCCAACTATCCTATTCCAACTTTCCTATTCCAACTTTCCTATTCCAACTATCATATTCCAACTTTCATATTCCAACTTTCATATGCCAACTATCATATTCCAACTATCCTATTCCAACTTTCCTATTCCAACTTTCCTATTCCAACTGTCCTATTCCAACTTTCCTATTCCAACTATCATATTCCAACTGTCCTATTCCAACTGTCCTATTCCAACTTTCCTATTCAAACTATCATAATCCAACTTTCCTATTCCAACTATCCTCTTCCAACTATCATATTCCAACTTTCCTATTTCAACTGTCCTATTCCAACTTTCCTATTCCAACTGTCCTATTCCAACTTTCCTATTCCAACTATCATATTCCAACTTTCCTATTCCAACTATCCTATTCCAACTATCATATTCCAACTTTCCTATTCCAACTGTCCTATTCCAACTATCATATTCCAACTTTCCTATTCCAACTATCATATTCCAACTGTCCTATTCCAACAATCATATTCCAACTTTCCTATTCCAACTATCATATTCCAACTTTCCTATTCCAACTGTCCTTTTCCAACTTTCCTATGCCAACTATCATATTCCAACTGTCCTATTGCAACTATCCTATTCCAACTATCATATTCCAACTTTCCTATTCCAACTATCATATTCCAACTGTCCTATTCCAACTATCCTATTCCAACTTTGCTATTCCAACTATCATATTCCAACTGTCCTCTTCCAACTATCATATTCCAACTATCCTATTCCAACTATCCTATTGCAACTGTCCTATTCCAACTATCATATTCCAACTGTCATATTCCAACTGTCCTTTTCCAACTGTCCTATTCCAACTATCCTATTCCAACTATCCTATTCCAGCTTTCATATTCCAGCTTCCCTATTCCAACTATCCTATTCCAACTTTCCTATTCCAACTTTCCTATTCCAACTATCATATTCCAACTTTCATATTCCAACTTTCATATGCCAACTATCATATTCCAACTTTCATATTCCATCTTTCATATTCCAACTTTCCTATTCCAACTATCATATTCCAACTGTCCTATTCCAACTATCCTATTCCAACTGTCCTATTCCAACTATCCTATTCCAGCTTTCATATTCCAGCTTTCCTATTCTTCTGTGCAGTCAACATGAATTGAACGTGAACTACTTTAGTGCTAAGCTGAATATGGCCTGTTTATATTCGTGCACGTATCTTATCAGTTCAGCCATATTTCGTCACACTTTATCTAATAATTATATCGTCATACCTTGATGCAGTGATCGTCTTCATGTTTTCGTTTCATTCACGTGTCCTTACTGTGTACATCATATTATTATCTAGAGAAATAAAATTATGCTTGAAAAATTTATTACTATACCATAATACTGTCGCGGTTTTACATACTGAGTTATATCGTCCTAGATATAATCTTTTTATACGACCTATATTTGAATCGTCCTACCTGTTTGCATGATCCAATTTATGCTGTTTGTGCGTTTTACGTTTATTTATCGTCGCTACCGGTTGCCCACATGAGCTACGCCTCCTAAAGAGATTAGTCATTTTGGTTTTTGGAGGATAGTGCAATGATACCATTCCAGAGTCTCATCTGGTTCTTTTACGTGCGCGGTGTACAGCACCGACACGAGACCTCGGTTTGAAGTCCCATCTGAAAGACTGTTAATAATATTATGGTCAGACGGGGGGTCGAACCTGCGATCCCTGGATTACCAGTCCAGCGTGTTACCACTGGAGTACAGATCCGTCTGTGTTTTTATCCATCGCAGGCTATAGTTGACTTTATAGTGTTGGTATCGTAGACAAACTCGTTGATTTTAACAATTTAACAGACCATAATCTTAATATGTTATACATGTACTTAATACTATTTGCCAGTGACTATTTGTCCAAGAAATTATTATGAATGATGAACTTCGAAAAGAGTTATGTTGTATATACTATGTTTGCATTCACTTGAAATAGTATTTGGTAAAAGTCGTTGGAAATATTTTTTTAGTAGAACTTACGCAAAATAGATTTCAAAAGGTTCATAATCCATAAATCATTTATTAATATCCGAATCTGTAAGTTAACTCGTAAAGTCATTAAATATGTCTATATCGATAACACTTGTGTGATCTTCGTGTAATGCAGTTTGTTATAAGTTTCAAATCTGTATTGATAACGTCTTGGTAAGGGGCTCGGGTTGGCACTGGTGGCTCAAACCATTTGTCTGTACTTTAATTGAAGAGACAATAAAATATGTTTAAACTAAATACATATAGTTTGATGATGGAGAAATCAAAATATATCAACGCCTGTTCCCAGGCTATGTCGGGATCAGAACTGTGACGTGCAATATCTCTATCTAACCTATATACAGTATATGCTGACGTGCTCAATCATATAACGAAACTACATACAATTACATTTGTTCGATTAGTCGTGCCAATGTCATATCGCCGCTAGTAGATTTTCATTTGAAATATCAACTTTAGCATCTATGAAGAATATGTAATAAGCTTCAAAACGCCACGGGGTTAATAGGTCATGGGTATATAGTGGTGATTCGGTAAACATATGAGACACAGACGGATCTGTAGTCCAGTGGTAACACGCTGGACTGGTAATCCAGGGATCGCAGGTTCGATCCCCCGTCTGACCCTAATAAAATTAACAGTCTTTCAGATGGGACGTTAAACCGAGGTCTCGTGTCGGTGCTTTACACCGTGCACGTAAAAGAAGCAGAGGAGACTCTGGAATGGGTCTCTGTCTGTATCATGCACTATCCTCCAAAATCTAAAATAACTAATCTCTCCAGGAGGCGTCGCTCATATGGGCAACCGAAAGCGACGATAAATAAACGTAAACACACAAACACATGTGATACACTATATCCCGAGAGGCTAGACAATATCACCTGTGTTGTACATCACAACAAAGCATTGTCTCCACTGAAACCATCTGTTCCACATTTGCAATTTATTTCTGGTCAGCAGAAATGGGCAGTTTTATAGGTCATAAATTCGCTGATAAATATGTGCCATTTACGTGCGTGACAATAAACCCAGGGGAAATACCGTGTGTTCGATATTATTCAAATCTAGATAATATAATTCGTCGCGTGCTTAGACGTTACTCCACCACTTCCTATTTGCGACAAAACGGTCAGTTATATTAGAAACCAAAAGTATGCCATTTATTTTTGCTGTTTATTCATTTATTTTTGTTCGTTTTTGTGTCTCCGTGCAATCATAAACATTCGATCAAGAAGCTATCCAGCTTGCTTGCGGAAGGTCGATGGTTATACACGAGTGTCCGCCCATGCCTGAAATACTGCACAGAGGTGCAACCGGGGACTTCCCCCACCAACAACAGCTGGAGAGCTGTCATATGACCGAAGCAGTTGGTGCGACTTTAAACCCCCAACACAAACAAACAAACAAACAAACAAAGCGAAGATACATTATGAAATGTTTCAGATGTTTCAAATGTTCCCAGCTGTTTCAATGCTCCGGTAAAAATGGCTGCTAATTCTAAATTTAGCAATGAGCGAGAAAGATACGAGGGGCATATAAAATGGTTTCTAGAGGTGGTTGATCCAAAAGTTCGATCCCTCGTCTGACCCTAATAAAATTAACAGTCTTTCAGATGGGACGTTAAACCGATGTCTCGTGTCGGTGCTTTACACCGTGCACGTACAAGAACCAGAGGAGACTCTGGAATGGGTCTCTGCCTGTATCATTGCACTATCCTCCAAAATCTAAAATGACTAATATCTTCAGGAGGCATCGCTCATATGGGCAACCGGTAGCGACGATACATAAACGTAAAACACACACACACTGAGTCTATGTGAAAATTGTGTTCTTAGGTTTCTGTAGGCATTAGTATCGGTTTTGAATTTCTATCTATCTAACTATCTATCTTCCTTTTATGTCAAACCCCTCGCGGGGACGTATACATGTTGCGCGTCAAAAACTGCAAATAATTTAAAAGTAGTTAAAAGCATAATTTAAGATAGTAGTTAAAATAAGTTGTAAAAGTTTAAAAGCAGCTGCGCAGAACAACTAGGGACTGGCAAGATCAATATGGCAAACTGCCGTATTGAATTGCTCTATGGTAGGGAGATGGTCAATGTCAGGAGGGATATGGTTCCAATGGTAGATTGTTCTTGGAAGTAGTAGTCTGTAGCTGTTGTAATTAACCTATAGCTTAATGAATGGCGATGGCGAGCAGGACGGGAGAGTGGAACTAGGTAATTTTCATTGGGAATAGCAACGCTATCATTATGAATTTTATACATAAGGGATAACCTATTGTCAATACGCCGTTGATCTAGTCTGCGTATATTTAGGGAATGTAACATGTCTGTAACACTAGAGGTACGATAGCATTCATCCGTTATCCAACGGGCTGCTCTTCGCTGGTCACCTTCAAAATATATCAATGTTTGGGTATGGGGTGACCAGATCTCGGAGCCATATTCAAGCTTGGGTCTCACTAGTGTCTGGTAAGCCATGGACTTAAGGGGTTCAGATTTGACCTGGAGGTTTCTACGTAATGTTTGGTTTGCTTTCTTAGTTGACCTTTTTATGTGAGTGTCCCACGACAGGTTATTTGAGATATCCACGCCAAGGTATTTGGCTGATATGAGGTGACCGACTCAAGTAGGACGCCATGGAGTTTATATTGACTGGGAATAGGATGTTTCCTTCTGGTGACATGGGTAACTTGACATTTGGAGGGGTTAAATTCCATGTCCCACTCCAACTGTGACGGATTCATTTGCAGATGTCAGTGATAGATAGACTGCAGCATCATCTGCAGAGATACAGACTTTGGAACTGATGTTTTGTGGGAGATCGTTTATGTATGCTAGGAAAAGCAGGGATCCAAGTACGGATCCCTGTGGGACTCCAGAGGACACCGGAATGGCCTCTGAGCTAATACCATTAAGGACAACTGACTGGAGTCTATTACCTACAAAACTCTTAATACACCTTAATGTTTGACCTCTGACTCCATAGTCATGCATTTTAGTAGTACATTCTCGTGATTGTCCTTATCGAAAGCCTTACTGAAGTCTAATAGGATGAGATCTACCTGATGCTTATTGTAGACAGAGGTAACCAAGTCATTGACTAGCATTACTAGTTGGGTCACGCATGACCGTTTTTCTCTAAAACCATGCTGCACATGGTACAGAATACTGTGGTTAGTGAAGTGTTTTACTATCGAGGAGGAAACTATATGTTCTAGTACCCTGCATAGAACACATGTCAGTGAGATAGGCTTATAGTTGGCGGGGTTTGACTTGTCCCCTTTTCTGTAAATGGGTCAACATTTGCTGACTTCCACTGGGCAGGCAGTGATCCTTCGTTGGGTCATTTTTGGAATAAGACTTCAAGGATAGGTGAGAGTTCTTTAGACAGGGTTTTAAGTATGATTGGCTTAATTTGGTCAGGACCACTAGCCTTATGGGGGTTCAGGTTATTGAGTAGTTTATCTATGCCATTTGAACTTACTGTGATCTCATTCATGTTTGGCGTGGATTGACCATTCATGTTTCCATTTGTGTCCTGAATATTCATTTTACAAATGGAGGTAAGTCTTAGTGGGGATTTGGAGCTGAAGACAGACTGAAACTGCTTGTTCAATGTGGTGGCTTTAGCAGCTTCTTCATGATGAAATTTGTTTTCATGCTTTAGGGGTGGCATTGATTTGGAGTCTTGCTAGGAATGCTTAAGGATGGAATAAAGTTTCTTGGTATTTGGTCTGTAAGGATGGGAGGCATCGGCACTGTTTAGATTTAGGATGTTTTCTAGGTATTGATGATAAGCCGCTTTGATCTTTTTCCGCACTAAATGTTTTAGATTCAAGAATGTCTTGCGATTTGAAGGCGTATTTGACTTCCTAGTATTTTAAAGGCCCTATTTCGCCTATTAATCATTCGCTTAACACTCTGATTGACACAGGGTAGGTGATCTCTTATCGATGACTGTTTGGATGGAATCCATTTATCTGTAAGGGTGTTTAGAGCATGAGAGAAGTGTTATTTCCTACAAGGTCTAATTTTACCCATAGGTCCTCACATTCAGACTGTAGGTCGGGCATTTCCTGGGCTGTTGTGCAGTCCCTTATAGCAATAAATATACCTCCGCCTGCCTGATTGATACGGTCACGACGGAAAATGGAGTAACCTAGGTCTGGGTCAAACACTTCACTGGTATAATGCTTAGGTTTAAGCCAGGACTCAGTGCCTATTACAATATCTGGTTTTGATGAACTGATAAGATTGTTGAATTCCATTTTTTTGTCTACTATTGACCTGCAGTTGATGATTTGGACTTTTAGTGACCTCTTTATGTTATTCTTTTGACCTGTTTTGGACTTAGGGGGGTTGCGCTTGGGAGTGGATGTTTGGGCCATGGAGAAGGATACATTGCTCATGTTTGAGCTGTCAATGTTGGCGAAGGGATTTGAAGTTTCGAAGGAGTCCTAGCTTGGGACAGAGCTGTTTGAAATATTTATGTTTTCACAAATAGAACACTTCCAGACTGCCGTCCCAGTTGAAGAGTTTCCGAATCTGTCGTATAGGTAGTCATTTATGTTCTGGCAATCGGCATGGAACCAAACCGTACACATGTCACACTGGACACCTTTGCAAGTCCAGGTGATGGGCTGTTGACAGTTTCCACACGGAAAGATTTATGGCAGTTATAAATATTAATGAGGTACGATTAATGCTGTCTGAATGGTTCTTAAATATAATGTACAGATATTGTGACAAGTCTCTTGAATACCAAGAGTGTTTCAGTTGCGAGAGGCCCGGAGTTCGCTTCCGGGCTGCATAGCAGTTACGACTATGCTTAGGGCAAGGCATTTAAATTCCACAGTGCTTCTAATATTGTACTCATGGCGATGGATTCCACCAAGAACGACGTCTCGAGAGCGATTAATCTGACGTTGTAAAATTTTGTTTCGAAATCGAACTAAATTAAATTTGCATAAACCATTGTATAAACTAACCACGTGCTAAGGAGAAGAACTGCAAACGTTATATTTCGTTCTAATCGCTTTCCGTCTATTGCTGTTAGTTTATATGTAAACTGTTTTTATTTCCTATTTGCTTGTATAAGAAAAATACTAACAATAACTAATGTTTAAACTAGTATGATTCGCTCATAAAGGGCAACCAGTAGCGCCGATAAATAAACGTAAAGCACATACACTGTCCTTAATGTCGATATAGCGGCCACATTCTATTGTTTCATTCTTCGTTTATGTATTTCTGAGATCGGTCTCTGTGATAACACGCCATTTCTCATCATTACTAGCAAGAGAAGTAGGTGTCGGAAGTAACACTTCGGGCTCGTGATTCAAACATGAGAGATTACTTATAAACATGCATTACTATTAATCTGCCACATTAGGGCACTGACCCCTAAAGCTGGAATTGCTAGATTGAAGACCAATGGCGTGGAATCAGCATATTAATAATGCGAATTGTCACCGGTATGGCATTTCTAAGCACGCTATCACATCGAAACATACATTAGTATTGAAGTTGCTATATATTTACAATGCTATTGCATTCACTACGATGAACGTGTGTGTCCTGATTGCATACGTATTCGTATGAGGGTTCCCAACTAATGATATGCTATGTTGACATGCGCACTCGAAGTCATGGCCGGGCATGCGCAATCGCACTGTTAGGCAGCGTTCCTCGCGAGAAAAGACGTGTCTTACAGTTTACACTGTTCCATGTGTGATCTGTTCCGGCACACTGTATGTTTAAAATCTGTACTAAAACAGTTTAAATGCAAAGTGTGCCATACATTAATCGAGACCCCAAAACGGGATTCGAACCTACAGCGGTGAGGGGTTAACATTATTTCAAGTCACCGACATTAACCACTCTGCCACGGAGGCCTCATCACATTGTGTAGGCGTCTAACTATTTAGAAACAAGTAATTATGTATGTGAGATGGTACGGTGGTCGCCTGATCGGACAGGTGGGCTTTCTCCGGGTACTCCGGTTTCCTCCAACACGAATGACCACATATACGCTTTCATCCGCGCCAACAAGAGTGATTGATATACGTTGTTAGAATTTGCTTCGCAATCCTTGTAAAATAAATAACGTTTAAATTTTAATTATGTACATTTATGGGAAATTCAATTTCCGTTGATATTTAAACAATATGATACTATAGGACAACACTAAAGGAAACATTGTAGTCACGTGACATTACCCCACTGCTAGTACTAGGTGCTACTTCCGGAAGCAGACATATTCGTAATTTCGTGGGACAGTTCAACTTCCGGAAACATGGACATTATAAAGGAGTTTGCCATTCCATTCTAGCTCACAGACAGATCTGTAGTCCAGTGGTAACACTACATCGGTGAAAACGCAAATTTCTACAGAATGTAATTTCCTATTATATAGTATAATTCTTTTCCAAATATTTGCCTCAAAAACTGAGTACTTCAACTAATAAACAAACGTCGTATACGTGGTTTGTTGACATAACAAAATAATGTAAATATGGTCGACATCCATGTGTACTGCAACGCGTGCGTCATGAATAACACGAGATTTATGGTACAGATTTACCGTTCTATGACCTGAATAACACGATTTATGGTACATATTTACCGTTCTATCTAACATTTGTGCCAATCAATATTTGTTTGTGGACATATCTTAGTTAAAGAGTTAGAGAGTATCACGTGTTTAGTATTGACTCCAGTGACAAATAAACCCCAATTCAGGAGCATGGATGACCGGTATATGAAATTCTACTTTCACTTCAAAACTGTGTAGAGCACAAAAACACTGTTTATTGATTCAATATTAGGAAGAATATATGTAGAAGTAATGCATTTATACATGAAAATAAAGGCATTTTTTAAAAATAGTTTGTGATGTAATGTCGCTTTAATGTTGAAGTAGAGAAATCATAGGTCGAAACAACATGACAATTAAATGCAGGTACATAACAGTAGTTCGGTGTTGTAGTTTTAAATAGCTATTACCGCGATATGCCCATACTTCATCCTATAACAGCTACATTGTATAATATATGACATAGAAAACGCAGACTTCGGATAAGTGTGTTTTTACAATAACTATATAAATACATACATTGTAGTTTTAAACATTTTGGAATATTTTTAGTTGGTCAGTTTGTGTTTTGTAATAAAGATGTGAAACATATTTGATGGAATCCTTCGTATTTCGTTTTCATGTAATACTAATCATATAATATAGGTGTGCGTGTTCTATGTCCTCTAGTATATAATATAGGTGTGCGTTTTCTATGTCCTCTAGTATATAATATAGGTGTGCGTTTTCTATGTCCTCTAGTATATAATATAGGTGTGCGTTTTCTATGTCCTCTAGTATATAATATAGGTGTGCGTTTCTATGTCCTCTAGTATATAATTAGGTGTGCGTGTTCTATGTCCTCTAGTATATAATGTAGGTGTGCGTGTTCTATGTCCTCTAGTATATAATATAGGTGTGCGTTTTTTATGTCCTCTAGTATATAATGTAGGTGTGCGTGTTCTATGTCCTCTAGTATATAATATAGGTGTGCGTTTTCTATGTCCTTCTAGTATATAATGTAGGTGTGCGTTTTCTATGTCCTCTAGTATATAATGTAGGTGTGCTTTCTATGTCCTCTAGTATATAATGTAGGGTGCGTTTTTATGTCCTCTAGTATATAATTAGGTGTGCGTTTTCTATGTCCTCTAGTATATAATGTAGGTGTGCGTTTTCTATGTCCTCTAGTATATAATGTAGGTGTGCGTTTTCTATGTCCTCTAGTATATAATGTAGGTGTGCGTTTTCTATGTCCTCTAGTATATAATGTAGGTGTGCGTTTTCTATGTCCTCTAGTATATAATGTAGGTGTGCGTTTTCTATGTCCTCTAGTATATAATGTAGGTGTGCGTTTTCTATGTCCTCTAGTATATAATGTAGGTGTGCGTTTTCTATGTCCTCTAGTATATAATGTAGGTGTGCGTTTTCTATGTCCTCTAGTATATAATGTAGGTGTGCGTTTTCTATGTCCTCTAGTATATAATGTAGGTGTGCGTTTTCTATGTCCTCTAGTATATAATGTAGGTGTGCGTTTTCTATGTCCTCTAGTATATAATGTAGGTGTGCGTTTTCTATGTCCTCTAGTATATAATGTAGGTGTGCGTTTTCTATGTCCTCTAGTATATAATGTAGGTGTGCGTTTTCTATGTCCTCTAGTATATAATGTAGGTGTGCGTTTTCTATGTCCTCTAGTATATAATGTAGGTGTGCGTTTTCTATGTCCTCTAGTATATAATATAGGTGTGCGTTTTCTATGTCCTCTAGTATATAATGTAGGTGTGCGTTTTCTATGTCCTCTAGTATATAATGTAGGTGTGCGTTTTCTATGTCCTCTAGTATATAATGTAGGTGTGCGTTTTCTATGTCCTCTAGTATATAATATAGGTGTGCGTTTTCTATGTCCTCTAGTATATAATGTAGGTGTGCGTTTTCTATGTCCTCTAGTATATAATATAGGTGTGCGTTTTCTATGTCCTCTAGTATATAATATAGGTGTGCGTTTTCTACGTCCTCTAGTATATAATGTAGGTGTGCGTGTTCTATGTCCTCTAGTATAGTATTGATCCTTCCTCGTATTTGAATTCCAGATTGTTTTCAATATCATCAAGATCATTAGACGATTCTACGTAAACGCTCTACTGTCGCACGGGAGTGAACCAGGACTCAACCTTATACATCGTCATCAGTATCACTATTGGCAATATCGCATTGTCATCCTAGTTATTTTTAGAGATGAAAGCGTTTCCTCCAAATCAATGCTGACATATACTGACAATACAAATTGAAACGAGTCTATATTTTCTAGGGATGAACAGCAATATTAGATATCCGTTTCAGTTGTTCGTATTATTATACACTAGGAGATATTAGTTTGTTGTAGTGTGGTATTGAAATTTAGGAAGCTTCCGTGAGGTTTCCAGTATTTTGATTGGATAACGGTGCAGTCTATATATTGTGTGTTAGAACAAGGGTTAGACAATACAGACGGATCTGTGGTAGCACGATGGGCTGGTAATCCAGGGATCGCAGGTTCGATCCCCCGTCTGACCCTAATAAAATTAACAGTCTTTCAGATGGGACGTTAAGCCGAGGTCTCGTGTCGGTGCTGTACACCGTGCACGTAAAAGAACCAGAGAAAAGAGTCTGGAATGGCTCTCTGTCTGTATCATTGCACTATACTCCAAAAACTAAAATGACTAATCTCATCAGGAGGCGTCGCTCATATGTGCAACCTGTAGCGACGATAAATAAACATAAAACACACACAAGGGTTAGACAGGTCTTATGCGTCTTAAAATACATATATTTCGCCTGACTCACAATGTTTAAACTAAAACCGGAATCTGCGCGTTCCATACATACCATATACTATAATGCGCAATGAATCTTGAAAATACCAAGATATAAATATGGATGCACTGTACACAATTTAACTATGTTGAATTTCTTAACACATGATACGACTAACAGTGAAACACGATATGAAAATCTATTGCACATTTATGGGATCCCAAATCTGGACATGCCGGTGTCAAGGTAAATATCACCCATCATGATATTACTCATTGACAATAAAATCGATGCAAATCTCTAAGCAACAAATTATCTGAAAACAATGCTTTTGAGCTGAAAACCTTGTTTTTCATCGTATGTTGTTGTTGTTGTTGGTTTGTTGACAAAGTATCACCTGTTACTCGGTGCAAATATCACCCCAGATCGGCACTATATACACATATGCCATGTCAACAAACCAACAATATATTATTTTACCGAGATACCAATGAAGGTCACATAATCATGAGTAGCAGTAACCACGTTACCACGGGTGATATTGATACCTTTCAAACTTTGTCCATTAGTGAAATATAATTTGATCATACTCTTAAACGAACAATGTTTTCAGTTTAATTTAGACTTGGAAATGTTTTTTGGTGACCGAAATATTTAATAACTTTTATTGGCTCTATGACGTATATATGACGTCGACAATGACGTCGATGAGGGATCGATGACGAAAACGTTCACGTTGATGCTCTTTTAAACTGTAATTAATGATTGGTCGAGAACCGTACACTTAAACGTAAACAGCACCGCTATTGAAATAACATACTGTTGTTTCACTGATACATTTCTATATTGTATCGGGAAATATCACACGAAGTCCACGCATCTCTCTGTATCTTTATATATCCCCCAGCCCTTTCCATAATTACTCTAATATGATTGTATTTATCACATGGCGCCGCTCATGTGGGCAACCGGTCGAGAAGGTAATTACACGCAAATACACACAGAGCAAACAGAGTGTTATATATCGCTTGATGGATAAATGACTGTATGACAGTGGAATAAGGAACGAAAACCAGTAGTGTAGCAAAGCAGTAGTGTTGCAAAGAAGTAGTGCGGCAAAGCAGTAGGTTTGTAAAACAAGTAGTGTTGCAAAACAGTGGTGCGGCAAAGCAGTAGCTTAGCAACAAGTAGTGTAGCAAAGCAGTAGTGCTGCAAAGCAAAAGTGCGGCAAAGCAGTAGCTTAGCAACCAGTAGTGTTGCAAAGAAGTAGTGCGGCAAAGCAGTAGGTTTGTAAAACAAGTAGTGTTGCAAAACAGTGGTGCGGCAAAGCAGTAGCTTAGCAACAAGTAGTGTAGCAAAGCAGTAGTGTTGCAAAGCAAAAGTGCGACAAAGCAGTAGCTTAGCAACCAGTAGTGTTGAAAAGAAGTAGTGCGGCAACGCAGTATGTTTGTAAAACAAGTAGTGTTGCAAAATAGTGGTGCGGCAAAGCAGTAGCTTAGCAACAAGTAGTGTAGCAAAGCAGTAGTGTTGCAAAGCAAAAGTGCGGCAAAGCAGTAGCTTAGCAACCAGTAGTGTTGCAAAGAGGTAGTGCGGCAAAGCAGTAGGTTTGTAAAGCATACAGTGTTGCAAAGTAGAAGGATTAGAAACAAGTAGTGTTGAAAAGCAGTAATATTGAATTCAATAGTAATAATTATGTTTTATGAAATTAAAATTATAATATAAAATTAAGCATTTTCGGAAATGTCTTGTACATTGTCATTTGCTAAGTATATTTGCATACATCTATAACAGGCGAACTGAACATGCTCAGCATGATAGAGATTCGTCAACAAGGCGGATGCCATTTGGATAATTGTTTTAAAATGAACCATACATTTTTCTATTTGTATGTTTCATGAATTTCATGAACTTGTATTAAGAGACCACCAAAAGGAAGGCTAAAAGTGGTCTCTAAGCAGGAATGGTCTCTTAATATAGGATGTAGTTGTCCATTAATAAACACAAAAGGAAACTGAAATTGTTGTCTTTTAATACACGTGGTATCTTAATAGATGTGGTCTTTCGGGTAAGTTTGGCAGTAATGATTGTTCAGGCGCTTAGCCGAAGATAGGGTGGCGACGATACCAAGAAGATTACAATATCAACACTAGGAGGCTACGAATAGAATAGGAATTCACTGTCATAGGGGACTCAGACACAATGCGTGCATGGGATTGATTATTTTTATTGCATAATGATGTGATGAAAATTAACCGGAATTGTATTACAGAACAGGACCATGATTGACAGGGCAATTCAAATGCTGATTGGTCCTGCAATCGTATTACCCACATCACGTGACATATTTAGTCATACTGCGGAATATGCAACTAATATGCATATCGGGACGATGTTTGTACATTGCAATGCGACAAATAACTATGACGAAACTTGAAATTCAAATGCTGATTGGTCCTTCAATCGCATTACTCACATCACGTGACAAAATTAGTCATACTGCGGAATATGCAACGGATAGTTGAGTGGAGACGCTGGGTGTACATTGCATTGCTATAAATAACTATGACGAAATTGGGTTCAATGACGACGGTTCAATGCATGTCCTGTGTTTAAAACATTGGACTGCTAATCCAGGGATCGCAGGCTCGATAATACACATAATGAGGCAAGTGTCAAACCAACACATTTGATCGTTTAAGTTCAACATTACGGCGTCATATTGTCCTAGACATACACCCTCCTACGTAGTTACTAATTCTTCCGCCAACAGACGAATCGGTAGTCCAATGGTTAACACGTTGGACTGATAATCCGTCTGACCCTAATAAAGTTAACAGTCTTTCAGATGGGACGTTAAACCGATGTCTCGTGTCGGTGCTTTACACCGTGCACGTAAATGAACCAGAGGAGACTTTGGAATGGGTCTCTGTCTGTATCATTGCACTATCCTACAAAAGTATATAATGACTCCAGGAGGCGTCGCTCATATGGGCAACCGGTAGCGACGATAAATAAACGTAAACCACAATTCTTCCGCCAGCCGTCTAGACGAGAATGTACGGATATTCTAACCAGTATCATTATGCCGATTCCTGGAACACATCGTAAAATATAATAGTTGGATACGGTAAGAATCTCCTTGATCAAAATACTAATTTCTTTTCCAGACGGACTCTAATCACACGAAGAAGCAAGTTTGATTATACAGTTCCAGACATATGTACGTTTAATCATGTTTAGTTATAATAGCTGTCGTCCAGAACTGTCCTTCTTAAAGATGCAATCCTGCTCAGAAATGAGAAAATACATGTCGGTATTTGATACATGCTAAACATGATGTGGGCGCCTTCAGTTAGTTAATCGCTATTGTGATGTATTATGCGGGTGGAACTAGATACAAGAATGTTAACTATTAAGTCCATCGCCATGGACAAGCCAGTCGGGAAATGATCGTCGATGCTAAATTACATACGGTAAGATATTTTTAGAACTTACTTAAATTACGTGAGCAAGAAAGTGAACGGGCGCAAAGAACAACCGACACAACAAACAAAATACTGTCAATGATAAATTGAGACAGTTCTTGAATCTTCTCATTTAACCTTTCCATACATGTATAATATATATAGACAACCATCCACACTTATCTTTCACTGATACTTCTTACTTTCTTTTGCTAACCTTATTTCTTTTTCTCTTTTATTCAAAATTCCTGAAACTTTCCTTTTAGTATACATAAAGTTATTACTTAAAGGCTTATGATTGTGTATAACATGAAAATATCAAGTATGGCTTGTGTTGATACTGTAGGTTGTTAGTACTTGCCATTTCAAATGGATATGGCTTTTTGCCCCCCAATATATGTACATGTTTTGAGTATGTGTAACTAGTATGTATATTGATCAGGAAATAAATATTGAAGAAAAAAAACAAAGAACAACAAAAGACAGCTGGAAATACGTTTCCAAACACTAATTCAAGAGAACATTCCCCCGCAGCCCATTCCGATAGTCAAATCGCATCTACGTGCGACAGTCATTGTAGGGTTCAATAGGGTTCAATAGGGTTCAATAGGGTTCATTTAGTACAGTTTGACGTTGTGTGTGTGTTTTATGTTTATTTATCGTCGTTATCCATGTTATCCCGGTTGCCCATATGAGCGCCGCCTCCTGAAGAGATTAGTAATTTTAGAGGATAGTGCAATGATACAGACAGAGACCCATTACATTGTCTCCTCTGGTTCTTTTACGTGCACAGTGTAAAGCACCGAAACGAGACGATTTAAAGTCCCATCTATAAGACTGTTTATTTTATTAGGGTCAGACGATGGATCGAACCTACGATCCCTGGATTACCAGTCCAGCGTGTTAACCACTGGACTACAGATCCGTCTGTAGCTTGACGTTAGTATAATCCCGACGCATGTATGCTCAACAGTGTTACGGACATAGTAATTAGCGTGCACATATCGTAAGCAATTCGTTCCTAATACGTGTTTCTCCTTCGCTTAGTATCAAATATATCATTAAATAAACACATTATCCCAAGACAGCAGCTAGTACATACATTCGTTTCAAATTTGCATTGTTCGCTAGTAAAACTCGTCTGTATTTATGTACTTAGACGACTGTAAAACCCATTTCTAATTATATAGTGTCCGATGTATGTTATGGAATCGTGTATTATACTTGAATTGGAATCTTACAAATGAGAGCTACTGCAACGGTT
>CM026399.1:44473336-44558336 GCA_014843695.1 Archivesica marissinica | reverse complement strand
GGTTGCCCATATGAGCGACGCCGAGATTAGTCATTTTAGATTTTTGGAGAATAGTTTATACAAATTTATTTTAGCTAGATTGCGATTTCAACTTATATAAATCACTCTCGAGACCTCATTCCTGATGGGAGAGAGAAGAGGCAACGTGGAATTGAAATGCCTTGCCTAAGGGCACAATCGTAACGGCTCCAGTGGGGCTTGGAGAATAGTGCAATAATACAGACAGCGACCCTATTTGCTACATGTTCAAGGCTATTCACCAAATGTTGTGATCTGCAGAATCAAACACTTTCCGAAAGTATGTCATTCCAGTCCCAATACAATAGTTGTCATTATTTGCTTTTGGCCATGAATCGGTCACCAATGCATGTGTAGTTTATGTTGATTGAGATTTAGTGCTTAAAGGTACACTCATAAGGGCCAGTGAACAAGTCTTGCAATAAGCTTTGAGTGTGTGTTTTACGTTTATTTATCTTCGCTACCGGTTGCCCATATGAGCGATGCCTCCTGAAGAGATTAGTCATTTTAGATTTTTGGAGGATAGGGCAATGATACAGACAGAGACACATTCCAGAGTCTCCTCTGGTTCTTTTACGTGCACGATGTAAAGCATCGACACGAGACCTCGGTTTAACGTCACATCTGAAAGACTGTTAATTTTATTAGGGTCAGACGGGGGATCGAACCTGCGATCCCTGGATTACCAGTCCAGCGTGTTACGACTGGACTACATCCGTCTGTAATAAGTTTTGATAATGTTCGTAACATTATATAGGCCTACGCTTATTTACATTGTCATTGATCAACGATTTTGAATAATGGCATACATTTCATCATTGTTCCAACATCCCGAATTGACTATTTTATTACGCTGCTATTTATAATCCTAGTAATACAGTGTTTAGTTTATACACATTTAATTTAGCTCGATAGCGAAACAAGTTCTTTCAACTTATATTAATCACACTCGAGACCTCATTCCTGATGGAATCCATCGCCACAAGGGAGAGAGAAGAGGCACGTGGAATTTAAATGCCTTGCCTAAGGGCACAATCGTAACGGCTCCAGCGGGGCTCGAACTCCGGACCTTTCACACCTGATTCGAACACGCATCCACTGCGGTATCACGACTTCCACTCTGAAAGTGGCTGCCATTGCTGACCCATTATGATATAATCCTATCACTTTTGAAGTATCTAAATTGTACATGTCTGTGTATGCCAGGCCGGAAGAACCGGATTCGGGAAGTACTGATGTTCGTAAAAAGAGGTGTCTCATAAGTCAGAAATAGCTGGCCCTTTAAATAGGGGTGACACTATAATAAAACAAACACTTTACTTTACTTTATACTAGTATATTAACCTAAATCTCTATGAAGGAATGGAATGGGATCGTTAATCTTGTTCCCGCTATCGTCGCCAAAAAGTCGTCAATAAGCAAAATTATTTGCAATTACTTGCTCACCAATGTGTTAATCTTATTATATCCAGTTTATGTTGTGTCTTTGTTATTTGTATTTGCTATGTGTTATGTTATATTTCGGGTTTTACGCCTGCATCAGCACCATTTTGGGTTATATCGCCGGTGGACAGTTTACCTAACAACACCTTTCCTGGGCAGGCTCCAGCGGTTAGCCAGTACTTGGGTGCACCAACCTGCGTAAGAAACTGCCAACTTTTTCATATAGATGAGACACGGTCTGAGCGGGGCTCGAACCCGTAACCATCAGTGATGATAGGTTACAGTGGTCAGCGACATTAACCACTCGACCACGCAGGCGGACTATTTGTATTTGTATCGAACTAATTTCCATTGTTCGTGTTTGCATTATTTTTGCATTCTTCTATTTAATGGTGATCATGTATTTACCATGCTTGCCTTGTTACTGGTAGTGTTCTGTTTCAACGTTCTTTGTATATATCTGGATGGTCCTCCGTAGCCCAGCGGATACGGATACGGTCGTTGACTTCAAATAACTTGCTCATCACCGTTGTATGTTCGAATCCCACTGGGGCTGTTGATTTATTTCATGTGACGAAGAAATCCAATTGGTTTGGGGAAGGTCGGTGGTGCTACCAATATCTAGGTATGTGCCTAAAATACTTCTCGGAGTAATACTTTAAATTACGATCTGTAATTGACAGCACAATGTCTTGAGAAAACCAATCACTGTGATAGTATTGTTTCATACGCTTCAGTTACTGTGGCGCTATTTATCAATTACATTTAAAGACATTTTATTTCACTGTAATTGGAATAGTAACGACATTGCAGCACTCCAATCTATTTTACAAGATAATTGCAATGCAAAAATGCACTGCCATTAAGCTTTTTTTAAATTACGAATGTTTCATGTGTGAGCAACTTCACCTTTTCGTTTAACGTGTGTGTTTTACGTTTATTTATCGTCGCTCCCGGTTGCCCATATGAGCGACGCCTCCTGAAGAGATTAGTCATTTTAGATATTTGGAGGAGAGTGCAATGATACAGACAGCGATCCATTCCAGAATCTCCTCTGATTCTTTTACGTGAACAATGTACAACACCGACACGAGACCTCGGTTAAAGTCCCATCTGAAAGACTGCTCATTAGGGTCGACGGGGGATCGAACTAAAGATCCGTCTGTAATTGTTATATGCGAGTATATGTACATTTTATAAAAATAAACCATTCATTCACTACAACGTAATTCCAGCGGCAACGCACAATCAGGGTATGTCACATTTCTGTTTCCTTATAGCACAGCCAAATCTCCCCCACGTTATATCCATGGTGTCACAGACACTAAACAGCAATATGAATACAGGCTATGAATAGACGTGTGTAATTGGATAAACAATTATTTGAGTGAGATTAATTACCCAAGATGAGACCAGAATGACATCACATGCGTGACGTATGATTGATTTCTAAGAAATAGCTGTCAATTATCTCTGACGAAATATGTCATATTTATGAACGCCGATCGAAAAATGATAAAAACAGTTTCTGCACCCTGGGAGAAAATTGTCTTATAGCATGTTACCTTGAAAGTAACTGATAGCGGAATGAATGTCAAAAGACATGTGCCAGTATGATGATGCGATGGGGAGACATACACTAGGGAGACAGAGTGGCCTTGTCAAGAATAGTTACTAAGGTGCCCACCAAACTCTATATAAAAACAAAAGGATGGAATAAACACATCGAATCAACAGACAATATATTGATAAATAAAAACAGTTGTCAGACGACATGAACGCATAAATCATGACGCATCCACTAAGCGGCGATTTCCGGGTTTGTACAGTAACGTTTCATATCAGTGTTCATAGTAAATGTGAGATATGTGGTCTTTGATAAATACGCGTCCGCAGGTTAATAGCTATATCTTCTGAGGTTAGACATTAAACATAGAGAGTGCATAACCCTAATAACACAGGAAGTGGGTGCCTAGCCATCAGCACACAGGGAGTAGGTGCCTAGCCCACATAACACAGGACGTGGGTGCCTAGCCATCAATACACAGGGAGTGGGTGCCTAGCCCTCAGAACACAGGAAGTGGGTGCCTAGCCCACATAACACAGGAAGTGGGTGCCTAGCCATCAGCACACAGGATGTCGGTGCCTAGCCCTCATTTCACAGGACGTGGGTGCCTAGCCCACATAACACAGGGAGTGGGTGCCTAGCCCTCAGAACACAGGGAGTAGGTGCCTACCCCACATAACACAGGATGTGGGTGCCTAGCCCATATAACACAGGAAGTGGGTGCCTAGCCATCAGAACACAGGAAGTGGGTGCCTAGCCCCCATAACACAGGACGTAGGTGCCTAGCCCACATAACACAGGAAGTGGGTGCCTAGCCATAAGAACACAGGGAGTAGGTGCCTAGCGCTCAGAACACAGAGAGTGGGTGCCTAGCCATCAGAACACAGAGAGTGGGTGCCTAGCCCACATAACACAGGAAGTGGGTGCCTAGCCATAAGAACACAGGGAGTAGGTGCCTAGCTCACATAACACAGGGAGTGTGTGCCTAGCCATCAGCACACAGGAAGTGGGTGCCTAGCGCTCAGAACACAGAGAGTGGGTGCCTAGTCCACATAACACAGGATGTGGTGCCTAGCGCTCAGAACACAGAGAGTGGGTGCCTAGCCCACATAACACAGGATGTGGGTGCCTAGCCCTCATAACACAGGACATAGGTGCCTAGCCCACTTAACACAGGAAGTGCGTGCCTAGCCATCAGAACACAGGGAGTGGGTGCCTAGCCCACTTAACACAGGACGTGGGTGCCTAGCCACCAGAACACAGGGAGTGTGTGCCTAGCCCACTTAACACAGGAAGTGGGTTTCTAGCCATCAGAACACAAGGAGTAGGTGCCTAGCCCACTTAACACAGGAAGTGGGTGCCTAGCCCACTTAACACAGGAAGTGGGTTTCTAGCCATCAGAACACAAGGAGTAGGTGCCTAGCCCACTTAACACAGGAAGTGGGTGCCTAGCCCACTTAACACAGGAAGTGGGTGTCTAGCCATCAGAACACAGGGAGTGGGTGCCTAGCCCACTTAACACAGGAAGTGGGTGTCTAGCCATCAGAACACAGGGAGTAGGTGCCTAGCCCACTTAACACAGGACATGGGTGCCTAGCCATCAGAACACAGGGAGTGGGTGCCTAGCCCACTTAACACAGGAAGTGGGTGTCTAGCCATCAGAACACAGGGAGTGGGTGCCTAGCCCACTTAACACAGGAAGTGGGTGTCTAGCCATCAGAACATAGGGAGTAGGTGCCTAGCCCACTTAACACAGGACATGGGTGCCTAGCCATCAGAACACAGGGAGTGGGTGCCTAGCCCACTTAACACAGGAAGTGGGTGTCTAGCCATCAGAACACAGGGAGTAGGTGCCTAGCCCACTTAACACAGGAAGTGGGTGCCTAGCCCACTTAACACAGGAAGTGGGTGCCTAGCCATCAGAACACAGGGAGTGGGTGCCTAGCCCACTTAACACAGGGAGTAGGTGCCTAGCCCACTTAACACAGGAAGTGGGTGCCTAGCCATCAGAACACAGGGAGTAGGTGCCTAGCCCACTTAACACAGGAAGTGGGTGTCTAGCCATCAGAACACAGGGAATAGGTGCCTAGCCCACATAACACAGGACGTGGGTGCCTAGCCCACAGAACACAGGAAATGGGTGCCTAGCCATCAGAACACAGGACGTGGGTGCATAGCCCACATAACACAAGAAGTGGGTACCTAGCCCACATAACACAGGACGTTGGAGCCTAGCCCACATAACACAGGACGTGGGTACCTAGCCAAAATAACACAGGATGTGGCTACCTGACCCAAATATCTGAACCATATAGATACTAGTTTATATTTTAGCATAAATAATAATTCATAGTGTCCATGAAGAAATAACAACAATGTAGCAATAACAAATATGATATATCTACCAATAAAACAGTAGAAAACAAGATTTGGCAACCCATCGACTCTTATGTTGCCATGCAACCATATATAGTGCCACTAGTTACAGACAGACATATAAATCAAATTGAAAAAGTATCGTCTGGGGTTTAAGAAAACGCCATACGTTTCTGATTTGGATATATCGTTATGAATATATTTATTTCACCTGATTAGCATAACACACCGCATACTATATATCAGCTCATTGCAAGACAATTTTTCGGTACATATATGTGAATAACAGAAAAGGTTTAAAGAGAATGTTAGAAAGTCCATGTAGGTAAATGTTGTAGCCAAATGTGCATTAAGATGAGGCTTCATGGATATTCAATAGCTTCCTGAATTATATAATTTGTAAGGGATAACGAGTCAAGAACTCAACTAATTCTGAAAATAGGGTCATTTAAAATGATATCATATTGGGTCTAGTGTTTGTAACATATTATAAATCAAATGAAAGGCTTTATTGGCAAAATAATATATTTTTATATATGTCCATTTATTACTTAGATTGGCTTTTAGCATATTATTTGCTGTTAGTTGCCTACCACAATACTGTTTACAACCCATGCTGTGTTCTCCAGTCTGAATAAACGTCTGCTGGGTTTGATACGGTCACGGGCCCGTACCAAGTCAGAACAAAACCGTATCATAACTAGTTCCTGAGAAGATATCGCATGCGCAATTGGTGCTAGTATTTTTACTTCCAGTAGCGTCTAATGTGTCAAATTTAGATAACAGTTCTACTGTTTGTGACTGCGTGGTAATATTTCAATCATTTTCGTGTATCGAATTCAGTAATTATTATTTATTCCTGATAAATGGATAGCAGATAGCATGGTTTCGATCATTAAATGTTCCAATTCATATCAAAGTAATAAAGACGTTCTCAGGATTCGGTTTAACTTATATTAATCACTCTCGTTGGCGCGGATGAAAGCGTATATGTAGTCATTCGTGTGTGAGGAAACAGGAGTACCTGGAGAAAACTCATCTGTCCAATCTGGCGACCACCGTACCAGCTCACATACTTCCCGGTACGGGCAGTTGTCTCTGGTGCGGGCCGTTGTCTAATGTTGTTAAAACTTGTGGCCCAAACCATTTGTATGTTCATGCTATGTATTGTATCTTTATGTGTATAACATAATTTTATGTACTATTGATTTGCAATAAAATATGGTTAAATAAAAATCTTCCCGGTCCGAGGATCGAACCCGGGTTTTATTTTTTACTATGTATTTTATAGGCAATTAATGTTTTACAACCATCTATGCATGACGTTCTGGCGCACGGTTGTATTAAAACGCTGGCCATAAAATAAGACAGTATGAGTTTTTATAACCAAATCAGTACAGTTAAGTATAGTGTGTTTGTTTATTATAGTGTCACCACTATTTAAAGGGCCAGCCATTTTTTACTTATGACACACCTCTTTTTTATGAACATCAGTACTTCCCGAATCCTATGTTTGTATGACAGGCTGTTAGGCAATCGGTAACCATTTTACTAGCTGGCGGCTCACCAACCGGCCATATCAGAACGAACTCCTAACGAGATTCGAACCTTCGACGTCCCGCTCCGCCTAACCACTATGCCGCGGAGGCGGTATATACATGGTACCTACGAGTTTGAAGTATTTGAACATATCGTCAACTGGTAGAAATTGTGGTTCGGCTAGCAACAACCAGATTTAACCACCAGGCTATTTTGTTTTTTTGCGACATATCTCAGACATGTCAGTAGTGCAGTAGTTAACAAGCTGGACCGCGACTCCAGGGATCGCAGGTTCGAGCCCTCGTCTTACGCTAATACTATCAACAGTCTTTCAGATGAGGGTTTAAACCGAGTTCTCGTGTTGTGTTTGTTCTTTACACCAAACTCGTAAATGAACCAGAGGAGGCTCTTGAATGTGTCTCAGTCTGTATCATTACACTATCCTCCACACACCAAAACGGACCAATCTATTCAGGAGGCGTCGCTCAATATGGACAACCGGTAGCGACTATCTGCATACTTATGCTACCAATCAAAGCATGCACTACCGCCACATTCGTGAATAGCTACAAGAATATCTCACAATGAATACTGTTTGTATTTCCCCAAGGTTCGACCTACGCTCTACTCAATTATATTAAACAGAAGCCCTGGCTTTACGGCATTGTTCTGAACGCATTTTTCTCGGAATGTTGTAATTGGTCAAGAGCGATAGATATCCATCACTTGTGAACACACATAAAGTGACAATTAATGTCCAGCTTTAAAACGTGAGCTTTGTTCGTTCGGAAGCCTCCCCCATGTACGCTGCGAACATATTATATTAACGCGGCACGAAATCGAATAAAGGAAATAATTTGACAACATATTTTAGATTTCTATATATTGAATATTAGTTTATGCAAATTTATATTTTTTAGCTCGATTGCGAAACAAGTTCTTTCAACTTATATTAATCACTCTCGAGACCTCATCGCAACGATGGAGAGAGAGAAGAGGCACCGTGGAATTTAAATGCCTTGCCTAAGAGCACAATCGTAACGGCTCCAGCGGGGCTCGAACTGAATTTTGAATATTATAATGTTTGTGTTATTTGGTTTAGTGACAGGGTATATGAGTACATAGTGTCGATATGGTGTGATGATCCTCCAGTCGCAGGCATGCGCTAAGAAATTCAACATAGAGAAACTGTGTCAATTGTCGAACATTTATCTCCAAATTTATTTCCGCGTCTTGTTTTTAGATCCATTGCGCGTTATGGTAGCGAACGCGCAGCTTCCGGATTATTTTAAGACTCACCAGGCAAGCGAATTGTATGTA
This sequence comes from Archivesica marissinica, assembly GCA_014843695.1. Lineage (NCBI taxonomy): Eukaryota > Metazoa > Mollusca > Bivalvia > Venerida > Vesicomyidae > Archivesica > Archivesica marissinica. Next base: position 44,550,073 of record CM026399.1, on the reverse strand, counting down.
TTTTAGCACATGTATACCCTGCCTGCCTAACCCCGAGCTATCACTATATAGTTACTGCGCCGTTATCCAATCAGAATAGTGGAAACTATGACACTATGGAATCAAACACATTTTAAACGTATCCGGGACACTCGCATACAGTGCGATTGCGCCTTTCTGAACATGAACATAAACGTTTATCAACTATCAATCAGCACACGTATATACACGTATCTATATACATCTAGAAGCCACACACAACGCTGATAGTTCACACGTATATACACGTATCTATATACATCTAGCAGCCACACACAACGCCGATAGTTCACACGTATATACACGTATCTATATGCATCTAGTAGCCACACACAACGCTGATAGTTCACATGTATATACACGTATCTATATACATCTAGCAGCCACACACAACGCTGATAGTTCACACGTATATACACGTATCTATATACATCTAGCAGCCACACACAACGCTGATAGTAAACACGTATATACACGTATCTATATGCATCTAGTAGCCACACACAACGCTGATAGTTCACACGTATATACACGTATCTATATACATCTAGCAGCCACACACAACGCTGATAGTTCACACGTATATACACGTATATATATGCATCTAGCAGCCACACACAACGCTGATAGTTCACACGTATATACACGTATCTATATGCATCTAGCAGCCACACACAACGCTGATAATTCACACGTATATACACGCATCTCTATACATCTAACCGTCACACACAACGCTGATAAGTCACACGTATATACAAATATCTCTATGCATCTAACCGTCACACACAACGCTGATAGTTCACACGTATGTACACGTATCTCTATATATCTAACCGTCGCACACAACGCTGATAATTCATACGTATATACACGTATCTATATACATCTAACCGTCGCACACAACGCTGATAATTCACACGTATATACACGTATCTCTAAGCATCTAACCGTCACACACAACGCTGATAATTCACACGTATATACACGTATCTATATGCATCTAACCGTCACACACAACGCTGATAATGCACACGTATATACACGTATCGCTATACATCTAACAGTCACATACAACGCTGATAATTCACACGTATATACACGTATCTCTAAGCATCTAACCGTCACACACAACGCTGATAATTCACACGTATATACACGTATCTCTATACATCTAACCGTCGCACACAAGGCTGATAATTCACACGTATATACACGTATCTATATGCATCTAACCGTCACACACAACGCTGATAGTTCACACGTATATACACGTATCTATATACATCTAGCAGCCACACACAACGCTGATAGTTCACACGTATATACACGTATCTATATACATCTAGCAGCCACACACAACGCTGATAGTAAACACGTATATACACGTATCTATATGCATCTAGTAGCCACATTAAACGCTGATAGTTCACACGTATATACACGTATCTATATACATCTAGCAGCCACACACAACGCTGATAGTTCACACGTATATACACGTATCTATATACATCTAGCAGCCACACACAACGCTGATAGTAAACACGTATATACACGTATCTATATGCATCTAGTAGCCACATTAAACGCTGATAGTTCACACGTATATACACGTATCTATATACATCTAGCAGCCACACACAACGCTGATAGTTCACACGTATATACACGTATCTATATACATCTAGCAGCCACACACAACGCTGATAGTTCACACGTATATACACGTATCTATATGCATCTAGCAGCCACACACAACGCTGATAGTTCACACGTATATACACGTATCTATATGCATCTAGCAGCCACACACAACGCTGATAATTCACTCGTATATACACGCATCTCTATACATCTAACCGTCACACACAACGCTGATAAGTCACACGTATATACAAATATCTCTATGCATCTAACCGTCACACACAACGCTGATAGTTCACACGTATGTACACGTATCTCTATATATCTAACCGTCGCACACAACGCTGATAATTCACACGTATATACACGTATCTATATACATCTAACCGTCACACACAACGCTGATAATTCACACGTATATACAAGTATCTCTAAGCATCTAACCGTCACACACAACGCTGATAATTCACACGTATATTCACGTATCTCTATACATCTAACCGTCACACACAACGCTGATAGTTCACACGTATGTACACGTATCTCTATATATCTAACCGTCGCACACAACGCTGATAATTCACACGTATATACACGTATCTATATACATCTAACCGTCGCACACAACGCTGATAATTCACACGTATATACACGTATCTCTAAGCATCTAACCGTCACACACAACGCTGATAATTCACACGTATATTCACGTATCTCTATACATCTAACCGTCACACACAACGCTGATAATTCACACGTATATACACGTATCTATATGCATCTAACCGTCACACACAACGCTGATAATGCACACGTATATACACGTATCGCTATACATCTAACCGTCACATACAACGCTGATAATTCACACGTATATACACGTATCTCTAAGCATCTAACCGTCACACACAACGCTGATAATTCACACGTATATACACGTATCTCTATACATCTAACCGTCGCACACAAGGCTGATAATTCACACGTATATACACGTATCTATATGCATCTAACCGTCACACACAACGCTGATAGTTCACACGTATATACACGTATCTATATACATCTAGCAGCCACACACAACCCTGATAGTTCACACGTATATACACGTATCTATATACATCTAGCAGCCACACACAACGCTGATAGTAAACACGTATATACACGTATCTATATGCATCTAGTAGCCACATTCAACGCTGATAGTTCACACGTATATACACGTATCTATATACATCTAGCAGCCACACACAACTCTGATAGTTCACACGTATATACACGTATCTATATACATCTAGCAGCCACACACAACGCTGATAGTAAACACGTATATACACGTATCTATATGCATCTAGTAGCCACATTCAACGCTGATAGTTCACACGTATATACACGTATCTATATACATCTAGCAGCCACACACAACGCTGATAGTTCACACGTATATACACGTATCTATATACATCTAGCAGCCACACACAACGCTGATAGTTTACACGTATATACACGTATCTATATGCATCTAGCAGCCACACACAACGCTGATAGTTCACACGTATATACACGTATCTATATGCATCTAGCAGCCACACACAACGCTGATAATTCACACGTATATACACGCATCTCTATACATCTAACCGTCACACACAACGCTGATAAGTCACACGTATATACAAATATCTCTATGCATCTAACCGTCACACACAACGCTGATAGTTCACACGTATGTACACGTATCTCTATATATCTAACCGTCGCACACAACGCTGATAATTCACACGTATATACACGTATCTATATACATCTAACCGTCACACACAACGCTGATAATTCACACGTATATACACATATCTCTAAGCATCTAACCATCACACACAACGCTGATAATTCACACGTATATTCACGTATCTCTATACATCTAACCGTCACACACAACGCTGATAATTCACATGTATATACACGTATCTATATGCATCTAAGCGTCACACACAACGCTGATAATGCACACGTATATACACGTATCGCTATACATCTAACCGTCACACACAACGCTGATAATTCACACGTATATACACGTATCTCTAAGCATCTAACCGTCACACACAACGCTGATAATTCACACGTATATACACATATCTCTATACATCTAACCGTCGCACACAACGCTGATAGTTCTCACGTATATACACGTATCTATATACATCTAGCAGCCACACACAACGCTGATAGTTCACACATATATACACGTATCTATATACATCTAGCAGCCACACACAACGCTGATAGTAAACACGTATATACACGTATCTATATACATCTAGCAGCCACACACAACGCTGATAATTCACACGTATATACACGCATCTCTATACATCTAACCGTCACACACAATGCTGATAAGTCACACGTAAATACAAATATCTCTATGCATCTAACCGTCACACACAACGCTGATAGTTCACACGTATATACACGTATCTATATGCATCTAGCAGCCACACACAACGCTGATAGTTCACACGTATATACACGTATCTATATGCATCTAGCAGCCACACACAACGCTGATAATTCACACGTATATACACTCATCTCTATACATCTAACCGTCACACACAACGCTGATAAGTCACACGTATATACAAATATCTCTATGCATCTAACCGTCACACACAACGCTGATAGTTCACACGTATGTACACGTATCTCTATATATCTAACCGTCGCACACAACGCTGATAATTCACACGTATATACACGTATCTAAATACATCTAACCGTCGCACACAACGCTGATAATTCACACGTATATACACGTATCTCTAAGCATCTAACCGTCACACACAACGCTGATAATTCACACGTATATTCACGTATCTCTATACATCTAACCGTCACACACAACGCTGATAATTCACACGTATATACACGTATCTATATGCATCTAACCGTCACACACAACGCTGATAATGCACACGTATATACACGTATCTCTATACATCTAACCGTCACACACAACGCTGATAATTCACACGTATATACACGTATCTCTAAGCATCTAACCGTCACACACAACGCTGATAATTCACACGTATATACACGTATCTATATGCATCTAACCGTCACACACAACGCTGATAATGCACACGTATATACACGTATCGCTATACATCTAACCGTCACACACAACGCTGATAATTCACACGTATATACACGTATCTCTAAGCATCTAACCGTCACACACAACGCTGATAATTCACACGTATATACACGTATCTCTATACATCTAACCGTCGCACACAAGGCTGATAATTCACACGTATATACACGTATCTATATGCATCTAACCGTCACACACAATGCTGATAGTTCACACGTATATACACATATCTATATACATCTAACCGTCACACACAACGCTGATAGTTCACACGTATATACACGTATCTATATAAATCTAGCAGCCACACACAACGCTGATAGTTCAAACGTATATACACGTATCTATATACATCTAGCAGCCACACACAACGCTGATAGTAAACACGTATATACACGTATCTATATGCATCTAGTAGCCACATTCAACGCTGATAGTTCACACGTATATACACGTATCTATATACATCTAGCAGCCACACACAACGCTGATAGTTCACACGTATATACACGTATCTATATACATCTAGCAGCCACACACAACGCTGATAGTTCACACGTATATACACGTATCTATATGCATCTAGCAGCCACACACAACGCTGATAGTTCACACGTATATACACGTATCTATATGCATCTAGCAGCCACACACAACGCTGATAATTCACACGTATATACACGCATCTCTATACATCTAACCGTCACACACAACGCTGATAAGTCACACGTATATACAAATATCTCTATGCATCTAACCGTCACACACAACGCTGATAGTTCACACGTATGTACACGTATCTCTATATATCTAACCGTCGCACACAACGCTGATAATTCACACGTATATACACGTATCTATATACATCTAACCGTCGCACACAACGCTGATAATTCACACGTATATACACGTATCTCTAAGCATCTAACCGTCACACACAACGCTGATAATTCACACGTATATTCACGTATCTCTATACATCTAACCGTCACACACAACGCTGATAATTCACATGTATATACACGTATCTATATGCATCTAACCGTCACACACAACGCTGATAATGCACACGTATATACACGTATCGCTATACATCTAACCGTCACACACAACGCTGATAATTCACACGTATATACACGTATCTCTAAGCATCTAACCGTCACACACAACGCTGATAATTCACACGTATATACACGTATCTCTATACATCTAACCGTCGCACACAACGCTGATAGTTCACACGTATATACACGTATATATATACATCTAGCAGCCACACACAACCCTGATAGTTCACACATATATACACGTATCTATATACATCTAGCAGCCACACACAACGCTGATAGTAAACACGTATATACACGTATCTATATACATCTAGCAGCCACACACAACGCTGATAATTCACACGTATATACACGCATCTCTATACATCTAACCGTCACACACAATGCTGATAAGTCACACGTAAATACAAATATCTCTATGCATCTAACCGTCACACACAACGCTGATAGTTCACACGTATATACACGTATCTATATGCATCTAGCAGCCACACACAACGCTGATAGTTCACACGTATATACACGTATCTATATGCATCTAGCAGCCACACACAACGCTGATAATTCACACGTATATACACGCATCTCTATAAATCTAACCGTCACACACAACGCTGATAAGTCACACGTATATACAAATATCTCTATGCATCTAACCGTCACACACAACGCTGATAGTTCACACGTATGTACACGTATCTCTATATATCTAACCGTCGCACACAACGCTGATAATTCACACGTATATACACGTATCTCTAAGCATCTAACCGTCACACACAAAGCTGATAATTCACACGTATATTCACGTATCTCTATACATCTAACCGTCACACACAACGCTGATAATTCACACGTATATACACGTATCTATATGCATCTAACCGTCACACACAACGCTGATAATGCACACGTATATACACGTATCTCTATACATCTAACCGTCACACACAACGCTGATAATTCACACGTATATACACGTATCTCTTAGCATCTAGCCGTCACACACAACGCTGATAATTCACACGTATATACACGTATCTCTATACATCTAACCGTCGCACACAACGCTGATAATTCACACGTATATACACGTATCTATATGCATCTAACCGTCACACATAACGCTGATAGTTCACACGTATATACACATATCTATATACATCTAACCGTCACACACAACGCTGATAATTCCCACGTATATACACGCATCTCTATACATCTAACCGTCACACACAACGCTGATAAGTCACACGTATATACAAATATCTCTATGCATCTAACCGTCACACACAACGCTGATAGTTCACACGTATATACACGTATCTCTATATATCTAACCGTCGCACACAACGCTGATAATTCACACGTATATACACGTATCTATATACATCTAACCGTCGCACACAACGCTGATAATTCACACGTATATACACGTATCTCTAAGCATCTAACCGTCACACACAATGCTGATAATTCACACGTATATTCACGTATCTCTATACATCTAACCGTCACACACAACGCTGATAATTCACACGTATATACACGTATCTATATGCATCTAACCGTCACACACAACGCTGATAATGCACACGTATATACACGTATCGCTATACATCTAACCGTCACACACAACGCTGATAATTCACACGTATATACACGTATCTCTAAGCATCTAACCGTCACACACAACGCTGATAATTCACACGTATATACACGTATCTCTATACATCTAACCGTCGCACACAACGCTGATAATTCACACGTATATACACGTATCTATATGCATCTAACCGTCACACACAACGCTGATAGTTCACACGTATATACACATATCTATATACATCTAACCGTCACACACAACGCTGATAGTTCACACGTATATACACGTATCTCTATGCATCTAACCGTCACACACAGCGCTGATAATTCACACGTATATACACGTATCTCTATACATCTAACCGTCACACACAGTGCTGATAATTCACAGGTATATACACGTATCTATATACATCTAACCGTCACACACAACGCTGATAGTTCACACGTATATACACGTATCTCTATACATCTAACCGTCACACAAAGCGCTGATAGTTCACGTGTATATAGTTTACATAAAGTATATATGTTACTAATAGACTATTGGCGGGAAATATACAAGTATAGACCCCTATCTACTTTAGTGTAAACATTATTTATTTCAGTATTTTACATGTACATAACAGAATTAACATTTTACATAACAATTAACAACAATAGACTGAAAGGGATTAGAACGAATGAAAACGTATATAGTTCTTCTCCCTAACAATTGGTTGTTATATAATAGGCCAGAGCATAATATATACTGAGTCAAAAAAGAAACGATACCAAACTAAAAATGACGTAAAACGGATAAAACCATAGAAACGTTTAATATATTATTACGTATCAGTACCGGGTATCTTATTGCAACGTCAGCCAACCATAAACACAGGTAAATAAACACCCGATAATCCTGGAACGCCGAATTTCCGATTTGCACGTGCTCCTCAACGAAGACAACTTCCTACACATGTACAAATCGGAAAACCGGTTTATTGTACTGGTATTGCATTATCATCGAGGAAAAACATCTTACATACCCATTGTTACCTCTAACAAAATGCCTAGGCTAAACCGCAATCAGAGAATACGTGCCATTGGCATGATTGACGGCGGTTTACGTCAGCGTGACGTCGCAAATCGACTCGGGGTTACGCAGATCACGATAACACGTCTACTTCGACGTTATCGAACACATGGATCGGTGGACGACCGTCCAAGATCTGGTCGACCACGTGTGACGACGCGTGAACAGGACCGTCACATTCGGACGTCACATTTACGTGACCGGTTCCTACCTGCTACGCACACAGCTGCCTTTACTCCTGGGATGACCAACAATCGCATCAGTGCACAAACAGTCAGGAACCGGCTCGGTGAACTATCGGCCATACGTTGGACCTATCCTGACACGACGTCACCGTGCGGGAATGGACGACGGAACGTGCTCGCTGGACTCGGTTACAGTGGAATTCGTTGATGTTTAGCAATGAATCGCGGTTCTGTTTGCGTCGAGCGGATGGCAGAGAGCGGGTATATCGCAGACGCGGTGAACGTTACGCCGACGCATGTGTACGTCAGGTCGATCTGTTCGGGGGCGGAAGCGTTATGGCGTGGGGCGGTATCACCTTCGGCAGTCGCACTGAACTGTTAGTGGTGGACGGTAACCTAAACGCCCAGCGGTACTGTGATGAGATCATTGCGCCAGTTGTTGTGCCGTTCTTTAACGCCATCAGAAACGTCACACTGTTCCAACAGGACAACGCCAGGTGTCATACTGCTCGGATTTCCACCACATTATTGGAGCAGAACAATATTGAAACCCTGCCGTGGCCTGCTTTGTCACCAGACTTGTCACCCATAGAACATTTGTGAGATACGTTAGACCGCCGCGTCAGACGACGTCAGCCGGTAACGTTAAACCAACTGAGGGATGTTTTGCGTCAGGAGTGGACAACTATTGACCACAAGAGATTCAGACACTCTTCCGTTCGATGCGACGGCGGTGCATTGCAGTGAGAGACGCAAATGGTGCCCATACTCGGTATTGACGTCTGTGTGAAAACTCCATTAGACCCCTGTCCGACGAATTACGTCATCACGCAGCAGCCAGTTTCGGAGGCTCATTATGCTTTATGTGATCCTCTTTCAAACATGTTGGACTATCATCTTATGAATTTTCAAAGAATTTTTTTAATAAATGTTGAAATTATAGACAGGTATCGTTTCTTTTTTGACTCAGTATATTTAATTCTGAAAATACGTGAATCCTAATCACGATATATGCTAAACAAGTTCTAATGTTTACCTTAAAATATTGATAATATTAGTGTGTAAATATTTGAGGGCGTTAAAAAGAAAATTGTTAACACTTAAATGAATATTTGAAGTAAGTCCAAGAACATAACATATCAATTCTGAGCACGGAAAGAAGAAGCGATTAATATAAAGAGAAGTTAGTTAGTTGAATAAATAATCCGGTTGATCTGACAATGACGACTGTATCTGAATTGGAATCCGCCATATAAACATTTTAGAAAACATCCATATTCTCCGAATCTTTCACCTATCTACTTTGCGTGTTTGCCTTTGGTATTAGAGACGAACAGAACGCATGTTATTCTTCCTCCATGTCTGACAAAACACAATGCACGTATGTGCAATCGTATTTCATTCATACTTATGAATTTATGTGGCTATATTAATGTGTGTGGCTATATTAATGTATGTGGCTATATTAATGTGTGTGGCTATATTAATGTATGTGGCTATATTAATGTGTGTGGCTATATTAATGTGTGTGGCTATATTAACGTATGTGGCTATATTAATGTATGTGGCTATATTAATGTATGTGGCTATATTAATGTATGTGACTATATTAACGTATGTGGCTATATTAATGTATGTGGCTATATTAATGTATGTGGCTATATTAATGTATGTGGCTATATTAATATATGTGACTATATTAATGTATGTGGCTATATTTATTTATGTGGCTATATTAGTGTATGTGGCTATATTAATGTATGTGGCTATATTAATGCATATGGCTATATTTATTTATGTGGCTATATTAATTTATGTGGCAATATTAATATATGTGGCTATATTAATGTATGTGGCTATATTAATGTATGTGGCTATATTAATGTATGTGGTTATATTTATTTATGTGGCTATATTAATTTATGTGGCTATATTAATGTATGTGGCTATATTAATGTATGTGGCTATATTAATGTATGTGGCTATATTTATGTATGTGGCTATATTAATGTATGTGGCTATATTAATGTATGTGGCTATATTTATTTATGTGGCTATATTAATTTATGTGGCTATATTAATGTATGTGGCTATATTAATGTATGTGACTATATTTATTTATGTGGCTATATTAATGTATGTGGCTATATTAATGTATGTGGCTATATTTATTTATGTGGCTATATTAACGTATTTGGCTATATTAATGTATGTGGCTATATTTATTTATGTGGCTATATTAATATACGTGGCTATATTTATTTATGTGGCTATATTAATGTATGTGGCTATATTAATGTATGTGGCTATATTTATTTATGTGGCTATATTAATGTATGTGGCTATATTTATTTATGTGGCTATATTAATGTATGTGGCTATATTAATGTATGTGGCTATATTTATTTATGTGGCTATATTAATGTATGTGGCTATATTAATGTATGTGGCTATATTTATTTATGTGGCTATATTAACGTATGTGGCTATATTAATGTATGTGGCTATATTTATTTATGGGGCTATATTAATGTATGTGGCTATATTAATGTATGTGGCTATATTTATTTATGTGGCTATATTAACGTATGTGGCTATATTAATGTATGTGGCTATATTTATTTATGTGGCTATATTAATGTACGTGGCTATATTTATTTATGTGGCTATATTAATGTATGTGGCTATATTAATGTATGTGGCTATATTTATTTATGTTGCTATATTTATTTATGTGGCTATATTTATTTATGTGGCTATATTTATTTATGTGGCTATATTAATGTATGTGGCTATATTAATGTATATGGCTATATTAATGTATGTGGCTATATTAATGTATGTGGCTATATTAATGTATGTGGCTAGTGGCTATATTAATGTACGTGGCTATATTTATTTATGTGGCTATATTAATGTATGTGGCTATATTAATGTATGTGGCTATATTTATTTATGTGGCTATATTAATGTATGTGGCTATATTTATTTATGTGGCTATATTTATTTATGTGGCTATATTTATTTATGTGGCTATATTAATATATGTGGCTATATTTATTTATGTGGCTATATTAATGTATGTGACTATATTTATTTATGTAGATATATTAATGTATGTGGCTATATTAATGTATGTGGCTATATTTATTTATGTGGCTATATTAATGTATGTGGCTATATTAATGTATGTGACTATATTTATTTATGTAGATATATTAATGTATGTGGCTATATTAATGTATGTGGCTATATTATTGTATGTGGCTATATTAATGTATGTGGCTATATTAATGTATGTGGCTATATTTATTTATGTGGCTATATTTATTTATGTGGCTGTTATTGGAGTCATAGTCCCGTTCAAAATGGCTGTCACAAAGTTTCCCATAAAAGTTGCTATCATGCATTTGTATTTATTACAAAACCAGAATGAAATGGTAAGGTGGTCGCCAGATCGGACATATAGGTTTTCTCATCGTAATCCGGTTTACTCCCACACGAATGGCAATATAAGTATACACTTTCATTCGCGCCAACGAGATCGATTAATATAAACTGTTTTTCAGATATAAATGTGCTCCACAATCGTTGTAGTATAAATGTAAAGTTTATGCAATACTGTACATGTATAGAAGTTATAGAACAACACTAGTATATGAATGCTAGCTGGAATTATTGCCTAGGAATTCGAGGGTTTTCAATACTAGAATTAGAGTATATGCACGTGTATTAAGAATTCAAACTGGACGGTATGGTCAAAACATAATGCCACGTAATGAGAGATATTGTTTATGTTGTAACACATTTGATATTGAAGACGAGTATCATTTCATGTCAATATGCCAATGCTATGAAGTCATTAGACAGAAATATATCAAAATAATTATACCATCTATGTTCAAATTTATTGAACTGATAATTTCAACCAAAAACGATATACCTTAGTATTAAACCTAGCGAAATAAATGCACATGAATGAAACCATTGTCATAAGAAGTACTATTGACATTAAACATATACTAAGCACCCAACATTTTCAAGGTACATGCCTGATATACTGTTATTTATAATAATATAAATCTTTGTGTTTATCTAACACCTATATCATATAGCAGAACACATACACTGCATAATATGTATGTCTGTAAATTTTAAATTTTCAAAATAGTTGCTTATATTTCCAGATATTTAAATATCATGCTTGCTTTAATGTCTGAAATATATATTCCCACATGTACATATTACTATAAACAGTTTACTACCTGTCATGCTGTAACAAGAAAACCATCTTATGTATAATACAACTCTATTTACATGAAATCTGCTCTACTTAAAATTAGCTTCATATAGAGATGCTGAAATAATCTGGTATCTCTAAATAACACTCTCACTTTACAAACATTTTGTCTAATTGATTAATCTACATGACCATCATTTGAACACTCTACACATTTATTATTATGACTATTTTCTATTCTTTTTTCATTGCATGCAATTGTATTATATATTGTTATGATGATGAGCTATACAATGCTTAAGTCAAATAAAATATATGTTCTGTTCTGTTCTGTTATGTAAATGATAACAACTCATTATCATCGGTTGCGCCAAAAAAGCCACTTAGTTACGAAAATGTATACAAAGCAAATATTGCATATTTGTACTACTGTATCGCTCATTTCGGCTCCTGTTTTGGAATCAATGATATAGGTAATGGCGCGAACTGTAATTAGTTTAAACATTACTTATTTCAGTATACACATGTAATCAAGGAATGTACATTTTACATATAATTTAATACCAGTAGACTGAAAGGGATTAGAAGGAAAGAAAACTTATATAGTTCTTCTCCCTATCAATTGATTGATATACAATAGGCAGGAAAATAATATATAATATATCAATGAAAATACGTGAAATATATTCACAGTATTTGCTAAAGAATTTCAGAACTTAATGTATTAGTGAGTCAATAGTTTTGGATGTAAAAAAGAAAATGGTTAATATTTAACAGGAATATATGAAGAAAGTTCAAGAACATGAACTATCAAATCGGAGCACTTGAAGAAAAAGAGATTAGTAATTGATCGATAGCATGCGGTTTATATTAAATATATTCAAGCAATAGTCATCCTCTATAAGTGGAATCATCATTATCATAATGCTATGTATTGTAAATATATGCATGTTAACGCTACTATATTACGTGTGTGTTTTACGTTTATTTATCGTCGCTACCGGTTGCCCATATAAGCGACGCCTCCTGAAGAGATTAGTCATTTTAGATTGTGGTGGATAGTGCAATGATACAGACAGAGACCCATTCCAGAGTGACCTCTGGTTCTTTTACGTGCACGGTGTAAAGAACCGACACGAGACCTCGGTTTAACGTCCTATCTGAAAGACTGTTAATGTTATTATGATCAGACGGGGGATCGAACGTGCGATCCCTGGATTACCAGACCAGCGTGTTACCACTGGACTACAGATCCGTCGATATTACGTGACCATTATATAATTATATATTTGTATGATTTTGACGATGTACCATGTAGAAGTCTTGAAATTAACATATGTTCTGTTCTTTATACGTGTTGTATGTAATTTATTATTAATTTATGTTGCTAATAACGCGTAGTAATGAAGTATGTTTATATTGTCCAAGACAAATTCACAAACCTCACAAATAGCGTGCTTGTCTTCGCTTGTATAGTGTACGTGTCACTGTAATATATATTTATGGGTTGTTTATTAGAATTTATTGGAAGCCGTTACATCGGTTTAGTGTCCTCTTAGAAGCTTGCTTGGTGTATTACGGAAATTGCAGTCAGGCGTTTGTACTTTGATTTACTATCTCCCTACACGCATACCTTATGCTCACCCGGCGTTGTTTCATTACCGAAGCGAACGAATCAAATGATGACATGTTGATACATTGCATGTCCTAGTTACAAACTGAGAAACTACAGACGGATCTGTAGTCAAGTGGTAACACGCTGGACTGGTAATCCAGGGATCGCAGGTTCGATCCCCCGTTTGACCCTAATAAAATTAACAGTCTTTCAGATGGGACGTTAAACCGAGGTCTCGTGTCGGTACTTTACACTGTGTACATAAAAGAACCAGAGGTCACTCTGGAATGGGTCTCTGTCTGTATCATTGCACTATCCACCACAATCTAAAATGACTAATATCTTCAGGAGGCGTCGCTCATATGGGTAACCGGTAGCGACGATAAATAAACGTAAAACACACACAACTGAGAAACTCCTGCGTTGGGTTTCAATCGGTAAACGTAAATGAGAATATAATTGGCGTTATTAAAGTCAAAACGTAAAGCTAAATCTGTGAAACTCTAGCAATCGTTAGAAATTTAAATAAAAAGTGAATTAGATTGCAATTTGCAAATTGCTTTTATAGATGTCAGAATGTTAACCTACATTGCAAAATTGATTTAGGCTTTTACCACCTTAGGTCAAGTTTCCTCGTATTATTTCTTTATTTGGCTTTGATTTTATAAAGTATGCTAATGCCTGTCTAGCACTTTGTTACCAGTAATCGTTTTTTATTTTTATTCTACTTAATACTTCAGGAAATAAGCCGTATCAGCTATGCAAAGCCAGCTTTTTCGTCTGTGCAATTTCCTACCTCTTTCGAGCTTTCTATAAATCTTCATAAAAGAGTAAGTGGCTATTCATCGGCTGTACCGAAGCATTAGATAGGTGTCTGTAGCTTGCTTTATTTCTCAAACGATTCGATCTACTGCCCCCATCCATGGTTATTATATTTAATCTACATACGGTCGTTGACCTCAAATCACTTGCTTCTCACTGCATGTTCCAAGTCCACTGAGTATGTTGTATTATTTCGTATGACGAAGTTATCCAGCTGGTTTGATATTGTCAGTGGTTCTACCCAGGTGCCCGTGGGATATTTGGTAATCCAGGGATCGCATGTTCGATCCCCCTTCAGACCCTAATGCAATTAATAGTCTTTTAGTTGGGACTTTAAACCGAGGTATCGTGTCGGTGCTGTACACCGTGCACGTAAACGAACCAGAGGAGACTCTGGATTGACTCTCTGTCTGTATCATTGCACTATCCTCCAAAAATCTAAAATGACTAATCTCTTCATGAGGCGTCGTTGATGTGGGCGTCCGGTAGCGACGATAAATAAACGTAAAACACACACCTGGGATCATCAACAGCCAAATGAACTAAGCTATATATTGGTGCAACTGTAAACACACAAACAAACAAACACACACAAACAAACACACACAAAACAAACAAACAAATATATAAATGTAAAATAAGGGAATGTTTGTTTGTTTGTTTGTGTGTGTGTTTGTTTGTGTGTTTGTTTGTGTGTGTTTGTTTGTGTTTGTTTGTTTGTATGTGTGTTTGTTTGTTTGTTTGTTTGTTTATTTGTTTGTTTGTTTGTTTGTTTGTTTGTGTGTGTGTGTTTGTTTGTTTGTGTGTTTGTGTGTGTGTTTGTTTGTGTGTTTGTTTGTGTGTTTGTTTGGACATACGTATTTGAGTTCATTTTGTTTGTTTGTTTGTTTGAACATACGCATTTGATTTCATTTGGCATTACAGTTTGTAAATAAAGCGTATGCATCTAGAGGTCGATCCTCGTACCGGGAAGTATGTCAGATGGTATGGTGCATGGTCGTCAAATTCGACATCTAGGTTTCCTCCGGGTGCTCCGGTTTCCTCCTACACGAATGAGATGGGTATCCTATACGCTTTCATCCGCGCCAACGAGAGTGATTAACATAAGTTGTAAAAGCTTATTTCACACCTGTTATTAACGAAATGCAGTATATACGTTTTCCAAATTTACTTTTTGTTTTGTTTGGTTTTGGAATTTACAGCCCCGCCAACAGGAACGGTCATATGACGACTCTCCAGCTACTATTGATGAAGAAAGACCCAGAGTGCCTCCTCGGGTATCATTTCAGGCACGGGGTAGAACCACCGACATGCCGTAAGCCAGCTGAATAGCTTCCTCACTTGAAATAATTCGACAACCCAACTGGGATTCGAACCTACAGCGGCGGAGGCCCAACTCTAAACTTAGTTAGACCTATTTTGTATTACATACCACGGAGGCCCAACTCTAAACTTAGTTTAGACCTATTTTGTATTACATACCACGGAGGCCAACTCTAAACTTAGTTTAGACCTATTTTGTATTACATACCATGGAGGCCAACTCTAAACTTAGTTTAGACCTATTTTGTATTACATACCAAGGAGGCCCAACTCTAAACTTAGTTTAGACCTATTTTGTATTACATACCACGGAGGCCAACTCTAAACTTAGTTTAGACCTATTTTGTATTACATACCACGGAGGCCAACTCTAAACTTAGTTTAGACCTATTTTGTATTACATACCACGGAGGCCAACTCTAAACTTAGTTTAGACCTACTTTGTATTACATACCAATCAATCATACGTCATACAAAATCAGTTGTAATACAAAATGGTTTGAGCCATACGTTGTAAAAGCAACATTATAAGACGGTCCGCGTACGGTCCAGGTCAAAACTAACTATTAGAACACACTTACTAACACTATAAGCTCAATCTATTTTCGATTTAGTACGATACCGGAGTAATCAAAATCTACTTTTCTGATTTCTGAATGGCCAAATCATGGTTTCGTTTTGTTTCTACAATGTTAATGGGTATTTTGATGGATCACTAACAAGGGAACGGATGTCTTTTATGAAATGGATACGTTCTGATACCAAGATCAATACCAGAGCGATCATTCTTGATAAATATCGCCCATTGACCGTCAAATATTACACACATCGTTTTCTCTAGTGCATTGTCAAGCTCTTTATTCATTCTTGTGTTGTCAAGTCGATGTCTAGGAACTAAAAGTGCGCTGAACATACTAATCGGCCAGCGACACACGAAAGGAGACACTCGGACATAATTAATGAAAAATGAAGTTGATAATAATAACAGATCCTGAAAGTGTCAACTCAATACGTTACACAATTAAGACTAGTTTAGAGACATATATAAAGTTATAAACAGCTGTTTAGGAAATATGATTTGAAACGTCACGTCAACATTAATGACATTCTAGGATCTGTAATTTTGGTCGCTTATCACGTCAGTAATTTTTACTATCAATTTAAGATAATTATACAGATTAATATATACGATATGAAATTCCTAGTTTTCACACCAATGTTCACATTTAAAGTCCATTATACGTTTATATCATGATTTGACCAAATACCATGCCATTATCTCTTTCTAACAAAGATGGGCTTGGACACATTGTTCCTATGACAAAAGTTTCGGATATTTTAAAAATAATTTTTTGTTTTACGTTTATTTATCGTCGCTACCGGTTGCCCATATGAGCGACGTCTCCTGAAGAGATTAGTTATTTTAGATTTTTGGAGGATAGTGCATGATACAGACAGAGACCCATTCCAGAGTCTCCTCTGGTCAATGTACGTGCACGGTGTAAAGCACCGACACGAGATCTCGATTTAACGTCCCATCTGAAAGACTGTTAAGACGGGGGATCGAACCTGCGATCTCTGGATTACCAGTCCAGAGTGTTACCACTGGACCACATATCCGTCTGTAGGAATGAATGCAGTTTTAACACTGTAGTCATAAATATACTCATATATCGACAAACATATTCAGGCAACCACCATCTTATTTTTCTCCCCGCAATTCCCAAAGTCAATTATCTGGAATTTCTAATGTAAGGCACCGGCAGAAGGAATAATATTTGTGTCTCAACTACAAATGACACTATTAATTCTAGTAAAACCCACGACGTCAGAACTAGTGGCATGTTGAGCCGTATGGAAGGATGCAACATATCTGAATCTGTATTTAGACTATTTACATATCACTCCGCGGTATTACCCTAATACCAATAACGTAGTTTTAAACGATACCACAGCTTGAGTTATTCAGAAGCACACATTGTCGGTTTGTTTTCATTGGATGTGTCTTTAACGTCATCCTGTCATGACATTTCTAAGTTCTAACAGAAGTGGTTGTGCGGTTGTGCGACGTAGTGCAATGAGGTTCCAGACAGGGCAGTTAACATGAAAACAAATATTATATTAGCCAACCTCATTGGAAATCATAGACGAAATGAAGATGTGTGTTTATTAGTGTAAGGCATTCAACCCCGTTCGTGGAAATATACATGTTGGTGACCACTCGATGAAATAAAATCATATCTTACACTAATAATCACAAACATCAGTGCTTCTTGGAATTGTTTCAGTTGCGATGTGGTAGAGTGAGGGAGGGGAGGGGAGGGGAGGGAAGGGAAGGGAAGGGGAGGGGAGGGGAGGGGAGGGGAGGGGAGATTATAATGTTATTCCGAAATATGTTTTATAAGTAAATAATGCCACGCAATTACTGTAAACCGTCGCTGGTAGTGCTGTCGACAAATGTTGGTGCCAATTTCCTTTTTGGTTGTTATATATTCTCCTATCGCGTGCCAAAAGAGGATACACTATGTGTTCTGTTATCTTCGATTCTAATGCTACTCTGTAATCAAATTGATGGCGAGGAATGTGTACTCTATCGGCCAATATAAAGTATACAATCAAGCGTAAAGTGGTATTCCTGTTGAAACTGACTGGTCACAATTTCTAAATTTTCTGCTATCATGCATTTGTATTAGTTCGCGTTGGCAAAACCAATATTACACACCGTGTTTCAGTGGTGAAAGCTTTCTATCCTATTAATGGACTTGGAAAGTGTTTTACGTTTATTTATCGTCGCTACCGGTTGCCCATATGAGCGACGCCTCCTGAAGATATCAGTTTTTTTAGATTTTGGAGGATAGTGCATGATACAGACAGAGACCCATTCCAGAATCTCGTCTGGTTCTTTTACGTGCACGGTGTAAAGCACCGACACGAGACCTCGGTTTAACCTCCCATCTGAAAGACTGTTACTTTTATTAGGGTCAGACGGGGGATCGAACCTGCGATCCCTGGATTACCAGTCCAGCGTGTTACCACTGGACTACAGATCCGTCCTGTATTTTGGTATTAATGGACTTGGTGTGTGTTGAACAATATATAGCAAATATTAGCAACTTCCAAACGAGTTTCATAAACGATTGTATAAAATCACCACGAGTGCAACATCCTTTTAGTCTCATTACCATATATCTCTCTGTTTAATCATATGTTTGCACAATCTAACGTTACTATACTTTCATTTTGGAGCCAAACGTCAGCGCAAATTGTCATGACGTCATTACATCACTACACAAAACTGAGATCTTTTAAATCGTCGTGTGTCTTATCGTTAACTGTATGTACAAGTTCACTTATAAATATGTATTATTTAAAGTTTCATTCACAAATTATAAGGATTATTCTCTCAACCAATCAGAATCATTCCAGGTTATATTACACATCTGTACATACAAGAACATATGTATGAAACGGAATATTATCTATCTAATTTTCCTCTAATGTATAATCCCTCCCGGGGATGTAGACATGTTACGCGTCAAACCGCAACGAAGTTAAAAGTATGAGTAGTTAAAAGCATAAAATATAGATAGTAATGAATGAATTAAAAGCAGCTCGACAACATCTAGGGGTTTGCATGGTCAGTACGTATTGAATTGCTCTATGGTAGGGAGATGGGAACTGTCCGGTGGGAGATTGTTCCAATACTAGATTCCTCTTGGAAAAAAGGAAAACGTTTAGTCTCATAGTTAGAGGTTATTAAACCGCGGAGGTGGGCCGTTTGTGGATATTGGTGCACCTATCCGATATTAGCCCTCCGGCCTAACGGCCCTCGGGCCAATATCTCCATAGGGTGCGCCAATATCCACAAATGGCCCACCGCAGCCGTTTAATAACTTCTTTATTGCATACATAGCCGTATGTTTCTTCTGCTGTTATTTGCTTATTTCGCTCAGCCATCGTCAAGAGACAACGACAACGACTTTAGTGTTGCTTCGGCGGCCATGTTTACACAATGTAGTTACTATGTTGTTGCTACCTGTGACACGTCCTCGTGATTCGTTCTTGGCACGTGCCGGGCCAATATCGCAGAGCCGAAAATCGAATATATTGCCCGCGTCGACCAGATATTTTGTTTTTCTACCATTAACATTGTTACTATTTATAGTAACGTATGCAATAATTGCTACCATTAACGTATGACTTATGAAATGGCAGTGACGTGCTAGACGGGAAATGGGAACTAGGCAATTTCAATGTTGATAGCAACCATTTGATAAATAAATAGGGTATATTTTAAATTATACTGTCAATACGCCGTTGATCTAGTCTGCGTAGAATTAGGGAATGGAGCAAGCCTGTAACACTAGAGGTATGATATAAATCAGCTTTTATCCAATGTATTCTTCGCTGAACACCTTCAATTTGGAGATGGGTGTTTTGGGTACGGGTCGACCAAATCTTGGAGCCATATTCTAGCTGGGGTCGCACTAGAGGCTGGTAAGCTATGGACTTAAGGCGTTCGGATTGGACTTGGGTGTTTCTACGTAAATGCCCTAATGTTTGATTAGCTTTCTTTATTGGCCTATTATGTGAGCGTCCCACGACCAGTTATTTAAGATATCCACACCAAGGTAATTGGCTGAGGTGATCGACTCAAGTAGGACTCCATGGAGTTTATATTGACTGGGAATATGATGTTTCCGTATGGTGACTTTGATAACCTGACATTTGGTGGGGTTAAATTCAATGTCCCACCTCTTCTAATCTCTTAAGATAGTTTTGGAGTGTGGCCGGCTCATTTGCAGATGTCAGTGATAGATTTACTGCAGTATCATCTGCAAAGATAAAGACTTTGGAACTGATGATTTGTGAAAGGTCGTTGATATAGGCTGGGAATATTATGGGTCCAATTACGGATCCCTGTGGGACTCCAGAAGACACATGAATACTACTACTAATAATAATAATAAAGACTTTATTTAACGAGAGTACTCATTTAACAAAAGTTAATCTACCATGAGGCCCTCAATGGCTTCTAAATACCATTAAGGACAATTGAATGGAGTTAATTATCTAGAAAACTCATAATCCACCTTAATGTTTGACCTCTAACTCCATAGCCATGCATTTGTAGTATTTCTTTCTCGTGATTGACCTTGTCGAATGTCTTATTGAAGTCTAATATGATGAGATCTACTTGGTACGTATTGTAGACAGAGGTAAACAAGTCATTGACTGGCATTACTAATTGGGTCACGCATGACCCTTTTTCTCTATCGTGTTTTACTATCGGAAGGAAACTATAGTTTGCTGGGTTATCTTTTTTTGTAATATTTTTTTTGTAATATGTGCTGACTTCCACTGAAATGGCAGTGATATTTCGTTGAGGGATGTTTGGAATAAGACAAGGATATGGAATCGTTTATTAGACAGGGTTTTAAGCATGATTGGCTTAATATGGTTAGGCTCACTAGCCTTATTGGGGTTCATGTTATTGGGAAGTAAGTTTTATCTATACCATTTGAATTGTGATCTCCTTCATTTTTGGAATGGATTGACGATTCTGGTTTCCATTTGTGTCCTGGATTTTCATTTTTCAAACGGAGGTAAGTCTTAGTGGGGATTTGGAGCTGAAGACAAACTGAAGCTGTTTGTTCAGTGCTGTGGCTTTAGCAGCTTATTCATTGTGAAACTTGTTTCCATGTTATTAATGGCATTGATTTGCTGTCTGGTATTGATTTGCAGTATGATATTGATTTGGAGTCTTGCTTGAAATGCTTAAGAAGGGAATACATTTGCTTGGCGTTTGGTCTGTAAGGATGGGAGGCATCAGCAATGTTAAGATTAAGGGTGCTTTCAAGGTATAGGTGATAAGCCTCTTTGACCTTTTTCTGCACTAAATATTTGAGATCCAGGAACTTCTTACAATTTGAAGGCGTACTTGACTTTCTAGTATTTTTAAAGGCTCTATTTCGCCTTCTAATCAATCGCAAACAATACAAGAAAAGATACATGTATGTTATCTGAAACATTCTTAATTTGACTAGGATATACTTGTAGTCGTGATAGCGCTGTGGAAGTCGTGATATCGCAGTGGAAGTCGTGATAGCGCAGTGGATGCGCGTTCGCTTCAGGTGCGAAAGGTCCGGAGTTCGAGCCCCACTGGAGCCGTTACGATTGTGCCCTTAGGCAAGGCATTTAAATTCCACATTGCCTCTTCTCTCTCCCTCTTGGCGATGGATTCCATCAGGAATGAGGTCTCGAGAGTGATTTATATAAGTTGAAAGAACTTGTTTCGCAATCGAGCTAAAATAAATTTGTATAAAAAAACTATATACTTTCTACTTTCGGCTCTCTCCGTAGAACTTTCCGTTTTTACATAACTTTTAGCATTGTTTATTACAATTGCAGATATAGATAGAACAGGACACTCACAAACACTTAATTTCTGAGGGATATTTTTAACAGGGATTAGGCACTACTATTGCCTTTATTTATATATAAAACACTGACGTGACGTCATACACTTATTATTAATATCAGACTGCTGTCAACGGTCACAGACGGATCTGTAGTCCAGCGGTAACACGCTAGACTGGTAATCCAGGGATCACATGTTCGATCCTCCGTCTGACCCTATTAATTAACAGTCTTTCAGATGGGACTTTAAACCGAGGTCTCGTGTCCGCGTTTTACACCGTGCATGTAAAATAACCAGAGGAGACTCTGGAATGGGCCTCTGTCTGTATCATTGCACTATCCTCCAAACATATAAAATGACTAATCTATTCAGATGGCGTCGCTCATATGGGCAACGGTAGCGACGGTAAATAAACGTAGCACACATGTCAACGGTCAAAGTATTAAATTAAATCCTACGCGTAACACGTGTACGAAATCAATAATTTTAATTAATAGGATCGTGTTATATAACCGTAAAGTTTAGAAAAGTAAGATATAAGCCTCAAACGGATCCAATATGTAAAAATACACACAGTTTTCGGCTAAATCCTACACATATATTAAAGCTAGATGAAAACTAAGATATAAGCCTCAAACGGATCCAATATGTAAACATACACACAGTTTTCGGCTTATATCCTACACATATATTAAAGCTAGATTAACCAGTAGTAGTTGCACGATTTCCTACACGTAGCTCACATATCCATTGTCGCGTGCAATTCACGGACAGGATGGCCGTATTGGTACAATCTCGTACACTATCGTATGCTATGCAATCATTATTGCCTGTTATTGCATACGTTACTATAAATAGTAACAAATTTAATGGTAGAAAAGCAAAATATCTGGTCGACGCAAGCAATATATTTCGATTTTGGCTCTGCCGGGCCAATATTCGATATTGGCCCGGCACGCACCGAGAACGAATCACGAGCACGTGTCACAGGTAGCAACAACATAGTAACTACATTGTGTAAACATGGCCGCCGAAGCAACACTAAAGTCGTTGTCTGACAGATTTTTGTCTCTTGACGGTAAAATAGCTGAGCGAAATAAGCAAATAACAGCAGAAGAAACATACGGCTATGTATGCAATAAAGAAGTTATTAAACGGCTGCTGTGGGCCATTTGTGGATATTGGCGCACCTATCCGATATTGGCCCTCTGGCCAATATCTCCATAGGGTGCGCCAATATCCACAAATGGCCCACCTCCGCGGTTTAATAACTTCTAAATAGTATTTCACCAAACTGATTAACGAGTTCCAGGCACAAACACAAAGTACCGATAACCTCTCTATGACTCGTACTGATAGTCAAATGTGTAGTTGTGAAGTCAACTGAACAGCCTCATATATAGGCCATATCGGAAAGTATTATATTCAGCAGGAACTAATTAAAATAATAAAGCCTTTGTCATTAGTGATATCGTGTTTTATCCTTTGTAATTACCCATTATCAGGGATTGCAATATATATTTCTGGTCAATCCATAGTTCATAATGGGAATTGATATACGTGTTTAAAAACCTTCCCTACAACTCTTATACCAAGATCTTAATGAAGCCTATTTAATATTGAAGCTTAATGAATATTTCCAAACGAATTTATTTAGTTTTCATGCCTTTTGTCATTTCGCATGCTCTTCTTTGTCATGAAGAAATCGACTGACTGACTATTGAGCGAGTCGATCACTGCCGCCTTTATCCGCCCTCTACTTATACCCTTCCAGCAATCAGGCGGAAAGACATATCCTGAAAGTATATGGTTCTATCACACACTGCCTTAATGACAGGAACTCTACCAGAATGAGAGACAAAGTGCAATGACAGGTTAAACAGGATCGTCAACAGTGCCGGGCATTACAATTATTCGGATCTACAGTCTACATCCGTTATATCAAAGTCGGTTATGTCGAATTATCCGGTTATCTCGAAGTCGGATCAAAGTCCCGTCTCAGACAATATCATGTTGCATATAACTGGCTCCGTTTATATCGAATTTCGTTATGTCAAATTTCGGTTATGTCGAAGTATTTTGTTATGTCAGACGGAATTCGACATAGCGGATGTAGACTGTATTTGTATTACGTTTCCTGTTTAAAGGATCTGGATGTCGGATTTTAACGAACATGCATGCTACGTTATTTTTTTTATTACAATTACCCCACAGTGTAATATAAACGCCTAGCTAGCTGTGTCCATAGAGTGTAATATAAACGCTTAGCTAGCTGTGTCCATATAGTGTAATATAAACGCTTAGCTAGCTGTGTCCATAGAGTGTAATATAAACGCTTAGCTAGCTGTGTCCATATAGTGTAATATAAACGCTTAGCTAGATGTGTCCATAGAGTGTAATATAAACGCTTAGCTAGATGTGTCCATAGAGTGTAATATAAACGCTTAGCTAGATGTGTCCATAGAGTGTAATATAAACGCTTAACTAGCTGTGTCCATATAGTGTAATATAAACGCTTAGCTATCTGTGTCCATATAGTGTAATATAAACGCTTAGCTAGCTGTGTCCATAGAGTGTAATATAAACGCTTAGCTAGCTGTGTCCATAGAGTGTAATATAAACGCTTAGCTAGCTGTGTCCATAGAGTGTAATATAAACGCTTAGCTAGCTGTGTCCATATAGTGTAATATAAACGCTTAGCTAGCTGTGTCCATAGAGTGTAATATAAACGCTTAGCTAGCTGTGTCCATAGAGTGTAATATACACGCTTAGCTAGCTGTGCCCATAGAGTGTAATATAAACGCTTAGCTAGCTGTGTCCATAGAGTGTAATATAAACGCTTAGCTAGCTGTGTCCATATAGTGTAATATAAACGCTTAGCTAGATGTGTCCATATAGTGTAATATAAACGCTTAGCCAGATGTGTCCATATAGCGTAATATAAACGCTTAGCTAGCTGTGTCCATATAGTGTAATATAATCGCTTAGCTAGCTGTGTCCATAGAGTGTAATATAAACGCTTAGCTAGCTGTGTCCATATAGTGTAATATAAACGCTTAGCTAGATGTGTCCATAGAGTGTAATATAAACGCTTAGCTAGATGTGTCCATAGAGTGTAATATAAACGCTTAGCTAGCTGTGTCCATATAGTGTAATATAAACGCTTGGCTAGCTGTGTCCATATAGTGTAATATAAACGCTTAGCTAGATGTGTCCATAGAGTGTAATATAAACGCTTAGCTAGATGTGTCCATAGAGTGTAATATAAACGCTTAGCTAGCTGTGTCCATATAGTGTAATATAAACGCTTAGCTAGCTGTGTCCATAGAGTGTAATATAAACGCTTAGCTAGCTGTGTCCATATAGTGTAATATAAACGCTTAGCTAGATGTGTCCATAGAGTGTAATATAAACGCTTAGCTAGCTGTGTCCATATAGTGTAATATAAACGCTTAGCTAGATGTGTCCATAGAGTGTAATATAAACGCTTAGCTAGATGTGTCCATAGAGTGTAATATAAACGCTTAGCTAGCTGTGTCCATATAGTGTAATATAAACGCTTGGCTAGCTGTGTCCATATAGTGTAATATAAACGCTTAGCTAGATGTGTCCATAGAGTGTAATATAAACGCTTAGCTAGATGTGTCCATAGAGTGTAATATAAACGCTTAGCTAGATGTGTCCATAGAGTGTAATATAAACGCTTAGCTAGCTGTGTCCATAGAGTGTAATATAAACGCTTAGCTAGCTGCGTCCATATAGTGTAATATAAACGCTTAGCTAGCTGTGTCCATATAGTGTAATATAAACGCTTAGCTAGATGTGTCCATAGAGTGTAATATAACCGCTTAGCTAGATGTGTCCATAGAGTGTAATATCAACGCTTAGCTAGCTGTGTCCATATAGTGTAATATAAACGCTTGGCTAGCTGTGTCCATATAGTGTAATATAAACGCTTAGCTAGATGTGTACATAGAGTGTAATATAAACGCTTAGCTAGATGTGTCCATAGAGTGTAATATAAACGCTTAGCTAGATGTGTCCATAGAGTGTAATATAAACGCTTAGCTAGCTGTGTCCATAGAGTGTAATATAAACGCTTAGCTAGCTGCGTCCATAGAGTGTAATATAAACGCTTAGCTAGCTGTGTCCATAGAGTGTAATATAAACGCTTAGCTAGCTGCGTCCATAGAGTGTAATATAAACGCTTAGCTAGCTGTGTCCATAGAGTGTAATATAAACGCTTAGCTAGCTGTGTCCATATAGTGTAATATAAACGCTTAGCTATCTGTGTCCATATAGTGTAATATAAACGCTTAGCTAGCTGTGTCCATATAGTGTAATATAAACGCTTAGCTAGCTGTGTCCATAGAGTGTAATATAAACGCTTAGCTAGCTGTGTCCATAGAGTGTAATATAAACGCCTAGCTAGCTGTGTCCATAGAGTGTAATATAAACGCTTAGCTAGCTGTGTCCATATAGTGTAATATAAACGAGCACATTGTATTTTTATTTGATGCTTTTGTGATTGACAACCATTTCAAGATAAGTGACGATCGATAAAGCGTCGTGATTCAATGACGTTACGAATGACGTCACTGTACGAAAGCGTTCACGTTGACAATATATCAAACTGCAGCGGCTGGGTATGATTAGCGTAAAACAGTGAAACGCAGCGAAAAGCAGTGAGAATCGAATATGATTGTTCAGCAGTTTATTTCTCTGCAAACTGTCTATATTTCAAAGAGAGAATACCGAAATACATGCAATGCTACTTCAGGTGACACTACCAGCTGATTATGATTCCGTTAGATATCAAAGATGTAAGAAAATAAAGACGTCATTGTTAATACGATTTGACAGACAGGTCAGTATATTATTCCCGGATATATATCAATACATCACACTTCAAATGCTCCATCTGACATAACTAAATACTGCGTTTTACAATGTAATACGGTTAAGGTTGTATATACGTAAATAGGCAGAAGTGCATCCGCGTCGAATGTACATGTAGTCCCAATAACTAATATAGTTAATTTATCTTTTTGCTAAAAATGCATTTTCATGACAGGCAGTGTCTAGTTTTTGTTTTTGTTTTAGAAATAATGTGATTTGAGAAGACTTCAGACTAGTTGAGGTGTAGAAAAGATGTGGTATAAGAATTCAGGCCCTTGCAAACTGACGGTTGGTATACTGTATTATTTGGCGGAGGAATGCAATGTGTAAACACAGTGACGTTATTCACAGGTGAGCACTGGCTATTTGAAACATAAAATATGAAATATTCTTGGTGTGTTTCAGGCAGATTTGAATACCTCTTCACAGTGGATGTGGTATCAGAAGAAATGAAAGATTGGAAATATAAATAAACAGACTGTATGTTTTTACTTTTTACTATGTATTTAATAGGCAATTTATTTGTTGTTTTACAACCTTAATGACATGGTCGAGGTGGAGGGGGTGTATGCAAAAATGTTCACATGAACGGTAGGAAAATCCAAGCATTTTATTGTCCGTAAACATTGCGGTTAATCCAGACATGTATTGTTTAATAATGACCTTAGAACTGTTCTGTTCGAAAATACAGTGCTGTATGAACACAACTTCCGTAATAGAAGCAAAACTGATCAACTTATTTGTTTTGTTTACTAGTTCATCTCTAATTAGAATGTGTGCCAAAACCTGTTTTAATATACTTCACCGACCTCTGTAAATAATGTTAGTAAAATGTGTACTGCTTGTAATGTTTAAATGTATTAATTTTTTTTATTTATCACAAGAAACAGCTGCTAATTAGTTCATTCTCGATCTTTAAAAATATTTCTTAATCTGCACATCAATGCCCTTTTTTCATTTCAGTGTTTTGAAACCTATCTATTTTAATTCTTTTTTGATAAGAGAATGACCACATATTTCTTGGTTTTATGTTGTAAATACATCATGAATTGTACTGTAATCATGTGATAGTCTTAATGTGATATAGTCTCTTGTAATTCTCTGATTGTACTGTTTTAGTGTTTAAGTATATATTGTATGTGATGTACATGGATGAGACTTTAATAAAGAGTTAATATATATATATTGTGTGCGTGACATTACATGCTTTTTGTGAGATTTGAAAGTAGGTCCTTTGTGTCTTTAAATGCTATTATCATAGTCGACCTGCTTTGTCTAGCTTTGTCTAGTGATACTGTTGTTGTAGCCACCGACCCTCTAAATGCTATTCTATAAATGAATATGTTTGAATGTGTCATGTGTGTTGACGATTCTAACGAACATATAACGTGGTACGTCACTAAATATAGACACTAGATTAACAAATTAAAATCCCAGTAAATATGTCAATAAGTGTATGTAGTAAATTCTTCAGATTTGTGAGATTGCAAAATTTCAATAAAACTACTTTATTTGCGAAACAACTCTCACTAATATGTATCTAGACTATATGTTTGCCTCCATGCCATTAAATTATGACAGTTCCGGATAACATAGCGCTTTAAACTTTCGATTAAATCCATTTTCATCCTGTATACAATAGATATGTACTGTACATTATGAATGAATATATATGTTTAAACCAACATAGTGATAATAAAGTTTCGAATGCCTGTGCTCATATCCTGTTGATTTCCTCTCGAGCAATCTATATCTGCAGACAACTGTTCAATATGTAGATAAATTCTCTCTAATTGCGAGTTCCAAATCATTTCGAGTCTCGTAAATGTCAATCAAAATGGATTGCGTAATTTGTACTTGATTGCATTTGTCAACATATTATACAATAAACGTTCCGATTTCTAGTAGGTGTTTAGCACTATTCCCTGACATGAACGGATTTATTTTGATATTGCTTCTCTACTGAAGGAGTATATTGTTCGAATCATTAATAGGACGAACCATTCAGTGAGTAAGCACAATACATGGGCATAATTATTCAGTGGTGGAAACCCCTATATCCGAACGGCCACCGGACCAGAGGCAACATTCAGATTCGAGTGGTTTTCGTATTTGAGGAGGTTTCATAGTGTGGTAGATTTTTCTTAGATGCACAGTTCAACCCCACAATGCTTAAAAGGAGGTTATTAGTATGTCAGATAGTAAAGAACTGATACAATAATCTGAACAAAATAGCTGAACGTGGAACTGTATTTGACGCACGTAGTCATACGACAGTATTGGCAACAGTTATTGGTGTCATAAAGAGGCAATTGGAAATGTTCGTGCTTATAAATATAAGTTATGCATTGTAATCTATTAGTCGCATATTGTCGCGCTCTAAAACGATAAACGGTGCATTAATGTCGATGGATCTTTCATACCTAGGTATTATGTCAGATGTGAATTGTGTAGACGAATATAAATGGCTTCCATCGATGTGTTATATCAACTTTTATTGACTCATATGTGAGTCCATACCGACAAGCTGAATATATCTGTAAAATGTAGCTCTAAACAAGTGTTTGTTGTTTAGTTTTTACAGAAAACAGAAGACTTATTTCAGCGAGCTTTACCCAATATCATAACAACAACAACACCGCCGAATTGTAAGCTTGGTGATACAATAGCAGATGAACAACTGAATGAATGGGATTTCCGAAATCTTCATAGACACTTGGTGAATGGTACATTAACATATCTGACATTTATCTCTTTAGAATGCTTAGAGTTTGTTAAATGTTTACGGGAAAAGACTGAACGAGGTTGTCTATAAATAACATATACGAGACACGTGTAGACAAAACATACATAAACAATAACATACAGCTTAAAACTCATCTATCCAACTTTACACTACTTACAAATATTTTCCCCGTGTACCGATCAATTATCGCATTTCACAAATTACACGATATCACCGCTATGGACTTGTTCACGCATCCATTGATCACAACTTACAGACGCTCTATGAAAGTATACAATTTATCAAGTGCTTTAATTCTTGATTGATACATGACCATATTTCAGTCCATGTATCGGTGATATCTACAAATACTGATATTGTCTTCAACAAAAGCACAATCGTTGTCATCAGTCTATCTATCTATCTTTCTTAGATGTCACGCCCCTGGCCGGGATGTAGTTATAGTCCCCCTATTAGTCTATGCAAAGTCTATACAAATTTAGTTTAGCACGATTGCGAAACAAGTTCTTATAACTTGTATTAATCACTCTCGAGATCTCATTCTTGATTGAATCCATCGCCACGAGTGAGAGAGAGAAGAGGCATTCCTCCTATAATGTCTAGTTTGGTAATTGATAATGTCTCTCCCCGCCGATATATATATATATATGGTAGTGCATATTTCATATTACAAACTTCCCCATTCATGTTCTACATATAGACTACCGCGCTTTATTATATACAAGCATTACCCCTCCCCCTAATATGCAGGCTATATGTTTGCATATAATGCGCTGTGCTGTGTTTACAACATGAACGAGGATACTGACAATACATAACTTTGATTTGATATCTGTCCAACCTGTTACAATATTTAAGCATTCCAAAAAGCTAAATGGCAAATATGTTAATTCGCAAGTTGTATGTGGAAATGCTAATCAGGGAGCGATCAGTTGATTTCTTACTAGATCCGCGTCTATACATCGGCTATATATTAACAATTCATAGGTCTAAATGTCGCAAGCTCTTTGAATAATAACTTGATAATATACGTGTGTTATGCTAACGGTTCGTCATTAATCGTAAACATGCAAATTATCATAGTTAACAAGCTACCACTTTCGTTATCACTGCGCTACCACAGTGCTATCACCGCGCTACATATACGCTATCAACGCACTACATATACGCTATCATCGCGCTACATATACGCTACCACCGCACCGCCACTGCGCTATCACAGCGCTACATATACGCTATCACCGTACTACATCTGCGCTATCACCGCGCTACCACAGCGCTATCACATCACGACCATTGCGCTATCACCGCGTTACCACTGCGATATCACCGCGCTACCAATGCCATATCACAACGCTACCACTGCGCTATCACCTCGCTGCCACTGCGCTATCACCGCGCTGCCAATGCGCTATCACAACGCTACCATTGCACTATCACCGCGCTACCACTGCGCTATCACCGCGCTATCACTGCATTATCACCGCTCTGCCACTACGCTATCACCGCACTACCACCTCGTTTAATTGCACTGCAACTGAACTATCACTGCGCTACGACTGCGCTATCACCGCACTACCACTGCGCTATCACCGCGTTACCACTGTACTATCACCGCGCTATCACTGCTTTATCACCGCCCTGCCACTACGCTATCACCGCACTACCACCTCGCTTAATTGCGCTGCAACTGAGCTATCACCGCGCTATCACCTCGTTTAATTGCGCCGCAACTGAGCTATCACCGCACTACCACCTCGTTTAATTGCGCTGCAACTGCACCGCACTACTACTGCACTATCACCGCACTAACATTTTCTTATCACCTCACTATCACCGCACTACCACTGCGCTATCACCGCACTATCACCGCGCTACCACTGTACTATCACCGCACTACCACTGCACTATCACCGCGCTACCACTGTACTATCACCGCACTACAACTGCTCTATCACCGCACTACCACTGCGCTATCACCGCACTACCACCACACTACCACTGCGCTATCACTGCGCTATCACCGCGCTATTACTGCTTTATCACCGCTCTGCCACAACGCTATCACCGCACTACCACCTCGTTTAATTGCGCTGCAACTGAACTATCACTGCACTACGACTGTGCTATCACCGCAGTACCACTTTCTTATCACCGCACTACCATTGTCTTATCACCGCACTATTACGGCGCTATCACCGCACTACCATTGTCTTATCACCGCACTATCACTGCGCTATCACCGCACTACCATTGTCTTATCACCGCACTATCACTGCGCTATCACCACACTACCATTGTCTTATCACCGCACTACCATTGTCTTATCACCGCACTACCATTGTCTTATCACCGCACTACCACTGCGCTATCACCGCACTACCATTGTCTTATCACATCACTACCACGGCGCTATCACCGCACTACCATTGTCTTATCACCTCACTATCACTGCGCTATCACCGCACTACCATTGTCTTATCACCGCACTATCACAGCGCTATCACCTCGCTATCACTGCGCTATCACCTCGCTAGCGCTGCGCTATCACCTCGCTATCACTGCGCTAGCACCGCAATACCACTGCGCTATCACCTCGCTACCACTGCGCTATCACCTCGATATCACTGCGCTATCACCGCACTACCACTGCGCTATCACCGCAATACCACAACGCTATCACCGCACTATCACTGCGCTATCACCTCGCTATCACTGCGCTATCACCTCGCTATCGCCACACTATCACTGCGCTATCACCTCGCTATCGCAGCGCTATCACCTCTCTATCACTGCGCTATCACCTCACTACCACTGCGCTATCACATCGCTATAACTGCGCTATCACCGCACTATCACCGCGCTACCACTGTACTATCACCGCACTACGACTGCAATATCACCGCGCTACCACTGTACTATCACCGCACTACAACTGCGCTATCACCGCACTACCACTGCGCTATCACCGCACTACCACCACACTACCACTGCGCTATCACCGCGCTATCACTGCTTTATCACCGCTCTGCCACTACGCTATCACCGCACTACCACCATGTTTAATTGCACTGCAACTGAACTATCACTGCTCTACGACTGCGCTATCACCTCGCTACCATTGTCCTATCACCGCACTATCACAGCGCTATCACCGCACTACCATTGTCTTATCACCGCACTACCACTGCGTTATCACCGCACTACCATTGTCTTATCACCGCACTATCACTGCGCTATCACCACACTACCATTGTCTTATCACCGCACTACCATTGTCTTATCACCGCACTACCATTGTCTTATCACCGCACTACCACAGCGCTATCACCGCACTACCATTGTCTTATCACCTCACTATCACTACGCTGTCACCGCACTACCATTGTCTTATCACCGCACTATCACTGCGCTATCACCTCGTTATCACTGCGCTATCACCTCGCTATCGCTGCGCTATCACTGCGCTATCACCGCAATACCACTGCGCTATCACCTCGCTATCACTGCGCTATCACCTCGCTATCACCGCACTACCACTGCGCTATCACCGCAATACCACTACGCTATCACCGCACTATCACTGCGCTATCACCTCGCTATCACTGCGCTATCACCTCGCTATCGCCGCACTATCACTGCGCTATCACCTCGCTATCGCTGCGCTATCACCTCGCTATCACTGCGCTATCACCGCACTACTACAGCGCTATCACATCGTTATAACTGCGCTATCACCGCGCTACCACCACGCTACCACTGTACTATCACCGCACTACCACTGCACTATCGCCGCGCTACCACTGTACTATCACCGCACTACAACTGCGCTATCACCGCACTACCACTGCGCTATCACCGCGTTACCACTGTACTATCACCGCGCTATCACTGCTTTATCACCGCCCTGCCACTACGCTATCACCGCACTACCACCTCGCTTAATTGCGCTGCAACTGAGCTATCACCGCGCTACCACCTCGTTTAATTGCGCCGCAACTGAGCTATCACCGCACTACCACCTCGTTTAATTGCGATGCAACTGCACCGCACTACCACTGCACTATCACCGCACTAACATTGTCTTATCACCTCGCTATCACTGCGCTATCACCGCACTACCACTGCGCTATCACCGCAATACCACTACGCTATCACCGCACTATCACTGCGCTATCACCTCGCTATCACTGCGCTATCACCTCGCTATCGCCGCACTATCACTGCGCTATCACCTCGCTATCGCTGCGCTATCACCTCGCTATCACTGCGCTATCACCGCACTACCACAGCGCTATCACATCGTTATAACTGCGCTATCACCGCACTATCACCGCGCTACCACTGTACTATCACCGCACTACCACTGCACTATCACCGAGCTACCACTGTACTATCACCACACTACAACTGCGCTATCACCGCACTTCCACTGCGATATCACCGAGTTACCACTGTACTATCACCGCGCTATCACTGCTTTATCACCGCCCTGCCACTACGCTATCACCGCACTACCACCTCGCTTAATTGCGCTGCAACTGAGCTATCACCGCGCTACCACCTCGTTTAATTGCGCCGCAACTGAGCTATCACCGCACTACCACCTCGTTTAATTGCGATGCAACTGCACCGCACTACCACTGCACTATCACCGCACTAACATTGTCTTATCACCTCACTATCACCGCACTACCACTGCGTTATCACCGCACTATCACCGCGCTACGACCGCGCTACCACTATACTATCACCGCACTACCACTGTACTATCACCGCTCTACCACTGTACTATCACCGCACTACAACTGCGCTATCACCGCACTACCACTGCGCTATCACCGCACTACCACCACACTACAACTTCGCTATCACCGCGCTATCACTGCTTTATCACCGCTCTGCCACTACGCTATCACCGCACTACCACCTCGTTTAATTGCGCTGCAACTGAACTATCACTGCGCTACGACTGCGCTATCACCGCACTACCATTGTCTTATCACCGCACTATCACTGCGCTATCACCGCACTACCATTGTCTTATTACCGCACTATCACTGCGTTATCACCGCACTACCATTGTCTTATCACCGCACTATTACTGCGCTATCACAACACTACCATTGTCTTATCACCGCACTACCATTGTCTTATCACCGCACTACCATTGTCTTATCACCGCACTACCACTGCGCTATCACCGCACTACCATTGTCTTATCACCTCACTATCACTGCGCTGTCACCGCACTACCATTGTCTTATCACCGCACTATCACTGTGATATCACCTCGCTATCACTGCGCTATCGCTGCGCTATCACCTCGCTATCACTGCGCTATCACCACAATACCACTGCGCTATCACCTCGCTACCACTGCGCTATCACCTCGCTATCACTGCGCTATCACCGAACTACCACTGCGCTATCACCGCAATACCCATACGCTATCACCGCACTATCACTGCGCTATCACCTCGCTATCACTGCGCTATCAACTCGCTATCGCCGCACTATCACTGCGCTATCACCTCGCTATCACTGCGCTATCACCTCGATATCACCTCGCTATCACTGCGCTATCACCGCACTACCACTGCGCTATCACATCGTTATAACTGCGCTATCACCGCACTATCACCGTGCTACCACCACGCTACCACTGTACTATCACCGCACTACCACTGCACTATCACCGCGCTATCTCTGTACTATCACATCGTTATAACTGCGCTATCACCGCACTATCACCGTGCTACCACCACGCTACCACTGTACTATCACCGCACTACCACTGCACTATCACCGCGCTATCTCTGTACTATCACCGCACTACAACTGCGCTATCACCCCATACCACTGCGCTATCACCGCACTACCACCACACTACCACTGCGCTATCACCTCGCTATCGCTGCGCTATCACCTCGCTATCGCGCAGCTATCACCTCGCTATCGCTGCGCTATCACCTCGCTATCGCGCAGCTATCACCTCGCTATCGCTGCGCTATCACCTCGCTATCGCTGCGCTATCACCGCACTATCACTGCGCTATCACCTCGCTATCACCTCGCTATCGCTGTGCCATCTTAGGAAAACGAAGGACGGGTTCTTTCTTCCACCATTAGCTGATTTGTTGGTGTACGGATATTTTGAATTGCATAAATCGCGCCACATTGTCTCTTCTCCCTCTCCCTCTCTCCCTCCTTGGGATTGATTTCCTCTCTCCCTCCTTGGGCTTGATTTCCTCTCTCCCTCTCTCCCTCCTTGGGATTGATTTCCTCTCTCCCTCTCTCCCTCCTTGGGCTTGATTTCCTCTCTCCCTCTCTCCCTCCTTGGGATCCTCCTTGGGCTTGATTTCCTATCTCCCTCTCTCCCTCCTTGGGATTGAGTTCCTCTCTCCCTCTCTGCTGATTGATTTCAACAGGAATGATTTACAGAGAGTAGCCTAAATTAAATAGACGCACTCTTTTGCATTCGAACTAAAACACAGACTTGTATGAGATGTTTTCTTAAATTGCGATTTATTGGAAACGTTTATAACTGCGTTCTCTAATTGATATAAATACTACAACATGCAGTGCTCCTCAATGTCTCGGTTGCCTATATTTAAAGCGTATACAGGGTATGCCAAACAAGTTATTCCTAATATTTTTTATAAAATAGCACTGTAATTAAGTTTATGCTTTTGATAGCCAAACTATCAAACTACATGTATATACTTCAACGCAAAAGGAAACGCTAGGGAGAAGAACTATATAAGTTTTCTTTCGTTCCAATCCCTTTCAGTCTACTGCTGTTAAATTATATGTAAACTGTTCATTTCTTCATTACATGTACAAATACTGAAATAAATAATGTTTAAACTAAAAGGAAACGCAGTGTGTGGAATTTAATAATCAACGTTGAATTGCATTACATATATATAACCGTCTCTGTGGCCTAGTGGTTAAGGCCTACGGAGCGGGTAGTCGAAGGTTCGAATCTCGTCAGGGGTTCGTTCTGATATGGCCGGTTGGTGAGCCGCCAGCTAGTTAAATAATGGTTACCGATTGCCTACCAGCCTGACGTCTGGCACACATAAGTCAGAAATGGCTGGCCCTTTAAATAGGGGATTAATGTGTGATAGTTTGATGTAATAATGCTTAGTTTAAAAAAGTGCATCACTATAAACATTTTGCAATATGCACATAAAACTAACATTTCTATTGTGTTTACTTAATAATTAAACATGTATTAATATTATAACTCTTCAATGCAATTACCAGTATTTGTATTGGATAACGGAGGCAGTAAATAAAGTGTCATAGCCCCAGGCTAGGCAGGGTATATAACCCTTAAAATACAAACCATTCGACTGGTAATCCAGGGGTCGCAGGTTCGGTCCCCCGTCTGACCCTAATAAAATGAACAGTCTTTCAGATGGGACGTTAAACCGAGGTCTCGTGTCGGTGCTTTACACCGTGCACGTAAAAGAACCAGAAGAGACTCTGGAATGGGTCTCTGTCTGTATCTTTGCACTATCCTCCAACAAATTAAAATGACTAATCTCTTCAGGAGGCGTCGCTCATATGGGCAACCGGTAGCGACGATACATAAACGTAAAACACCAACTTTCGCGTACTTCACGATGCTTAGAATACAACCAGCAGCTGCGCATACGGTTCGACGTTGCGCAATGAATCTGGATAGACACCGAAATAAATATGGAGGTACTGTGTCGACATTTTACACCAATTAACTATGCTGAATTTCGAAATATACACAGTAAACATTATGTCAACAATCTATATGAAAATAGATGGTACGTTTATGGGATCCCAAATCTGGAAGTGCCGGTGTCAGGGTAAAAATGACCAACTCGTGAAATTACGGAATTGAGACACTCGACTGAGTAAATAATTATGATACAATCAAATCGACGAAAGTTCCTAAACAAAATTAATAACTGAAAACATTGTTTACATTGTTTTTCAGCTTAATAAAAATGTAATTTGGTTTTTTGACAGGGTATGGTCCCAACCAGGGGTGATATTCCCCTCGACTGAGAGATTAATACGACATTGTTTTCAATGCGCTTCACATACCTACACTGTAAGCGTCCGGCCATTATTCCATGAATTGTGTTCTTCTTAATATACTTCCTTTCTAAATGTCAATACTATCAGGGCAGCTAAATTGTGTTTTTCCATTAATGATGGCCACAGTCATTATTAGAACATACTCCTCCGAGAAAAAGAAATGTGAATTATTTGATTATTCACCATTATATTTCCTCCGCAAATTATTATGCTCTCTACACATTCAGTGAGGAACATGATGTCATTTCCGGATCAGCACCGATATTTGTTCAAATTATGCGGGGGGTAATTACTAGAAACCAACAATGTGTCCGTTTGGGCGGTCAATATATGGAAATATGAGAATTACCGAAGCAAACACTTGTCAATTGCGATCATCGTTATTCACACGGTCAGGGGAACCTTCAGTCATTTTGATAGCTCACTTTATTAGAAACATAGACATAAACACAATAACAGAGAAGCTGACATATCCAGACTTATTGCGTGTATCTAACATAAATATCTAAGTTGCATGTCCCTCAGCTGATCCTGGATAATTTCCCAGACGTTATATTAAGCTTGTTTTAAATAATGTGATAATAGGGGCCTAGACCCCATATTCCTGGATAACGTTTTTTTCTCTGTTTATTTATCTATACCAAATATATAATGATATCCAGGTTGGTGTGAAGTTCTCACCTTTGGGCAATTTGAAATATTCAAGATTTCCAAAATGGCCGCCAATCTGAAAATGGTTTATCAATATATTCGCTAATAAGGCATGTACAGTCTAAATAGTTATGCATATACCCAGATAGTATACATAAATTATATAATAAATAATAATTAAAGAAGAATAATATTTATAAAATTGGGTCGATTTGGCAGATAGAACACCCACATGGATATCATTATATATGCCCCATAGATAAATAATCAACAGAGAAAAAACTTTATCCGGGAATTTCAGGTTATGGTGAAAACCGTTGTTTCACTGCCGGACTATGACATAATTTAAGGTGAGAGGTCAGCATTACTGTGAAACAATCTGCAACGTATATTTGTTGACAATACATTACTAGAGTAGCATTTTAATTTCAAAGATTTAATATTATTGACATCGCTATTGCATTTCCTTCGATGAACGTATATTCCATGTTTGCTTCTATTTTCGTGTGAATTTCGTCACTAATGATATGTGCACTCGAAGTTACGGACATGTGCATTAGCGTTACTGGTTCATTGATATTCTTTGAATATATATTTTATGTACATGTAAATATAAGTTATGAATCGCGGGTTAATAGTTTCCACCGGACTATGAACTACAGTGAGCATGTTTAAAATGTGTGGATGCCGAATGTGTGCGTTTTACGTTTATTTATCGTCGCTACCGGTTGCCCATAATTATGAGCGACGCCTACTGAAGAGATTAGTAATTTTAGATATTTGGAGGATAGTGCAATGATACAGACAGAGACCCATTCCAGAGTCTCCTCTGGTTCTTTTACGTGCACGGTGTACAGCACCGACACGAGACCTCGGTTTAACCTCCCATCTGAAAGACTGTTAATTTAATTAGGGTCAGACGGGCGATCGAACCTGCGATCCCTGGATTACCAGTCCAGCTTGTTAATGTTATACACTGTTCAAAAGAGCATACATATAACGACCTAGCATAATAGCACGCATAAATCAATTTGATACATTTTAATTTTACTAGAAAATATATACATTTCCCCATTTTGTATCCCAGTTTATTTCCTAATCACTAGTGTTAATGGGGTGCACGATTTGAACACGTGCACATCTAGCAAACATTCTCAACACTTACACACACGCACGGGCGCGCACGCACGTAAGCACGCTCGCGCGCTATTTTAGGTGTCGATGAACGTAAACGTTGGGAGAATTGACCAAATGTACACGGAAATAT
Source organism: Archivesica marissinica (assembly GCA_014843695.1). Taxonomy (NCBI): domain Eukaryota; kingdom Metazoa; phylum Mollusca; class Bivalvia; order Venerida; family Vesicomyidae; genus Archivesica; species Archivesica marissinica. Next base: position 44,509,242 of record CM026399.1, on the reverse strand, counting down.
CGTGCACTGCGTTCAAAGTATATTTGGGGAGGTTCTAAACACATCTCGATCACAGTGTTGGGAGAATTTGATAGTTGTACACGTGCAAAGTGTGTAAAACAGTCCTATGCTGTAGTATGGGATGTTTAAAAACTGATTTCGGTTGTTAATTCAGATGTGTGTTCCATACATGTGATTATATTGTGGACGGTGTTAAAGCATGTTTCTATGGCAAAGCTTGTAAACTGTGATGTTTTGTACTAGTCGTGTATTTTATTCAGGGTCATGTGCATGTCGGTTTAAATGAAATATATATAGATCTTTAGAAGAATAACACAAATCATAAAACAGTGCATGTAGGTAGATTGTTGAAAATGTTAAGAGCAGACGTGGACAGTATGCTTTGACAAATTAAGCAAAAGTGACTATATTTTCAACAGCTCAGTGATATACCGCCGTGTTCAGGAAATTCAAATTGTGTTAGTTAATTTAAAATCAAGTCGCGTGTGTTATTCTAACGGTGTAATACACCTAGTGGATATAGTGTGAGCTGTTGATGTTCGTGGTAACGGGAATAATGGTCGTCGAGTCTGAATATGGCAACAGATCGTCGTGTCCGGAATCGGGGTAAGCTTAGATTAAGTGTGGGTTACCTGTGCGATTAGCGCAGTGGTTAGCGCGCTCGCTTCTCACTATTGCAACCCGGGTTCGATCATCCTCAGAACGGGTAGTATGCGAGATGGTACGGTGGTCGCCTGATCGGACAGGAGGGTTTTCTCCGGGGACTCCGGTTTCCTCTCACACGATTGACCACATTTATGCTTTCATCCACGACAACGAGAGTGATTAATATAAGTTGTTAAAACTTGCTTTCCAATCATTGTAAAATAAATAAAGTACACAGTAAGTGTGTAGCATACGTCAATAGTGCTGCATGTAATGTCAATAGTGCCGCACGTACTGTCAATAGTGCTACATGTACTGTCAATAGTGCTGCATGTACTGTCAATAGTGCCGCATGTACTGTCAATAGTGCCGCACGTACTGTCAATAGTGCTGCATGTACTGTCAATAGTGCTACATGTACTGTCAATAGTGCCGCATGTACTGTCAATAGTGCCGCATGTACTGTCAATAGTGCCGCATGTACTGTCAATAGTGCCGCATGTACTGTCAATAGTGCCGCATGTACTGTCAATAGTGCCACACGTACTATCAATAGTGCTGCACGTACTGTTAAGTGTGCTGAATGTACTGTCAATAGTGCCGCATGTACTGTCAATAGTGCTATATGTACTGTCAATAGTGCTACACATACTGTCAATAGTGCTACACGTACTGTCAATAGTGCCGCATGTACTGTCAATAGTGCTGCATGTACTGTCAATAGTGCTGCACGTACTGTCAATAGTGCTACATGTACTGTCAATAGTGCTACATGTACTGTCAATAGTGCCGCACGTACTGTCAATAGTGCTACATGTACTGTCAATAGTGCTACATGTACTGTCAATAGTGCCGCACGTACTGTCAATAGTGCTACATGTACTGTCAATAGTGCCGCACGTACTGTCAATAGTGCCGCACGTACTGTCAATAGTGCTACATGTACTGTCAATAGTGCCGCACGTACTGTCAATAGTGCTATATGTAATGTCAATAGTGCCGCATGTACTGTCAATAGTGCTATATGTAATGTCAATAGTGCCGCATGTACTGTCAATAGTGCTGCACGTACTGTCAATAGTGCTATATGTACTGTCAATAGTGCTGCACGTACTGTCAATAGTGCTGCACGTACTGTCAATAGTGCTACATGTACTGTCAATAGTGCCGTACGTACTGTCAATAGTGCTACATGTACTGTCAATAGTGCTACATATACTATCAATAGTGCCGCACGTACTGTCAATAGTGCCGCATGTACTGTCAATAGTGTTACATGTACTGTCAATAGTGCCGCACGTACTGTCAATAGTGCCGCACGTACTGTCAATAGTGCCGCATGTACTGTCAATAGTGCTATATGTAATGTCAATAGTGCCGCATGTACTGTCAATAGTGCTGCACGTACTGTCACTAGTGCTATATGTACTGTCAATAGTGCTGCACGTACTGTCAATAGTGCTGCACGTACTGTCAATAGTGCTGCACGTACTGTAAATAGTGCTACATGTACTGTCAATAGTGCTATATGTACTGTCAATAGTGCCGCATGTACTGTCAATAGTGCCGCACGTACTGTCAATAGTGCTACATGTACTGTCAATAGTGCCGCACGTACTGTCAATAGTGCCGCACGTACTGTCAATAGTGCTATATGTAATGTCAATAGTGCCGCATGTACTGTCAATAGTGCTATATGTAATGTCAATAGTGCCGCATGTACTGTCAATAGTGCTATATGTAATGTCAATAGTGCCGCATGTACTGTCAATATTGCTGCACGTACTGTCAATAGTGCTATATGTACTGTCAATAGTGCTGCACGTACTGTCAATAGTGCTGCACGTACTGTCAATAGTGCTACATGTACTGTCAATAGTGCCGTACGTACTGTCAATAGTGCTACATGTACTGTCAATAGTGCTACATATACTATCAATAGTGCCGCACGTACTGTCAATAGTGCCGCACGTACTGTCAATAGTGCCGCATGTACTGTCAATAGTGCTACATGTACTGTCAATAGTGAGGCACGTACTGTCAATAGTGCCGCACGTACTGTCAATAGTGCCGCATGTACTGTCAATAGTGCTATATGTAATGTCAATAGTGCCGCATGTACTGTCAATAGTGCTGCACGTACTGTCACTAGTGCTATATGTACTGTCAATAGTGCTGCACGTACTGTCAATAGTGCTGCACGTACTGTAAATAGTGCTACATGTACTGTCAATAGTGCTATATGTACTGTCAATAGTGCCGCATGTACTGTCAATAGTGCCGCATGTACTTTCAATAGTGCTATATGTACTGTCAATAGTGCTGCATGTACTGTCAATAGTGCCGCACGTACTGTCAATAGTGCTACATGTACTGTCAATAGTGCTATATGTACTGTCAATAGAGCTGCACGCACTGCCAATAGTGCTGCATGTACTGTCAATAGTGCAGCACGTACTATCAATAGTGCTACACGTACTGTCAATAGTGCTACATGTACTGCCAATAGTGCCGCACGTACTGTCAATAGTGCTACATGTACTGTCAATAGTGCCGCACGTACTGTCAGTAGTGCTACATGTACTGTCAATAGTGCCGCACGTACTGTCAATAGTGCTATATGTAATGTCAATAGTGCCGCATGTACTGTCAATAGTGCTATATGTAATGTCAATAGTGCCGTATGTACTGTCAATAGTGCTATATGTAATGTCAATAGTGCCGCATGTACTGTCAATAGTGCTGCACGTACTGTCAATAGTGCTACATGTACTGTCAATAGTGCTGCACGTACTGTCAATAGTGCTGCACGTACTGTCAATAGTGCTACATGTACTGTCAATAGTGCCGTACGTACTGTCAATAGTGCTACATGTACTGTCAATAGTGCTACATATACTGTCAATAGTGCCGCACGTACTGTCAATAGTGCCGCACGTACTGTCAATAGTGCCGCATGTACTGTCAATAGTGCTACATGTACTGTCAATAGTGCCGCACGTACTGTCAATAGTGCCGCACGTACTGTCAATAGTGCCGCATGTACTGTCAATAGTGCTACATGTACTGTCAATAGTTCATGTACTGTCAATAGTGCTATATGTAATGTCAATAGTGCCGCATGTACTGTCAATAGTGCTGTACGTACTGTCACTAGTGCTATATGTACTGTCAATAGTGCTGCACGTACTGTCAATAGTGCTGCACGTACTGTCAATAGTGCTACCTGTACTGTCAATAGTGCTATATGTACTGTCAATAGTGCCGCATGTACTGTCAATAGTGCCGCATGTACTTTCAATAGTGCTATATGTACTGTCAATAGTGCTGCATGTACTGTCAATAGTGCCGCACGTACTGTCAATAGTGCTACATGTACTGTCAATAGTGCCGCATGTACTGTCAATAGTGCTACATGTACTGTCAATACTGCTATATGTACTGTCAATAGAGCTGCACGCACTGCCAATAGTGCTGCATGTACTGTCAATAGTGCCGCACGTACTATCAATAGTGCTACACGTACTGTCAATAGTGCTATATGTACTGTCAATAGTGCTGCACGCACTGTCAATAGTGCTACACGTACTGTCAATAGTGCTACATGTACTGTCAATAGTGCTGCACGCACTGTCAATAGTGCTGCACGTACTCTCAATAGTGCTACATGTACTGTCAATAGTGCTACATGTACTGTCAATAGTGCCGCACGTACTGTCAATAGTGCTACACGTACTGTCAATAGTGCTACATGTACTGTCAATAGTGCTGCACGTACTGTCAATAGTGCCGCATGTACTGTCAATAGTGCTATATGTACTGTCAACAGTGCTACATTTACTGTCAATAGTGCTACATGTACTGTCAATAGTGCTACATGTACTGTCAATAGTGCCGCATGTACTGTCAATAGTGCCGCACGTACTGTCAATAGTGTTGCACGTACTGTTAATAGTGCTGCACGTACTGTCAATAGTACTGCACATACTGTCAATAGTGGTGCACGTACTGTCAATAGTGTTGCACGTACTGTCAATAGTGATGCACGTACTGTCAATAGTGTTGCACGTACTGTCAATAGTGTTACACGTACTGTCAATAGTGCTGCACGTACTGTCAATAGTTCTGCACGTACTGTCAATATTGCTGCACGTACTGTCAATAGTGTTGCACGTACTGTCAATAGTGCCGCATGTACTGTCAATAGTGCTATATGTACTGTCAATAGTGCTACATGTACTGTCAATAGTGCTGCACGTACTGTCAATAGTGCTGCAGGTACTGTCAATAGTGTTGCACATACTGTCAATAGTGTTGCATGTACTGTCAATAGTGCGCATGTACTGTCAATAGTGCTACACGTACTGTCTATAGTGATATATGTACTGTCAATAGTGCTTCACGTACTGTCAATAGTGCTGCACATACTGTCAATAGTGCTGCATGTACTGTCAATAGTGATGTATGTACTGTCAATAGTGCCGCTTGTACTGTCAATAGTGCTGCATGTTGTTTCAATAGTGCTACATGTACTGTCAATAGTGCCGCATGTACTGTCAATAGTGCTACATTTACTGTCAATAGTGCCGCATGTACTGTCAATAGTGCTACATGTACTGTCAATAGTGCTACATGTACTGTCAATAGTGCTACATGTACTGTCAATAGTGCTACATGTACTGTCAATAGTGATACATGTACTGTCAATAGTGCCGCATGTACTGTCAATAGTGCCGCACGTACTGTCAATAGTGTTGCACGTACTGTTAATAGTGCTGCACGTACTGTCAATAGTACTGCACATACTGTCAATAGTGGTGCACGTACTGTCAATAGTGTTGCACGTGCTGTCAATAGTGCTGCACGTACTGTCAATAGTGTTGCACGTACTGTCAATAGTGTTACACGTACTGTCAATAGTGCTGCACGTACTGTCAATAGTGCTGCACGTACTGTCAATATTGCTGCACGTACTATCAATAGTGTTGCACGTACTGTCAATAGTGCCGCATGTACTGTCAATAGTGCTATATGTACTGTCAATAGTGCTACATGTACTGTCAATAATGCTGCACGTACTGTCAATAGTGCTGCAGGTACTGTCAATAGTGTTGCACATACTGTCAATCGTGTTGCATGTACTGTCAATAGTGCCGCACGTACTGTCAATAGTGCTACACATACTGTCAATAGTGCCGCACGTACTGTTAATAGTGCTGCACGTACTGTCAATAGTGCTGCACGTACTGTCAATAGTGTTGCACGTACTATCAATAGTGTTGCACGTACTGTCAATAGTGATGCACGTACTGTCAATAGTGCTGCACTTACTTTCAATAGTGCTGCACGTACTGTCAATAGTGTTGCACATACTGTCAATAGTGCCGCACGTACTGTCAATAGTATTGCACATACTGTCAATAGTGCTATATGTACTGTCAATAGTGCTACACGTACTGTCTATAGTGATATATGTGCTGTCAATAGTGCTACACGTACTGTCAATAGTGCTGCACATACTGTCAATAGTGCTGCATGTACTGTCAATAGTGATGTATGTACTGTCAATAGTGCCGCTTGTACTGTCAATAGTGCTGCATGTTGTTTCAATAGTGCTACATGTACTGTCAATAGTGCCGCATGTACTGTCAATAGTGCTACATGTACTGTCAATAGTGCCGCATGTACTGTCAATAGTGCTACATGTACTGTCAATAGTGCTACATGTACTGTCAATAGTGCTGCACGTACTGTCAATAGTGCTACACATACTGTCAATAGTGCTGCACGTACTGTCAATAGTGCTACACATACTGTCAATAGTGCCGCACGTACTGTCAATAGTGCTATATGTACTGTCAATAGTGCTACACGTACTGTCAATAGTAGAGAACATAAACCAGAAAGTCCTGCAGAATAATGCTGCTTAAAACGACTGGGAATTATCAAATACATCAAAACTTGCATTGACAATAACGGCGTACCATATTAATCTATATGCGTGAAATAGTATGACATCTCTCATGAATTCATATCTGCCTTTTGAGACTCAATCAAATTAACTTTGCCGAACACTATTATTTTCTAGTAAATATAATCAAATTTTGATGAAGAAATAAATTGGTTTATTAATTCATGAATGATTTTGAATAGTCTACTTTAGTGCGTTATATCAGAGAAAAAATTATATAACATATCGCTATATATTATATATATTATATCATCTCCGTTAATAAGTATATAACGATTTAGCATAATAGCGCGCAGAACATGGTTTATATTGTGAACATACGTTCAATATCCGTGAACTATATCACATTAATATAATTCAAAAGGTTATTTACAAAATGCACCACAACTGACACGTACCCAATCCTCCCAACGAAATGTTTCCACAGCAAGTACGGGTTTTATATTTATATCCTTCCGCAATACATTACATCGCAAAAATCGCAAAAATCGCAAAAATGCATGATTTATGTATACATAGCATTGCTACTACACATTCTTCGGAGATAATTCGAATACTATCTCTCCATCAGTAGACTGTTTTTGTGGTATACAAACACTCAAATGTGAACGGATTTCATAGAATATGGTCAACCACGCTCCTGTATTGGCGTGTGTTTATTATTAGATATAATTTAAATCTGATAGTTATGTCTAAGAGTAAGGTGCACAGGCACACCTATGAGATATAACGGTATATCTGTACCATACCTGTTAGTTTAAACTTTATTTATTTTACAACGATTGCGAAGCAAGTGTTTACAACTTATAATAATCACTCTCCTTGGATGAAAGCGTTAATATGGTCATTCGTGTGGGCGGAAACCGGAGTAGACGGAGAAAACACACATGTCCGATCTGGTGACCGCCGTACCATCTCGCATACTTATTTGTTAGAAGCGAGAGAGCTAACCACTGCGCTAATCGGGCATCCTGTTGTTAATCATAATACACTTGGCATGGCAGTTGGCCCTATTTACATTATTTTGCTATGTCAATAAACATCTTATAAGACGTTTGTTTATTATTTGAAATACATATGACAACTATTTGAAAAGAAATTTATTCCTCTATAATAGGAAATTACATTCAGTACAAATTTGCATCTTTCACTGATGTAGTGTCGCTTTAAAGGAAAATCGTTGACATATTGTTCGTCCATTTATGCACCATTCATTTGGACGTGTGAGCATATTATTGAAATAATTTTGAATATCACACTTCAAATAAAGCAGTTTCAAGAATGTATAATGGCATTACCTAGCTTTCAATATGTGCAATGTAATGGGGTTATATGTTGATTATGTTAATTTATTACCTCCATAATTAGTTGTATAGCATGATGCATATTCATGAGTATTGGTCCATTTATAATAATGCTGTATATGGTCTTTATAAAAGACAATTCTACATGGAACTGTACTGACTGTTTATGTTAGCAGTGCAGCAAGTACATTTGGTAGATAAACAGGTATAGTTGGCGTGGACATCCCTTACATGTATGCCTGATCAGCATATTATAGGTTTTCCCACACGTGTGTGCTATTATATCAGAAATGTACTCTAATGTTTAAGCTTAAACATTACAATTCTAAAATGTTAACTTGTTATGGTCCGTACAAACGGGTGTTTGCGCCAAAACAATATATCCGAATTGATATACCAAACATGTTTACTGGAACATCTGTAGCTTGACATTTTATGGAATACATGTCCAAGCTTGCTTCTCTATAAAAGATGAGATATATTTAGATTAGAGGAGAGACGAACTTGGAATTTGAAAGCGCCGTATGGTGCTTATGCATGTATTAACAATTTGGTGTAAAATAAATACTTATGTTGTCAAGTGGACTTGGAACTTTTACTAAACACCAGAAATACGATTACTGTACACATGATAAAACAATATATTGATAGTTGAAGAAAAATTCAAAAGAAATAAATACCAATCCCTCAGATGGGTATTTATATTGTACATAACGAAATGGTTAATCTTATGTTATATCTTGATTCATCTTCGTTCTTTTCTGCATTTCATCGCTGTATGACATGTTAATATGTTCATAATAATTGTTAAAAAGAACATTTCATACTGAAAAGCAGAAAAATAACACAAAATTGTTATAATCTCAGCTAATACTTTTTTTTAATATATTCCTTTTATTTTCATTTAATTATGCACACGCACGCACGCACGCACGCACGCACGCACGCACGCACGCACGCACGCACGCACGCACGCACGCACGCACGCCCACGCGCACGCACGCACGCACGCCCACGCGCACGCGCAGAACAAAACAAAAACATACACTGCTTATACATAGTTTGACATACATACATGTTCATACATTATGTTTTACAAGTTTGTTTAATGTGTTCATAAATATGTATAAAATTACGTGCGAGAAAGAGTTTGGATGGAGAGTGAAAAATGTGAACTTGAGAGTGAGAGAGAGGAATAGAGAGACATTGAAGACGGAGCGAATGAGCGAGAGAGAAAACTGCGACTTCCGGTAGGCATATGTTATAGTGATATAGATCAAGCTCAAGTCATGGTACGTTACAATGCAAAATTATACCATTTTCTATTTTGCACAGTAATTGTGTTTCTCATAATGACTAGGTGTTTTTCTGTTTCTCTTTTCTCTTTTAAATAGTGTATAAACTGTTCAACCGTTTGAACACTTGGTCTAGTACTCATTTTACATTTGAATATATAGTATTTAGATAATTATAAAATTAATAAGCTTTTCAAACTGTATCTTCATATAAAGCAAAAATTGCAAAACAAGTTGTGTTTTTGAATCTTCAACATTTCCATGCAATACAGAATCATGTCCACGCTGAACCTTCCTATAGTATCAATGATGATTGAGCTTATTTACCCTCGCCGCCGGCGAACCATATGGGCGAGCAATCCTATAGTATCAATTGGAGCGGCGGACTATATTTTGTGCGCAGTCGCGCATTAATAATCACTTTGGATCATCACATAATAGAATAATTGTGCGGTTCATCGAGTTATGAACGGCGATCACATGGGCTGAATCAGCCAATCAGAAGCGCAACATTGCAAGACGGTATACTTATTTTATATATACATGTACAAACTACGGCAATACAATGAAAAGCAACCGGTTCTCGCCACAAGTTCTACCAAAAGTTACGACCCTTCAAAGGTGCTCGGCATTTTGGCTAACAACAAACGTCAATGTATGTATAACGATCAACACATTATCGAACATAGCTTGTAATAAAGGGCAACGCTATAGCCAATTTGCTATTTATATATAATTCTAACACGACACAGCTAATAACATACATACTTGTAGAGTAAAACCTACCTCGGGTTATTCTGCGATATACCTACCTTGAACTATGCTGCGCGCGCACCGTGTTTTGGCTATTCCATTTATACAATGCGTGTAAAGTTTTATGAATGAAAGTCACGTGATGTTTGTAAATACTACCGTGGAAATTCGCGGAAGTGGGCTATTTTTAGAATCAGATAATCTCTTGTCCGTCTTGTTTTTCTGTTAAGTAACGTTTCAGTTACTATTCTGTACAGTTTTATTTGACAAAATAAATAAAATTATTGATCAGTTACAACTTTTGTTCATTTATGCACTAGATTGATATATTCCATAAAAAATAACGTCATCACCCCTTATGCGGGAGAACATTTCAAAAGCCAAATGCAGCGGAGTAACACAGCGTTTGAAGAAGATACTCCTTTGATTCTCGTCTAAAATTATTATAAGTAAGTCGTGTTAGAATCGAAATAATAAGTATCAACCATGGTATATCGTAGAATAACCCTCGTTTGTCGTTCGGCCTGAGTGATATATTTCTACGCATACGAACTTCAAACTCGGGTTATTCTGCGATATACCACGGTTGATACTTATTATTTCTTAATTAAAACCACAGTAGGAGTACGTACCATACTCTCAATATATCAACCATAAACTTTTGACAATGAGAATACACGAAACAGAAATGTAATGGGGGTCTTTTTTATTGAGATTGTATAATATATACTAGAGGACATAGAAAACGCACACTTCGAATAAGCGTGTTTTTACATGAAAAACAATAACAATAATGTTTTAAACATTTTGGAATAGTTTTAGTTGTTTGTGTTTTGTAATAAATATGTGATATATCTTTGATGGAATCCTTCGTATTTCGTTTTCATGTAATAATAATCATATAATATAGGTGTGCGTTTCCTATGTCCTCTAGTATAGAAATATACACACACTTGATACGGCGCTCGCCCTGTACTCGAGAGGTTGCGAGTCCGAACCACGTCTGAACAACGGCTGTAATGTCCTTAGGCAATTCACTTCAATCCATATTGCCCTTTGTCTCTCCCTCATGACGATTGATTCCATAATGAATTAGGCATCGAGAGCGTTTAAACTAATGCTGTAAGAAATCTTCGGTATCGATTTAAAATATATGTGTATAACCTCTATATACTAGTATACTATTTGTATAACCTCTATATACTAGTATACTATTTGTATAACCTCTATATACTAGTATATTATTTACATAACCTCTATATACTAGTATACTATTTGTATAACCTCTATATACTAGTGTACTATTTGTATAACCTCTATATACTAGTATACTATTTGTATAATCTCTATATACTAGTATACTATTTGTATAACCTCTATATACTAGTGTACTATTTGTATAACCTCTATATACTAGTATACTATTTGTATAATCTATATATACTAGTATACTATTTGTATAACCTCTATATACTAGTATGCTATTTGTATAACCTCTATATACTAGTATACTATTTACATAACCTCTATATACTAGTATACTATTTGTATAACCTCTATATACTAGTATACTATTTGTATAACCTCTATATACTAGTATACTATTTGTATAACCTCTATATACTAGTATACTATTTGTATAACCTCTATATACTAGTATACTATTTGTATAACCTCTATATACTAGTATACTATTTGTATAACCTCTATATACTAGTATACTATTTGTATAACCTCTATATACTAGTATACTATTTGTATAACCTCTATATACTAGTATGCTATTTGTATAACCTCTATATACTAGTATACTATTTGTATAATCTCTATATACTAGTATACTATTTGTATAACCTCTATATACTAGTATACTATTTGTATAACCTCTATATACTAGTATACTATTTGTATAACCTCTATATACTAGTATACTATTTACATAACCTCTATATACTAGTATACTATTTGTATAATCTCTATATACTAGTATACTATTTGTATAACCTCTATATACTAGTATACTATTTGTATAACCTCTATATACTAGTATACTATTTGCATAACCTCTATATACCAGTATACTATTTACATAACCTCTATATACTAGTATACTATTTACATAACCTCTATATACTAGTATACTATTTGTATAACTTCTATATACTAGTGTACTATTTGTATAACCTCTATATACTAGTATACTATTTGTATAATCTCTATATACTAGCTGGATTTTGTATTGCAATATTGTGAATGCTAATCACCTGTGTCTATGGACATTTAGTTCAAATATAATTATAAGACACAGCTAATGCCGTTTCTAAGAAATCTTAGCAAATTAAGCGTAAATCAGTATTCCCGGAATTAGTTCGGGATACTATATACTTAATTCCTATCGAATAGCAATTATATATAGGAATATCGCAGTTCATGAACTATCATCGATACGGCGAGGTTGTCTAGCAATAGCAAACCTGACCACATTAATAAGAGTCTCACGTATGCGCGTATTAGACGTAATATGCATGCATAAATGTATTTGTTTTATATAGTGTATTGACTGTTAAATAAATTGGGCCTCCTTGGCCAAATGGTTACTGTCGTTGACTTCACTGTGGTCGTTGCCACTCACTGCTGATGGTTCGAAACCCACTCATTGCCTGTGGTTATTTCATGTGAGCGGAAGGTCGGTGGCGACTTCACTGCTGTTGGTTCGAACCCCACTCATTGTCTCTGATTATTTAAATACTAGCGGAAGGTCGCTGGCTCAACCTGGGAACCCGACCAGACCTGAAATACTGCTCGGAGGAGCACACGGGTTCGTCCTCCACCAATAATAGTTGGAAAGTCGCACCGTATGACATAAGCTGTTCATGAGGCGTGCGTTATGGAAATATAAAACATAAATAATCAAATAAAAAACAATCTCGATCCCTCTCAAAGGGAGAGAAGAAGAGACAACGTGGACTTCAAATGCCTTGCTTAAGGGTACAATCCTAATGGCTCCAGCGGGCTCGAATTATGGGTATTTCACACCTGAAGCGAATGTGTTATCACGACTTCCACCTAATTGATGAGCCAGTATAGATTTGAACAGAACAGAACAGATTTTTTATTTTCAAGACTTGTACATAGTACATCGTCGAAAGGTATACAATATATTATGCATAGTTATTGTCATGTGATGTAAGGATGGTGTATAACAATAGTTAATAGTACAATAATATTAATATAATTTCTATCATTCTAATAAGAAAGTTAATCAGTATATTACTGATTACAATTTACGGTAAAGAGGGTGAACATATAGTACACTAACTAAGAGTTTGGTTATTCAACAACGTGTTTCTTATGGATATTGCTTCTTTAACATATTTGGACAAGTTACATATACATTTTTTATCAGTTGACGTTACCAATTCTAAATACTTATACATCGATGGTTTAGAATGGTAATATTTATGTAAGTACTGTTTACGTATATTGCTAAAGCATGAACATATACATATAAAATGATATTCGTCTTCTATGTCTAATGTATTACAGCAGTTACAGTGTCTTTGATCTCTCGGTATTCTATTTATTGCGTATCGGCCAGTTTGGATTCTTAAAGGATGAACAGATAATCTCAATCTACTGAAGGAGTTATTGTTCCTGTATTTAAAAAGGGAGATCCCAAACTAGTTAACAACTACAGGGGTATCACTTTAGTCAGTTGTTTGTCCAAACTGTTTACTTCAGTACTAAATACTAGAATTGAAACATTTTGTAACAATTATGCAGTAATTTCTGATTGCCAATTTGGGTTCAGAAAAGGAAAATCGACTGTTGATGCAATTTTCATTCTACAGTCTGTTATACAACATTATCTTAATAATAATAAGCGTATGTATGTAGGGTTCATTGATTTAAAATCTTGTTTTGATAGTATTTGTAGAAATTCTTTATGGTTGAAAATGTATAAATGTGGCATTCAAGGTAAGGTATTACGTATTATTAGAGATATGTATGATAAAGTTAAATCATGTGTTAGATGTTGTAATTCATATTCCGATTTCTTCCAGTATGCAGTGGGCTTGCGCCAAGGGGAGGTAATTTCGCCAATTTTGTTCTCACTTTTCGTTGAAGACCTAGAGTTACATTTGCAAGACAATTTAAATTCAGGATTACTAATAGATGACATTGTATTAATATTATTACTGTTCGCCGATGATATGGCAATTTTTGGAAAAACTCCTGAAGAGCTGCAGAAGAGTCTTGATCTACTATATACATACTGTAATCATTGGGGATTAGAAGTTAATATTATGAAAACTAAAATAGTTGTTTTTAGAAAAAGAGGTATCACCTTTGATAGAGAGAGATGGTTATATAATGGACAGCCATTAGAAGTTGTAGATTGTTTTAACTATCTTGGTACAATATTCAGCTATACAGGTAATTTCTCATTAAACCAGGAACATCTTATTGGTAAGGCTTTAAAAGCTTTAAATATTTTATTGTATAATTGTAAAGAATTTGACCTCAAACCTAAGTTATTATGTCAGTTATTTGACTCCTTTGTCGGATCTATTTTGTCATATTCTTCAGAAGTATGGGGTCACACAAAATCTAAAGATATTGAACGTATACACATGAAATTTTGTAAAAGGATATTGAATGTTAGAATTAGTACATGTAATGCAAGTATATATGGTGAATTAGGTCGATACCCACTTTATGTTAACAGATATGTTAGAATAATAAAATATTGGTGTAAAATAATAAATACGGACAACATAATTTTACGAACAATTTATAAACAATGTGTCGATGATTATTATAATGGTTTGAAAAATTGGGTCACGAACGTCAAAGATATGTTAGATGTATATGGTTTGTCTGAATATTTCATTAATACTAATAAGATAGATTGTAAAATGTTTCCTAAATTGTTTAAGCAAAGAGTTGTAGATAGTTACATACAAAATTGGCATACGTCTGTTGAAAATAGTGTAGTATTGGACCTTTATAGAAATTGTAAAACAACACTTGCATATGAAAGTTATCTAGATTTATTGCCTAAGAACTTGAGGTTTTTCATTACTAGAATTAGAGTATCTGCACATGTATTAAGAATTCAAACTGGACGATATGGTCAAAACAGAATACCACGTAATGAGAGATATTGTTTATGTTGTAACACTTTGGATATTGAAGACGAATACCATTTCATTTTAATATGTCCATGCTTTGAAGATATAAGAAAGAAATATATCAAAAGATACCATCAGTATCGTCCCTCTATGTTCAAATTTATTGAACTGGTAACCTCGATCAAAAAAGTTGATATATTAAACTTGGCGAAATATATAAAAGAAGCCATTGTACTAAGAAGTACTATTGTAACTGCTAACAATTAATTATGTTCATCCTCTATTCCGTAAATTGAATCATCATTATTATAATACTACATGTCAATCGATTTATGTGAATATATGAATGTAAAATCTATTGTATTACGTGACCAATATGTAATTGTATATTTGTATGTTTATGACGATGTACCATGTACAAGTCTTAAAATAAACATATGTTCTGTTCTGTTCTACTAATAAACAACCTAAGGTTTCGTGGCACAACGTCGAGGTATCTCTCATAACAGAGAGTATTTTTAAACAATCTATAATTATCAAGGACTGAACTTCTATCTAAAGTCCCAAACCATTGCTGGGTGAACGCATCAATGAGTCGATGTTTGAATATATAACAAAATGCTTTTATATCAATATCACTATTATTACAAAACACATTGGGAAATCCATAGTTGTTCAGCAGAGACTTCACATTGTACACCCAGTTTTTACAACCTCTATTACAGTCATATAATCCTTGTTGGTACAATATTCTGATTAAAATATTGTTCGAATCTTTAATTTTACACCAATATTTTATTATTTTAACATAGCGCGAAATATACAAAGGATAACGACCGAGTTCGCCATATACTCCGGCTGTACATGTATATAATCTAACATTCAATATACGTTTACAGAACTTCAAATGAATTATTTCGATTTCCTTGGATTTGGTATAGCCCCATATCTCTGCTGCGTAATTCGGTATAGATCCAACAAATGCATCAAATAACTGGCATAATATTTTCGGTTTTAAATCAAACTTTTTGCAATTAAATAATAGTGTGTTAAGAGCTTTTAAAGCTTTACCATGCAAATGTTCTTGATTCAAAGCAAAATTGCCAGTATAATTGAATACAGTTCCCAAATAATTAAAGTCATTGACAACTTCGATGTTATGGCCATTGTAGCTCCAAACTTCATTTGGCAACAAGCCGCCTCTTTTGCGAAAAACGAAAATTTTAGTTTTGGAGTTGTTAACCTTTAGCCCCCATGTATCACAATAAGTTTTCAGGAGATTTAAATGATGTTGCAATTCCTCAGGTGTTTTAGCTAATATGGCCATATCATCAGCAAATAATAGTAATATTAGGACTATATCATCAATATGTATTCCTGACGTGACATCATTTTGTAAATAAAGTTCCAAATCTTCAACAAAGAGAGAAAATAGCACAGGAGAAATTACCTCCCCTTGTCTTAATCCTATAGCATATTGGAAATAATCAGAATACGTACTACATGCTTTGACACATGATTTCACCTTTTGGTACATATCTCTAATAATACGAAGTAATTTACCTTGCATACCAATTTTATATAGCTTAAGCCATAAGGCATTTCTATATATGCTGTCAAAACATTTCATCATATCAACAAACACAACGTACAGCCTTTTGTTTTCATTAAGATATTTTTGTATTAATGACATTAAAACAAATACAGCATCAACAGTAGAACGTCCTTTACGAAAGCGAACTGTGCGTCCGAAATAATATCGTTTTGTTCACAAAATGATTCTATCCGCTTATTAAGTATGGTAGTAAACAATTTAGATAAGCAGCTAACGAGAGTAATTCCACGATAATTATTTACGTCACTAATTTCACCTTTTTTGTGTACAGGTATAATAACACCCTCTGTCCACTTATCCGGAAAATAACCCGAATTTAATATAGAATTAAAAATGTCGCATACATGGGCAGATATAATATCGATACATTCAATAAAATATTCATTCATTAAACAGTCAGTACCTAGAGCTTTACCAGCCTTTAATAATTTAACAGCAGACAAAACTTCCCCAACGATGATCGGCTGGTCTAATTCTTCGAATGAACAATTATTGTCATTAAAATTGTTTTCGGTACAAAACTCCTCAGCATCTACATTAAAACAATTGCCTATATCGTTGCTCAGATTTGCAAAATATATTTTTAAATCATCTACAGATATGTTGGAACTAGCTTTTCGTTTGTTTTTCTTAAAATATTTCCAAAATTCTTTCGGTTTTGAAGATTTTAGCCTTTCAATATCAGCTAACTTCTTAATTTCACTCAATTTCTTTTTCTTACGTACAATGGTTTTGTAGTCGTGCTTACATTTGCAAAAGTGTATTCTACTTGTATCTGTTTTACAAATGTTATATAATCTTAATGCGTCTAAATATAACTTCTTTGCATCAACACACTCTCTGTCAAACCACTCGGCATCCTTAACAACATATTTATCTGTAAAGCTAGGTCTATAACTGCTATTACATGTTTTTTTAAACAGAGGGTCAGCAACATTTCTTATAATATCGGTAAAATCATTTATAACATTATTAATACATGATCTATCAGATATATTAATATTTTCAACTAAATTATTTAAATCGGGCAATTTCGTGATTAATCGTGCACGGAACATGTCTTTATGTATAGTGTTCCACTTAAATATAACGTCACTTACATTTTCACACGCAGGTGAAATATTATTACAAAATAGTGCAAATCGTAACGGTGTATGGTCACTCCACTCATTGACAGAATCTATTGTAAAATTACTGATCTGTGAAAAATTACATTCTTTAGTGAGTAAATAATCAATGACAGATGTTCCATTTTTTGACACAAATGTATGACAATCAGTGTTTCCAATCCGAACCATAGGTGCAGCTACCGTGACACAATGTGACACATGACACAATGTGGCATTGTTCTACTGATTGCATTCTAACTAGTTTGCATTTCAGCAATACTATAGAGGTTGATAACTGATCTTTTAAAAATACAGACGGATATGTAGTCCAGTTGTAACACGCTGGACTGGTAATCCAGGGATCGCAGGTTCGATCCCCCGTCTGACTCTAATAAAATTAACAGTCTTTCAGATGGGACGTTAAACCGAGGTCTCGTGTCGGTGCTTTACACCGTGCACGTAAAAGAACCAGAGGATACTCTGGAATGGGTCTCCGTCTGTATCATTGCACTATCCTCCAAAAATCTAAAATGACTAATCTCTTCAGGAGGCGTCGCTCATATGGGCAACCGGTAGCGACGATAAATAAACGTAAAACACAAACACAAATCTCTTAAAACATTGTTTTAGTTGTGCACTAGTGTTGGTATTGGATTTCATAATTTAATCTGAAAATTGTCTTAAAGCAACATTACATCGTATGAAATAAAAGATATTTGAAAATTTCAACTTTTACGTATGTGTAGCAATGCTGCTACACATTCTAACATTGTACTTTGTATGCTTATGTTCATTTGGTAAACAGTGGGTTTTGCGATAAAACAATCTCGAAACCGAAAGTAGGATTTTCCGAGTCGATCAGTCACGCACTTGTTTACAACCGGAACGCATCGTCCGCACTTGTTTACATTCGGAATGCATCGTCCCCATTTGTCCCACGTTGTCTTTTTTAATTAAATTACTTGATATGTTGATTCATACCTCTGTTAGCTAAGTCTTTTAGGGGTATGTCTACATCCCCGCGAGGGGTTCGACATTAGAGGAAGATAGATAGATAGTCTTTCATGTTCAAAATATATACCTTGTTTTCTACATCCTCTGTTGTTTCACGCATGCGATATGTGCGTGTTTACATTTCGTGTGTTGATAAACAAATTCGCGTATACGACGGTTTAAATTATTGGAATTTTATCGTTTCTGAGCGCCTATTTACACACATTAGTATTTATATTTTACCCAAAACATCCTTTATTACGATGTAATGCTGCTTTAATAACGTTTTAGCAATTAGCTACTACTCCTCAGTTTTACAATGTACATATTAATGTTTGCTTTCTGTATATTTTCTTAATACTAATATGTCAGTAGACGGTGATACATGTAGTCTGATTGTTTGTACTAGATTAGTCTCTTATAATTCTGAAATAAAATCCTATCTTACACTAATAAACACATAGATGTTATTCTTTATTTACGTCTCATCAATGTACAACAAACAAAATTCAATATAATAAAAACATATCGATGTACATTGCCACTCAATAATGAATTATAAGAGACAGTAACAGTAACAATTCACAATAGAACACGATTCAACATATAAGTTTCTTAAAACTAGAGTTTATATAGGTTGATCCAGACCGATACTCTCACAAACTGAAGACAATCGTCAAAATGGTGACGGGCACATTGCCACCATTACACCACAGCCGCAAAACGTCACCATGGGTAACCGCTATCAGTGAGATTCTCGGTCCAAAACAAGACCTACTCTTAGATATAAATGTGTTAAATCTAAATTGCCTACGCTAATCTTATCTAAGAAGTGCTTAAAATATTTATTAAAACACTGATATTGAAAAAGAGCACTAACGCGCTTATTAATTAAAAAATGGTATAAAAAAACAATTATCACCTCTGATCAGATCAGTGATGAACTGATTAGCATAGACTATTTAGTTGGCAATAAAAAAGTATTCATAGTATTAAGAAACAATTGAGATACATTATTTACATGCTAAATATATATATATTACAATCTATGAACTGCATAACATACTGATTTTATTTACACGTCAAAAACCGTCGTTTTTGAAGAATTTCAAAACAGGTTTTGGCACATAATCTTATCAGTTCCTTGCTGGAGAAAATTAAAACAAACTTTTCTGAATCAGAAAGATTAATAAAATTACCATAAATACCCATTGTTTTTCTAATAAGCGGTAACCTAATATCTGCATACGTACAACATTGCAAAATAACATGTAGTTCATTTTCAACGGAGTCACAGAATGGACATTTCCTTTGATCTACACTCAGATTCTCGTACCTGCCCGTCTCTATTCTTATTGGTGCAACACCACAACGAAATTTACTCAAAGCAGCTCTATGACTAAGAGGTAAAAACATCATACAGTAGTCTTCTACTTTGAATTCTGTTTTAAATAGCTTATACAACCGTAATTTATTTCTACCTCGACCCGATATACCAACATCTCTATTAATAGATGTAAACCAGTTTAATTTGAACCTAGCCATTAGTTTACTTTCCATTGAGAATACTAATGATGATGGCTTAGGCTCGGTAATATTTGCAAACATACTTAAATTATTTTCATTAAATGCTTTTACAATTAAATAATACCAATTTTTACATGAAACATTTGCCTTAGAAGCCACCCAAAGTGCTATGCGTTTGTTCATACGATGTGTATCCATTGACGATATTTTGGACCAGAATAAACATATGCTTTTCCACTGCCATACAACAGTCGGCTTCCAACCCATTTCGCCTGCAATGGCAGTATTTGGAGTGTATTTGCCTACACCCAAAAAGAACCTCATTGCTCTGTTATGAACTGAATCTATACATGAAAATGTTTTGAAGCCCCATATTGGTGCACTGTAATTTATAACAGGCAGCACATATGTCCTCTATATCATTTCAATAACATTGGAAATGAATTAATATAACTATAATTAACATTTGTTGTGCTATACATGTAATTTTATTGGAATAAATACTGTTTACATTGAAAAAAATAACAATGGTTTCCATAATGTATGTAATGTTTTATTCCATCCATCAGTGACTACATGATCAAGACGTTGCCTAAAAATAAATAAATGGAGTTGCCTAAAAATAAATGGATGCAAATGAAAATATAAGACATTCATTTACCATTAAAATGTCTCTTATAATTCTTTTAGTTTATACAAATTTATTTTAGCTCAATTGCGAAACACATTCTTACAACTTATATTAATCACTCTCGAGACCTCATTCCTAATAGAAACCATCGCCACGAGGGAGAGAGAAGAGGCAACGTGGAATTTAAATGCCTTGCCTAAGAGCACAATCGTAACGGCTCCAGCGGGGCTCGAACTCCGGACCGTTCGCATCTGAAGCGAACGCCAATCCACTGCGCTATCACGACTTCCACAATAATCCATTTATAATGAAAGGTGTTGTACTTTGCCATGATAATTTGTTGTGTATAATTATTGTGTGTATTGTTGACCAACGATGAGACTGAACTAAAGGATAAATCCTGTAATAGTATCATGTGATCATGTCTAAATTACAGTGATATTCTGAATTATGTCTCTTGTAATTCTATATTAATGAATGGCTATGTATTGTTTATATATTATCCATGCTCTGTTTAATTAAAGCTAAACTACTGTTAAGCTTTGTGATACCGTTAAATAAGTTACATGCACTTTTCAACGGTCAGGCAAGCCAACATATTCATAAGTGCAAACGATTTCCAAAGTTACTATTCAGTGCCGTAGCAAAAATCTGAAAATAACCGAGGCGACCCCCCCCCGAAATTATTTTGTTGATTAGTTTGTGCATTCTGGAGGAAGTTTTATCAGAGTTTTCCTATACCTATCGTTACTGCAAGTTCTAACCTCGGCTAGTGCCTCATTTACTTCACGTGTGTCTAACTGCCTACTATTTGACAGAGGAATTTACAGTGGTCAAAACTAATTGTTTTGATATGAATGCAAATAAGAACACGTATGTATGTATGTATGTATGTATGTATGTATGCATACACGCAGCTTTTCCAAACATATACTATTACAGAAATCCTGTAGAACCGTAACATTCATGATATCTAAGCGGCAAACATAAGTGTACATATTTCATTGTTTGCTGTAATATACACTGTTTGTGACTGGTTGAATTAGATATCAGAAATCAGAAAAGCATTCCCAATTGACCAGAGGACCGTCTGTTCTCTGTAATTGGCTGAATATAATTTGACATCAGAGGTAAGACAAGGATTCCCATTTGACCTGTATGAGTTACGCTTATTTATCGCTACCGGTTGCCCATATGAGCGATGCCTCCTGGTGTGATTAGTCATTTTAGACTTTGGAGGATAGTGCAGCGATACAGACAGACACCCATTCCAGTGTCTCGTCTGGTGCACGGTGCAAAGCACCGACAGGAAACCTCTGCTTTAAGTCCCAACTGAAATACTGTTACTATTATTTTAGAGTAGTACGGGGATCGAACCTGCGATCCCTGGATTCGCAGTCCAGCGAGTTAACCACTGGACTACTGACCGGTACGGTATGTTGACTTGGGCACTGTCTTGTGACCAGATCTACTGTAATGTACACTGTCTGTGATATTTGATATCAGTAATAAGAAAAGGATTCACATTGGACATGAGCACTGTCTGGTGACCTTGTTTACTGTATTATACACTGATTGGATGAAACTGACTACTGTGCTACATGTATACATTGGGTGTTTTCTTTCGATAATATTAATGGTGATCAATACGTCTTCTGAATGAGAGGCGTCGGCCAGTCACTGCCCCTGAGTACTCCCTAAACGTAGAATGGTCCCATTAAGTGTTTTACTTTGTTTTTATCGCAGATTCCTTTGCACAACATGCTAGTTTTTATTCCACTTTCTCTTCTTATGATTATGAAATTACTATATCTCGGCAGATCTTGTACTATATGGGTATTTATATTTGTCAAACAATGTTATCAATTAATTAACACGATTGTGATACAATCACATATATCACACCGCAACATCTGCTTATGGCACAACAGTAAACGCAAAGGATTCCAACTAAAATGACATATTTACATGTTGGGATAATATCAGATAGTATCTGCCAATGGAGGTAATAGAAATTTAACGATGTCTCTCATTGCTTGATGAGAGTTGTGTTTGAATGAACACATTCTAGTGTATTGACCGATCCTCATTTGTACTGTCAATGCACCTAAATGATCACGTGTCTGTAACTGGATTCACGCACTGGCAGTTAATGCAATGACATACACGTAAAGCCATACATGCAGACTTCCATAGAAATATACCTCATCTATGATACAATTGCATAAGAGAAACGTGAATAGTCCATATGTTCCTTTATTACATTACAGTACATGACAACCCCTCATTTGCCACACTTGTTAACATTTCCTATTAGACGAGTTGCAAATTTGCATTTCTAAAGCTCTTCGCAAATAGCAGTTATTTCACTTCCATTAATAATAATGATGTTTGAGAATTTCAGAAAATTGATGGAACATTTCGTGCTTTGGTGTTGTTTTATGGTATATTCTTATATACTAGTTTGTTTGGATGTACATAATATATATCGCGGATCACGAGATGAAATAAAGTCCTATCTTACACTAATACTCACATCGTCTTTTTCTTTTATGATTTCCAATGATTTTGCTAATATATTTGTTCTCCATTTTTCAAATATTTAACTGCACCTGTTGGGAGCCTCATAACAAATAGGTCCTTTATAATGTTCAGGTTATTTCTGGCTGCTGTCAATAGTGAAAATGTCTGACAATCCAAATCCATTAGAACATACTATTTTATAACTAACTTTTCATGATGAATGTCAGAAAATAGCTAATATAAAAAGGTCTCCAACCGCGGAGGAATACGTAACACAGATAATTGCAAAGAAAGTGCCTTCATCCACTGTTTCAAAACGGTCGCTTTTCACCACAATGCAACCCAGGTTTGATCATCGGACCTGGAATTATGTGAGATGGTACGGTGGTCGCCAGATCGGACAGGTGGGTTTTCTCCGTGATTCATTGGTGAGAAGCGAGCACGCTAACCACTGCGCTAATCGGACAGCCACAGTACACATATTAGCTAGCTGTTTTTGTAATTTGATTAGCTATTCCACCCTATTACAAGATCAAATGTTGCTGGGATAATTATATATACTGTTGTAATGCCCGTTACACCCGTTTCTAATATCCGATTTGCAGCGATATTGCAGCTTATTCCTTATAATTATACATACTAGTATATACTGTGATAAAAGGATTGTAGTTATTTTGTTCATGGCTTATGTGGGAGTGGCGTAAATTGTACTTTTATGTTGTAAATAATACCTATACCATAAAAAACTGTGCACTTTTTATGTATCGGATACAAACCGAAAATGATCCAATAAGTAAAACATTGGACGGTGTGATATGTAAGAGTATTCGTTACAAAGCTAGTGACACCCAACACTTCTAGTAAAGAAATACATGTTTTATTAATGTACTCGAAACATATATACATTCAAACATGTGTTAAGCAGCCAGCCAATGTAATCACAGAAGGTGGCTGCTTAGCACGTGTGGCTGCTTAATAAAGGGCAAATGTTTAATAAAACAACATATTGGGAATCTGGAAACTGCCTACTTAATACCGGTTGGCTGCTTAATAGAGGTGTGACTGTAATCTTATTTGTATAAGATCGTCTTATGCTCGGTGTTCACAATTATGAATAGCTCCCTTTCTGAGAGACAAATCGCACTAATAAAGTAATTAATGTGTGTAAGCCACGTCTACCGTGTTTTATAGAAATTGCTTGCCAACATTTGCATACACAAGTTCATCCTTCTGGACAGGAACACGACTTTCAATTCATGCCATGCAAGTGTACTTCGGTAGACGTTTCTCTCTGTAACCATGCTAGTTATTTTAATTATATATTTGCTGAACTGCGATCAATAGGGCGTTGTCGGTGAAACTGGACCTTAGATTCGGCAGAAATTGTCCGATGGAGAGAGGGGGCATAATTTATTATTTAGACTAAGCTTGTTATTACATACATGAAATTTAATTACGCCAATTCAGTATCGCTGTTTGTGATTAATTACACTGGGGAGGGCCAATTACTAATGTTGATAGAAAGTGTGGCCCAACCCATTTGCTTTCATGTGTGTGTCAATCTTTGTATTGTTGTATATGTGTGTATAATGCAATAACATATTATTAAGCTAAGTGTAACCAAACTACGGTTTAACATATACTGATACTTTGTAGGTAATATTGTCGCCCTAACTGATTTTTCTGAAGATTATGACAGACGGATCTGTAGTCCAGTGGTAACACGCTGGACTGGTAATCCAGCGATCGCAGGTTCGATCCCCCGTCTGACCCTAATAAAATTGACAGTCTTTCAGATGAGACTTTAACCCGAGGTCTCGTGTCGGTGCTGTGCACCGTGTACGTAAAAGAACCAGAGGAGACTCTGGAATGTGTCTCTGTCTGTATCATTGCACTATCCTCCAAAAATCTAAAATGACTAATCTCTTCAGGAGGCGTCGCTCATATGGGCAACCGGTAGCGACGATAAATAAACGTAAAAAACACGCACACATTCCGCCTATTGAATAAAATGCAGCATTATTATTATGTATTGCTAACCAATTATAGATTATAAACTAATGTATAATTTTCTTATACTCGCCATAACAGAAACGATACTCGGGAAGTGAAATTAACCACGTATCGTTGAGACTATTCGAATGAAGACTTCTGTCCATTCGCTATGAATCCATACATGTAGAGACGCTAATAATAGAGTACAGAGAAATGAGCGTTATTGTCAATGTTGCAATAGTAGAGACATTGAAGATGAGTATCATTTTGTTTTAATGTGTCCGTGTAGCTCAGCATTGGGGAAAGATCTCGTTAATAAGTACTATTACATGAGAATGTACAATAGAAGGAATGGACGGCGTGGTGGTCGTAATTAATATAAAGCCGGTTTTTGGAATGTTCGTGGCTTTAATATGAATCCTGATTCTGATAATTTTTTATTAAGATCTTCTTGTATTTTACAGTATAACTTTGATATATTAGCTTTAGCTGAAACTTTAGATGGTACTGTTTTAGCTGTTGAAGATTACCGCTGGTTCGGTCATAACCGATTCATAGAAATGCCTGACGGTCTGGTGGTGTTGGATTTTTAATTAAAGATACACTATGTGATATTTTTGATATTTATGTTTTGAGTGATTCACATGAAGGTATCGTTTGGCTCAAAATGGTTCACAAGTTTGAGCAGTTCATCTTGATGCCATGTGTCTGTTACTTGCCACCAGAAAACATACATCGTTATTATTATTTAATGCTAACCATTACAAAAATGGCCAAATTACATTATAGTCTGGTCATTATTTACGTATCGTCGCTTATTTGTATTATAGGAGAGAGGAAACCATCCTCAGGCTATTTTAGAAAATATATTAAAGCGGAACTCTCCATTTTAGAAAATATATTAAAGCGGAACTCTCCATCTATGTCCCTGTCCAAGTATTTGCCCATTCCAAAGAATAGAATTATATGAAATCATGCATCCTAATTCAATAATATTATTAGGAGAGAGGACAACATTATACTGACGCCATAAAAGACAGACAGACAGACAGACAGACAGACAGACAGACAGACAGACAGACAGACAGACAGACAGACAGACAGACAGACAGACAGACAGACAGACAGACAGACAGACAGACAGACAGACAGACAGACAGACAGACAGACAGACAGACAGACAGACAGACAGACAGACAGACAGACAGACAGACAGACAGACAGCAGACAGACAGACAGACAGACAGACAGACAGACAGACAGACAGACAGAAGACAGACAGACAGACAGACAGACAGACAGACAGACAGACAGACAGACAGACAGACAGACAGACAGACAGACAGACAGACAGACAGACAGACAGACAGACAGACAGACAGACAGACAGACAGACAGACAGACAGACAGACAGACAGACAGACAGACAGACAGACAGACAGACAGACAGACAGACAGACAGACAGACAGACAGACAGACAGACA
Source organism: Archivesica marissinica (assembly GCA_014843695.1). Classification (NCBI taxonomy): domain Eukaryota; kingdom Metazoa; phylum Mollusca; class Bivalvia; order Venerida; family Vesicomyidae; genus Archivesica; species Archivesica marissinica. The sequence goes on along the minus strand of CM026399.1, from coordinate 44,482,261 downwards.
GACAGACAGACAGACAGACAGACAGACAGACAGACAGACAGACAGACAGACAGACAGACAGACAGACAGACAGACAGACAGACAGACAGACAGACAGACAGACAGACAGACAGACAGACAGACAGACAGACAGACAGACAGACAGACAGACAGACAGACAGACAGACAGACAGACAGACAGACAGACAGACAGACAGACAGACAGACAGACAGACAGACAGACAGACAGACAGACAGACAGACAGACAGACAGACCGACAGACAGACAGACAGACAGACAGACAGACAGACAGACAGACAGACAGGACAGACAGACAGACAGACAGACAGGCAGGCAGGCAGGCAGGCAGGCAGGCAGGCAGGCAGGCAGGCAGCAGGCAGGCAGGCAGGCAGGCAGGCAGGCAGGCGCAGCAGGCAGGCAGGCAGGCAGGCAGGCAGGCAGGCAGGCAGGCAGGCAGGCAGGCAGGCAGGCAGGCAGGCAGCAGGCAGGCAGGCAGGCAGGCAGGCAGGCAGGCAGGCAGGCAGGCAGGCAGGCAGGCAGGCAGGCAGGCAGGCAGGCAGGCAGGCAGGCAGGCAGGCAGGCAGGCAGGCAGGCAGGCAGGCAGGCAGACAGCAGCAGCAGCAGCAGCAGCAGCAGCAGCAGCAGCAGACAGACAGACAGACAGACAGACAGACAGACAGACAGACAGACAGACAGACATTGTATTCAAAACCATAAGGCTAAAAAGCCCATGAGGTCAAAACATATGCATGATAGAGATAGCGAACAGTGAAATTACATTTTGTAGTGACAATCTACACAACACACATAATAAAACAGATCATCGTACAAAACAAAGAGAAGACCCTGTAATTTTATACCCCAAAATCATTTGAGCTTTATGCAATTTTATTTATTTCATTTTAATCGAAAATAGACATATTTAGTGCAATAGTCTTTCCAATATGATTTAATTATTTGCGTGCACTTTTATATTGAGCGTTACGTTTTCGTTACAAATTTTAGAATTTATGATTTTACTATCAAGTGTGAAGAAAATAATCATTCACACATTGCACTCAATATTTCGCACATTTTGTTACCAAATTTGCCTATATTTCTTTTCTAAAAGGAAATAAATTTTACCTCGAAGGCAAGTGTACAGTTTCTTGTTGATGTCGGTTAGCCTGGGTTTCAGTCTGTCGATGTTTCACTAAATTACTTCCTGCAAAGTGACATGTTGATATCATCAGAAACTCAATAAGTTCAATTAATGATCTCGGTATTAAATGATATTTATATGACTGAGCAGGCAACATATATGAACGCGTGTTCCCATGCTAGGCGTCAGTATACTTTCTACTCAGTTCTGTATACATATTGTAAGTTGGGTTAAAGCGACATTATATTGGAATAAAGGACGATGTAGTGTAAAATGTACCAGATATTGAATGGATATTATTTCCAATGATTGTATATTTAAAGATCTCCAAATAGTCGCACATAAACGAACAACATATTAAATAAATATAGCACCGTCGTATTAGTGAACTATATATCAACAAAGTTCAACGTGTGTGAACAATACTTAATGCGCATGCTTAGCGCAAATACGGAAGTTGAAATAGCTGTCTATTATGTGAGTTCTGATTGCCGATAGAGAGCTATGCGTTCCGAATGTACGCAGGGCGTGGCCAACCGATTCGGGAACGTCGTACTTTCACTTTCAGTTTGTTATTTTACAAAAACAACCCTGACTGAAAATAATTCGTCAAATATAAGAATGGAAGATTGGGTAGTAGCATTTACTTCTTGCACGTAAAATTTCAACTTTTAAATTATGTTTTATTCCTTACGTCATAGTTTCGCTTTAATAGTATTCTTATTTTCCAATAATAATTAGTCTAATAGAAGAATGGAAGAATTCGTAGTAGCATTTACTTCTTGCACATAAAATTTCAACTTTTAAAATATGTTTTATTCCTTACCACATAGTTTCGCTTTAATAGTATTCTTATTTTCCAATAATAATTAGTCTAATAGAAGAATGGAAGAATTGGTAGTAGCATTTACTTCTTGCACGTACAATTTCAACTTTTTCAAATATGTGTATTCCTTGATATAGTACCGCTTTAACAGTATTCTTATTTTCCAATACAATTCATAATATTCTATACAGTATTCAACATGTTCTAAAATATATTATAGTGTTAATTACAAACAGCAATGTTCTGAAAACAAATCCGGGAAGATTTATTGATATGAACTAATTGCCTACTACTGTAAGTTATAAACACAATGTATATGTTTCAAAGTTTTATTTGTTTAAATCCAGAAGGTCTCAGACCCATGTGGCATACATGTACATATACAAAAATATGGCGACAGCAATTCATTATATCAATATATCTAATTAATTATATAATACTAACGCAAATATTTATATACATGGTATATACCTTATCTTAACGTTATGATATAACAGTATAGCATGTGAAAGTAATCAAACGAACAATAATTTAGCTTAATAAACTGAGTATAAGTATGTTTCAGGCTTAACTAGTGTCGATGCTTAAACGGCCGTGTTAAATTTACTACATTCTCGTTTCTACTAACCAACAAGTTACCGTGGGTACATTGCATCTCATATCTACAGTTAAGTTATGAACGTACAGAAAATGTACAATATGCATATAATATTGTCTTGATACATTGGAGAACATAAATAACACGTATACTCTATTACTTTATTCTAACCTTACCATTTCAAGCATTTCTGCATTACATAACGTTCCATACACAATATTTAACACTAAAGTATATGTATATTCTTTCATTCTTAACACCAATAACATTTACTTGTGCTTACCATGTTTATGAAAGACGTGTATTTCAGTACATAAATCAAGTTATATTGGTATTATATTGGACTTATCATATAACATATTATATTCTAACACGTTATTATCCAGTATACAACTACTCATTTGTCCTAAGGGTAAATGATTTTTCTATATATATACTTAAATTTTTAATAACCTGTTTATTTTCACTATTAATTAATTCAACAAATTTATGCATATTGGGACGCCTCCAGTAATATCTCGGAATAAACAGCTTTCTCAAATCACAATACAAGTTACATTCTAATACAAAGTGAAATTCATCTTCTAGACTATTACATGAGTTACATTTTCTTTCGTTTACTGGTGTACTTAATGGTTTCGTCCATCGACCAGTTTCAATAAAAAGTCTGTGTGACGATAAACGTAAACGGGCTAAACATACACGACATTTCTTAACAGTAACAATATCTAAATACGGTTGAAACCTATGATGTGAAACATATCTATAAAATAACGCCCTACTCGATTCGTTCAGTCTACCTGACCAGTTTTGTAAGAACTGGTCTTTAATTCTTTGTTTTACAGTAATTAAAAATAAGTCAACATTTCCAACATTTTGAAAAAGCCAAGCTTCATAAAACCCAAGAGTACATAATAAATCTCTAATTAATGAACACCAGTTTGTCCTGTTAGGGTAAGCTGTTGCGTCTTGCATCAACATTAAATACACTTTTTTAGCATATTTATCTTCATTTGTACTTAAAATCTTACTCCAAAATTTTATAATATTGAAATATCTCATATTCTGTAGTGGCAATCTACCTAAATCACCGTAAATAAAATCATTTTGCGTGTTTTTCTTTACTCCTAATAAACGTTTGCAAAATTGCATATGTAATCGTTCTATCGACTTACCTTTATGAAAACCCCATATTTCACTGCCATCATTAAGAATGGGTAATATTAGCTTATCAAACAAGTTTAACCTATGTTTAACAGATATATCAGTAAACTTATATAAATATTTTTCCACTTTAAAAATAGCTTTAAGTGCTTGACCAGCTAATGTATTTTGAGCTTCAGAGAATGAGCCACCTGTAGTGAAAACTATGCCAAGGTAAACACATTTATTGACAATTTCAACAATACCACCATCATAATAAAAGTTTATGTTTTCTGGTAAACGACCACCTTTCCTGAATATATGTACCATGGGTGTTCCGGTATTCGGTCGTCTAAGGCATTTCGGTGAATTACTTCTAGCCAGTTTCTTTTACAGCAGGTGACATATATTACTAAATAAACATGTTTGCATTTAACGCCATTGTCTGATCTGAGATTGCATAACAATTGTCCAAATTAAAATAGACGTTCACTCTCTTGTGATTTCAACATGACGTCGTGAAAAAAACGACCTACTTACGACCAACCTATCAACATTCACGTAAGGGACATGTTGATTACAGTTAAGTTCCAAAATCTAATTTGACATTTGGCATACTAATTATAATTGTTGCTTGCAATGGAGGCATTTAACCCACGTACATTGCGAGTAATCTCAAATATGAGATAAGTTATTGTCACACTACGACACGTGACACCCTAACACCCGTAACATGTGACACCGGGGGCTCATGAACTCGTAACACCAGCACATTATGAGTACTCTCCAGCTTAAGGTAAGTCGTGAAATGGAGAGAAATGTCACTTAATGTGGAGGCATACTCTCTGGCTGCTGGTTTTGGTGGCACGCCCATGTCTCTAACAGCCGGATAGTCATATGTTAGTGCACTTGGTGAATAGAGACTCCAGGTTGGAGTTGAAAAAAAGGATGAAACTGAATTAGAACGTTTTATGAGGACCCTAAGGAAGATTAATTCAGAACTAATTAGGTCACCCTCTATAAATAAAGAAATATAGCTAATGGTAAATATAGTATTTTTGAAGAAAGCTTGTTAAAATGGAGAACAACATATTTGAATCGACCTGTATAATGTGATTATGTCATTGTCACATGACTGGCACGTGACCTTATTGAGCAGACGATGAAATTTCCCAATTTGCAAACACAAACACATATTTCTTTATATTCATCTTTGATTAAAGTGTTCTTAATGTACACATGAAAACATCAACATGAAAACATCAACATGTACATACGTTCGAAATAAAGTGTGACTATTTACCGGCTTTTTGCGCATTTTGTTCTTTGGAAAAGTAATAGTGCAATGATCCACTATAACAATGTACATGTTTTGGAAAGCGACGACGTAATTCGCTTTCCGGAAGTAAGAAAAATCACGTGACTAAACAAACGCCGAAAACAGGCGTTGGACGAAATCAGGTCAATTGACGATACATAATAAACCTAAAATGAACATTATCTCTATTTGAATACTGGGACAATAGAGCTTACCTTCATATTCCAATAACACTCTTAAATAATGCCACCATCAATAAGCAACTGTGTGGGTCATTCCAATGGTGTCTTTTTCTAACTTGTTTCAGCGTGTTTGCATTCGTGTGAGTAACGATGTCTCCGCCAAATGGCAGTGACGTTAACTTTTGCTTCTTGATAAACCATAGCAGTTATCCAATATATTTCCCAGTACTAGGAAGCAATCAATGTATTCATAGCTTTGTGGTGTTTCTGGGTGGCTGAAACAACATTGCGTGGGCATGCATTTATTTGCACACTCTATTGTCTCTGTATCCTTGTCTTAACTCTTTCAGCGCCGAATAAATTCAGAGCATGTGCAAACAACATAGATCCAGATCAGCCGCGGCGTAACGCCGCGTCTGATCAGGATCTATGTTGTTTGCTATTCGGACAGGTGCTTCAGCTCCACTGTCTGAAGAGCAATCAGCATATAGCCTGATCAGACGGCATGTTCTGTTCTGTTCGATCGGGTTCTCTACTTTTTTACAAAGTCGCTTTTATGCGACATTGGCGGTGAAAGAGTCAATATGATTTTTTATTCATACACATTTAAATGAATCGTGTGACATATCCCAACCTATTTCTGCATCTCTGAATAATAACATTATAAGTGAACTTAGGTCTTTATATCAGCTAAACTGGTTAGAACAAATTAACAATCCAATTGGACCATCCAATAAGGGAGGTAACAAACTTAGAAGTTTTGTATGTTCAAAACTACCTTAGAAACTGAAATGTATTGTAAAATGATACTACCCCCTTCTCACAGCGCGGCGCTCGCAAAGATTAGATGCGGGGTCGCCTCTTAAGTTAGAGACTGGGAGGTATCAGACTATTCCCATCTAAAATAGATTGAGTCCATATTGTAAAACTTCTGTTGAAACTGAATCACATGCTTTGCTGGATTGCTGTCTGTATAATGATATAAGGGCTGGTCTTGTGTTACAAGCAACTCGTATTGATACACATTTAAAGTTTGTATTCTTAATGTCCAACCAGGAAATGATAAGGTATAGTGCCAAAACCTGTTTTAATATCTTAAAAACTAGACAATTCTTTATGTGTAAATAATGTCATGCTCTTTTTTAAGTTGAAATGAGTTTTATCACCGCTATATGGATGCTGCTAATCAAGTCATCATTGATCTGATCAAGGGTGATACCTGGTCTTCTAAACTATGTTTAGCAAGTGCACGCTAGTGCCTATATTGATAATTCAGAGTCTTACTCCCTCCTAGTTTTATTGCAGTTTTTTAATTAGGAGATTAGCAACGTTCATATAGATTTATCAGTTTTAGATTTGTACATGGTTATAGTTATAAATGATAGAATCTATCTTAAAATACTAATTGTGATATAATGTATGCGTATCTAGAAGCATTATTATAACGTCTCTTATAATTCTTCCAGAATGGCAATGTATATTTTTTATAGTGATAATTTATTTTAAACATGTCTGTAATATTGTATTATACATTGATGAGACGACAATAAAGATATACAACTACAACTACTACAACTTACCTTAGGTGGATTGCGCAACAATGTTTTCAACTTTAGCGTACTCGCTCTCGAGACCCAATTTGGATCTCGAGACACAATTTTGAGAGAGAGAGAGAGAGAGAGAGAGAGAGAGAGAGAGAGAGAGAGATGAGACAGAGACAAAGGGAGGGATGAGAATATGCATACAACTATAGGGAGGGAGGGAGGGAGATATAACTCTCTTGCGTAATTGCAATTACATTACATCACCACATTGCTTCTGATTGCACGCAAGTGTTTATTAATTAAAGCCACTCAATGTCATTGTGTGGTACATGTATGTCGCCCTGGGCTGTCCTTAGAATATCACACATAAAAAGTGTGGTGGGGAAGAAAACGTTGCTAACACATTGACAAATCATAAGGATTATTCTATCAACCAATCACACTACGTCCAGGTGTTATTACACGTGTGTACATATAAGAAAGTATGAGATGACTGTATTACACTGAATACATGCAAAGTTATTAAACAGTCGCATTAGCATTTTCAAAATATATTACAAGCAAAGGGAAATGGAACAGTCCGTGAACAGGGAATATATCTAATGGAGATTATGATATATAGTGTATGCTTGTAACGCTTACGGAATCCGTTGCCAAAATAATTATAATACTTATTAAAATACTGTCTTGACGTCATACCTTTGTACGTGCAGTCCATTATTATTAATATTGGACTGCTGTCATACGGGCCAACGTATTATTTTAAATCCTAAACGATTATATAAGTGTGTGTTTTAAGTAAGATATAAGCCATAAACGTATCCAATATGTAAATTATTGGCACTGTAATCGATTCTACGCGCCTCTCACAGTCCAATATTTTACATATTGGATCGTTTTCGGCTTATATCCTATACAATATTCAAACAGTAAAGGAAATACCAGTAACAAATATCAGCGTGTACCCTAATACAGGCTATGATAGACATTGGTCCGTTAAAACACGATATACGTGTTAATCCAGGGATCGCAGGTTAGACCCCCCCCCGTCTGACCCTAATAAAATAAACAGTTACCAGATTCCCAATATGTTGTTTTATTAAACATTTGCCCTTTATTAAGCAGCCACACGTGCTAAGCAGCCACCTTCTGTGATTACATTGGCTGGCTGCTTAACACAGGTTTGAATGTATATATGTTTCGAGTACATTAATAAAACATGTATTTCTTTACTGGAATTGTTGGGTGTCACTAGCTTTGTAACGAATACTCTTACATAATATTGACATCATTAGAAATGAGAGACATCGGCCAGCTTCTGCCCCTGAATATTCCCGGAAAGTATGTAGGTCCTCTTTAGTAATATACTCTGTTTTTATCGTTGTTTCCTTTGCACAACGTGCTATCAGTTTTCATCCACAATCTCATCTTATAATGATTTAATTACTTTATCTCGATATATACCATACAGTATATCCAGTGTTATCAATTAATTAAAATGAGTTTCATACCGCAACATCTGGTTAGGGAACAACAGTAAACCCCAAGGATTCCAACTGAAATGATCGTTGTACATTTCGGGATAAATCGGATTGTATCTGCCATGGGTGGAGGTGGGGGGGGTGGGCGGGGTGGGGGGGTAATAGAAAAAAGGCAGCGATGTCGATCAATGGTCACTTGATGATTCTTCTGGTGAATGACAATCAGGTTGTAAAACAACAAATAAATTACCTATTAAATACATAGTAAACAGTAAATACATACAGTGTGGTCGTTTATATTTCCAATCTTTTGCGTTTCGTCTGATACCACATCCACTGTGCACATATTCAAATCAAACTGACAAACAGCAAAACTATCACAAATGTAATGTTCCGCATTGCCAGTGCTCACCTGTGAATAACGTCATGGTGTTTTCACACAGTATTCCTCCGCCAAATAATACAGTATATCAATTTTCAGTTTACAATGACCTATTATTATTATTATTATACCACAACTAGTCTGAAGTATTCTCAAGTCACATACTTTCTGGGGGGAAACACAAACAGTATACACTGCCTGTCATGAAAATGCATTTTTACCAAAAAGAAAAATGAACTTCTACTATATTAGTTATTGGAACTACATTAGACTGCAGTGGACCTCGGATGCACTTCTGCCAATGTACGT
>CM026399.1:44426322-44469465 GCA_014843695.1 Archivesica marissinica | reverse complement strand
CAACAGTAGGAGCAACATCAGTAGGAGCAAAACAGCTGGAGCAACACCAATAGGAGCAACACCAATAGGAGCAACAACAGTATGAGAACAAGAGTAGGTGCATCAACAGTAGGAGCAACAACAGCTGGACCAACATCAGTAGGAGCAAACAACTGTAGGAGCAACAATAGTAGGGGCAACAAGAGCTGGAGCAACACCAATATGATCAACAACAGTAGGAGCAAGAACAGTAGGAGCAAACAACAGTAAGAGCAACAACAGTAGGAACACCAACAGTAGGCACATCAACAGTAGGAGCAACAACAGTAGGAGCAACAACAGTAGGAGCAACAACAGTAGGCACATCAACAGTAGGAGCAAACAACAGTAGGAGCAACAACAGTAGGCGCATCAACAACAGCAGGAGCAACAACAGTAAGAGCAACACCAGTAGGAGCAACACCAATATGAGCAACAATCGTAGGAGCAACAACAGCTGGATCAACATCAATATGAGCAACAAAAGTATGAGAACAAGAGTAGGCGCATCAACAGTAGGAGCAACAATAGCTGGAGCAACAACAGTAGGAGCAACAACAGTAGGAGCAGCAACAGTAGGAGCAACAACAATAGAAGCAACAACAGTAGGCGCATCAACAGTAGGAGCAAACAACAGTAGGAGCAACATCAGTAGGAGCAACATCATAGAAGCAACAACAGTAGGAGCAACAACAGTAGGCGCAACAACAGTATGAACAACAACATTAGGAGCAACAACAGTATGAGAAACCACAATAGGAACAACAAGCAGTATGAGCAACACTAGTAGGAGCAACAACAATATGTGTAACAACAATTTGAGCAACAACAGTATGAGAACAAGAGTAGGAGCAACACCAATATGAGCAACAACAATATGAGCAACAACAGTTAGAGTAACATGAATATGAGCAACAACATTAGGAGCAACAACAGTAGGAGCAACAACAGTATGAGCAAACAATAGTAGGAGCAAACAATAGTAGGAGCAACATCAATAGGAGCAACAACAATATGAGCAACATCAATAGGAGCAACAACAATATAAGCAACATCAATAGGATCAACAACAATACGAGCAACAATAGTAGGAGCAAACAATTGTAGGAGCAAACAATAGTAGGAGCAACATCAATAGGAGCAACAACAATATGAGCAACATCAATATGAGCAACAACAATATGAGCAACAATAGTAGGAGCAAACAGTAGTAGGAGCAACAACAATAGGAGCAACAACATAATGAGAACAAGAGTAGGAGCAACAATAGGAGCAACAACATTAGGAGCAACAAAATAGGAGCAACAACAGTAGGAGCAAACAATAGTAGGAGCAACAGCAATAGAAGCAACAACAATATGAGCAACAACAGTAGGAGCAACAACAATATGAGCAACAACAGTAGGAGCAACAACAATAGGAGCAACAACAATAGGAGCAACAACAGTAGGAGCAACAACAATAGGAACACACAGTAGGAGCAACAGCAGTAGGCGCAGCAAGAGTGGGAGCAAACAACAGTAGGAGCAACCACAGTAGGAGCAACACCAATATGAGCAACAACAGTATGAGAACAAGAGTAGGCGCATCAACAGTAGGAGCAACAACAGCTGGAGCAACAACAGCTGGAGCAACAACAGTAGGAGCAACAACAGTAGGAGCAACAACAGTCGAAGCAACAACAGTAGAAGCAACAACTGTAGGCGCATTGACAGTAGGAGCAACAGCATATGAGCAACAATAGTAGGAGCAACAACAGTAGGCGCATCAACATTAGGAGCAAACAACAGTATGAGCAACAACATTATGAGCAACAACAGATGGAGCAACACCAATATGAGCAACAACAATATGAGAACAAGAGTAGGCGCATCAATAGTAGGAGCAACAACAGCTGGAGCAACAACAGTAGGAGCAACAACAGTAAGAGCAACAACAGTAGGAGCACCAACAGTAGGAGCAACAACAGTAGGAGCAACAACAGTAGGCACATCAGCAGTAGGAGCAAACAACAGTAGGAGCAACAATAGTAGGCGCATCAACAACAGCAGGAGCAACAACAGTAAGAGCAACACCAGTAGGAGCAACAACAATATGAGCAACAACAGTAGGAGCAACAACAGCTGGATCAACATCAATATGAGCAACAAAAGTATGAGAACAAGAGTAGGCGTATCAACAGTAGGAGCAACAACAGCTGGAGCAACAACAGTAGGAGCAACAACAGTAGGAGCAGCAACAGTAGGAGCAACAACAATAGAAGCAACAACAGTAGGCGCATCAACAGTAGGAGCAAACAACAGTAGGAGCAACATCAGTAGGAGCAACATCATAGAAGCAACAACAGTAGGAGCAACAACAGTAGGCGCAACAACATTATGAACAACAACATTAGGAGCAACAACAGTATGAGAAACCACAATAGGAACAACAAGCAGTAGGAGCAACACTAGTAGGAGCAACAACAATATGTGTAACAACAATTTGAGCAACAACAGTATGAGAACAAGAGTAGGAGCAACACCAATATGAGCAACAACAATATGAGCAACAACAATATGAGCAACAACAATATGAGCAACAACAGCTGGAGCAACACCAAACAACAGTATGAGAACAAGAGTAGGCGCATCAACAGTATGAGAACAAGAGTAGGAGCAACAACAATATGAGCAACAACAGTTGGAGTAACATGAATATGAGCAACAACATTAGGAGCAACAACAGTAGGAGCAACAACAGTATGAGCAAACAATAGTAGGAGCAAACAATAGTAGGAGCAACATCAATAGGAGCAACAACAATATGAGCAACATCAATAGGAGCAACAACAATATGAGCAACATCAATAGGATCAACAACAATATGAGCAACAATAGTAGGAGCAAACAATAGTAGGAGCAAACAATAGTAGGAGCAACATTAATTGGAGCAACAACAATATGAGCAACATCAATATGAGCAACAACAATATGAGCAACAATAGTAGGAGCAAACAGTAGTAGGAGCAACAACAATAGGAGCAACAACATAATGAGAACAAGAGTAGGAGCAACAATAGGAGCAACAACATTAGGAGCAACAAAATATGAACAACAACAGTAGGAGCAAACAATAGTAGGAGCAACAACAATAGAAGCAACAACAATATGAGCAACAACAGTAGGAGCAACAACAATAGGAGCAACAACAGTAGGAGCAACAACAATAGGAGCAACAACAGTAGGAGCAACAACAATAGGAACACACAGTAGGAGCAACAGCAGTAGGCGCAACAAGAGTGGGAGCAAACAACAGTAGGAGCAACAACAGTAGGAGCAACACCAATATGAGCAACAACAGTATGAGAACAAGAGTAGGCGCATCAACAGTAGGAGCAACAACAGCTGGAGCAACAACAGCTGGAGCAACAACAGTAGGAGCAACAACAGTAGGAGCAACAACAGTCGAAGCAACAACAGTAGAAGCAACAACTGTAGGCGCATTGACAGTAGGAGCAACAGCATATGAGCAACAACAGTAGGAGCAACAACAGTAGGCGCATCAACATTAGGAGCAAACAACAGTATGAGCAACAACATTATGAGCAACAACAGCTGGAGCAACACCAATATGAGCAACAACAATATGAGAACAAGAGTAGGCGCATCAATAGTAGGAGCAACAACAGCTGGAGCAACAACAGTAGGAGCAACAACAGTAGGAGCAACAACAGTAGAAGCAACAACAGTAGGCGCATCAACAGTAGGAGCATACAACAGTAGGAGCAACAGCATAGGAGCAACACCAGTAGGAGCAACAACAGTAGGCGCATCAACAGTTGGAGCAAACAACAGTAGGAGCAACAACATTAGGCGCATCAACAACAGCAGGGGCAACAACAGTAGGAGCAACAACAACATGAGTAACAACAATAGGAGCATACAACAGTATGAGAACAAGAGTAGGAGCAACAACAATAGGAGCAACACCAGTAGGAGCAACAACAATAGGAGCAACATTAATTGGAGCAACATCAATATGAACAACAACAGTAGGAGCAACAACAGTAGGAGCAACAACAGTAGGAGCAACAACAGTAGGAGCAACAACAATAGGATCAACAGCAACAACAGCTACATTAAATAACAGCAGCAACAACATCAGCAGCATAAACAGCAACAGCATTAGCAGCAGAAACATTTACAAGTTTTGTGTGATATTTTGCGAAACTTTCATGCTTTGCAAAATCAGACATACCGTTGAACACAATGCATATCATTACCGTTATCAGCTTAGCTAATTAGCATACATTTTGCATAAATTATGCTAATAAGGAAACAATAATGTTTGTGCATAATTATTAAACAAAGATTAATCGCTCTCGAATCTCAATCCTGATGATATCCTACGTCATTATTAGTTGTAAGATTGGAATTTCCACTAGTTGAACATATTCCGCTGATCAGACATGACATTAAATCCTACCTTATAATATTCAACACAAATCTTCTTTTCTTTTATGATTTTGAAACCGAGTGCACCATTCATGTCGTTTGCCATAGCAGTGTGAAACTGTGATCATGTATATATAGGCAATACAATATGGTTAAACTACATAATAGGTGATATAGTGGATTCTGTGGAAATACAAATTTCGGTGATCACTCGATGAAATAAATCCTATCTTATACGAGTAAACACAAATCTTTTTCTTTTATGATTTCCCTAAATATGTTGGCTAATATAATAGTTGTTTTCAAACTATATTCATTTTAACTGCTCTGCCTGGAGCCTCATTGCACTACAATACACAACCGCACAACCAATTTTGTTAGTGTGAACATACATCTAATAACATCTAATAAGAAATAGTTCCTGTATATTCTTCAAGTTAATTTCAGTTGCTATCAAAATTAAAAGCTAGAGACAAAACAACTTCATTACAATAGATTACTTAATAATTAGCTGTTCATGATTGTCAGAAAATAGCTAAAATACAAAAGTACATCTAACCGCACAGGAATACGAAAAGCAACTGGTGGCAGAAAAAATGCCATCTTTCACTGTTTCAAAGTGGTATAAGATGGAGTTTTCTTTCACCGAGAAAATTATTCATTTGGAAGCATAAAAGAAATTGAGTTTATGGTAAATTCTGACTACAATAGAAGAAGATTAAAACACGGTAAAACGAGATATAATGCTCTTGGTTGACTATTAACCAAATTTAACATCTCACTGCACGTTGTGCCCTTATAAATATGTATTATATATCAACTTTAAAGTAACCGCCCCCAGTTGAATGATATTTTTGTTATAAAAACGGGCATAGAACGAAATTTGTGTTTGTTTTTCTGTTTGACGCCTTTATCAGCATAATATTGTGCTATATCACCGGCGAACAGCTTCCTTCATATGTCGAACTCTCCAGCAAGTATTGCGGAGGGAGAACCCGGGTGCCCCCATGAGCATTCTTGTAGGCACGGAGAGCACACGGACGCCTCACGAATGGGTGTTTAAGTGCTATTCAAATAATATATGCCCAGTATGCCTCCGTGTGTTCGTGTGTTTAAGGTAGCTGACTTGCATACCAGTGTAACCTATCATTACTGATGATCATGGGTTCCAGCCCTGTTCAGACCGCCGTGTCTGTTTATATGAAAAAGTTGGCATTTTCTTACAGAGGTTGGTGCACCAAGTAATGGTTCAGAGCTGGAGCCTGTCTATAGGAAAGGTGTTGTTAGGTAAACTGCCCGTCGCTGGGCAACCGGTAGTGACGTTAAATAAGCTAAATAAATAATGGCCACTCCTCCAGGTATAACTATCCACACCGGGCACGTCAGTACCTATTGGCACAGCCCACAGCAGGAAAGTGGGTCAAGGGCTTCGTTGATGTCAGCCTCGTTATCGGATCAGTAGAAGCCGTATCGACTCAGTAATGAGTGACTTATACAAATTAAATTACTTGGCGGATAGCGGACGGACAGATAACCGCGGATAGCTGGCTAGCGAGTGGTTTTTATCCTATACTCATTTCTGGAGTCAGCGGGATGCGGTTTTTACCTGATGCGACAGCATGGAGGACCCAAGCGAAACAACCGGAACCATTCCTGTTGCTGTAAGCTGACAACTGGTGGAGGGAAGGATGTGACCATAAAAGTGACCGTATCGAACCCAGGACTTGCCATCATGAAGAGCAAGAAGATACCACATCAAGATGTGTTTTTATCGAACCCGGGACCGTTCGATTTTAAATCCGACGCTCTACCAGTTGACGACGTACGCCATAATTCATAGCCTAATACATATTTAGTTATGAACATCCTCCTTAGTACTTCAATTTAAGGTCCGTGGCCGAGTGGTTAAGGTTGTCGATTTCAAATCACTTGCTTCTTACCGCTGTGGGTTCGAATCCATGTTCGAATTATTTCATGTTGAGGACTGCTCAGAGGGGCACCCGGGGTCATCTCCACCTAGCTGTTGGTGCATCTTCAAACCCAAAAAATCAAATAGTCCACCAATGTTCATGCGTAACTATTAACCCTTTCAACACCACATACCTCTAAATAGACTTACAAAAAGTGTAAATCCAGATGAGTCGACTCGTAACGAGCCGTCTCATCAGGATCTGCCATTTTTGTCAGTCACGAGCCGGCTCGAAAATGATCCATTTTGATAAATGAACTGGTCCAAATGTAATGTTCTTATTAATGTATTGGTCTAAACATACCATGCAGCACAGTCACCATGTCAGTTAGAATGGGTTAATAACTTGTAGTTCCAATGCGAGAACTTTGTTTCAAGAAAATATAATTATGTATAATTGAACGAAAATTATTATTTGCTGTCTTACAAACAAGGTAATTGAATTTGTCCATAACAAGTCTAATTCGATTTGCATTAAACAACATGAAAATCCACTTTTCTCCCTGCGGGCATTGGCAGGATAATCAAGTTTACTTCAAGCACATTGACATCATTACTGCCTATATCAACTGATTTGAAAACTTCTACTATGATATCACGATTATCATATATGGTTTCATGAACATCGACCAGGACATGTTCAGTTTTCATGCGAGCAACCGATCTATTTTATTTACGGAAGACCGGTGGTGACACCAGTGTACACTTTTCAGTCTCATGAATTCAAGATTACAGTCCAGTACCCGAGGTTATAAAACTATTCTCAAATCTCAAACTCAAGTTTAAGTAATTTGATTGGTTGAATCCGAGTTTTACACTCAGCATAACCAACAGAAGCTTGAGACTGAGCTTGAAATTGGAGAAAAGTGTTATAACCTCGGGACTGGCTGCATGTTTTTCTCACCTGAGTTACAACACGATATAGTATTTAATAAGATAAGAGAAATTTTATTTTGAGCACAGACGGATCTGTAGTCCAGTGGTAACACGCTGGACTGGTAATCCAGGGATCGCAGGTTCGATCCCCCGTCTGACCCTAATAAAATTAACAGTCGTTCAGATGGGACGCTAAACCGAGGTCTCGTGTCGCTGCTTTACACTGTACACGTAAAAGAACCAGAGGAGATTCTGGAATGGGTCTCTGTCTGTATCATGAACTATCCTCCAAAATCTAAAATAACTAATCTCTTCAGGAGGCGTCTCTCATATGGGCAACCGGTAGCGACGATAAATAAACGTATAAACACAATTTATTTTGAGTCGGCAAGATAGCAACAGTACAACACAAGCTCTGGGTGAGCTTTGATTAGACTATATATAACATAAAATAATGGTAGCATCTATAAAATTAGAATCCCTGATAATATGAGAACTGTGTTGCACTAATGCGCGATACCTAGATATTGACCCTGGAGACATATACATGGCCCGTGCACACATATTAGGTCAACGAAATCCCAGACAACAACACCAGAGATGGCCAATTATTGTGAATTTCAGGGACTACTGCGACACTGAGTCAATTATGAGTCGCGTACCATTTTCTGTAGATTTCGACCTGCCTCGTGAAATCCAGGAGGCTCGATCCCGTATTTGGCCTCAGTACAAACTGTTGAAAAATAACTCGCCTCAGTCAACAATACAGATTGTGTTCTCAGCCAAACTTTTACAAGATGGAAAATTGGTAATGGATGAAATGTCAGATTGTCACAGATTGATCAATTAACATGCGACCAATCAACACCGAGCATGACGTCACAGGAGGTACAACTATCCTGTGATTTAGTACCTACAACTAGATGTACAATTCAACACAGTGGCGATGGATTCCATCAGGAATGAGGTCTCGAGAGTGATTATTATAAGTTGAAATAACTTGTTTAGCAATCGAGCTAAAATAAATTTGTATAAACTAAGACAGTGGCAATATACATATAAATGAACAAATCGGTAACAGTAACATTATAAATAACTTACCCCAGGTGCCACAGGTCAGTGCACATGGATCACTGAATGTAAGCAATATCACACATGCCCCTTTTCCATTCTTTAGCCCTTTTACTCACCCGAATGTGGCTCACAGTAAAGTAAATCCAGGCCAGATTAAAAATCCCTTTCACTTGCACTTATCAGTCCCTTGTGTTTTCCAGCAATCTAACCCGCAGGTGCAACTCCAACCGACTCATTTAGTCCCAGCGCACAACATGTACAACATGTACCACTATTACCCAGGATATCGCGCCCCGAATATATCCAATGGAGACTCAAACACCTGCCACTTGTAGTCAGACACACTGCGGAACTGTTGGCAATCCACTCGTGCCAGGTACACTTGTTGACATCCCACAAACTGCACAATGTCAGAATGGATATATTCCTTCGGTAAATCCAGTTTGTGACGTCCCGTGCTGTACCACAATCACACTTCCCTCAGCTGAAAATACTCTGGCAGTAAATCCCCCCATCCCATAGTCCTGTAAGCAATGAAATCCCAGTCATAGCTGCACTTCCAAATTCACAAACTACTGTTGAAACTGACGAAACAGAACTCAAATCCGTGGCCACTAGTGATAGTGCGAGTCAGCCAACCGAGTCACACTGTGGTGGCACGTCAAAACTTCCCATAGCAAGGGGACGTGCACGAAACTCATGTGCATTCTCAAGGTCAGAAAAACATTCAAACTCCGCCATTCCGTACAGGAGAGAAAGCATAAGTACAACACGAAGCAAGACAGATCGGGTTTTACCCGATGCTATAAATAAACCGTGTACTCCAGTGAATCAAAACAAACAAGCCGAACGTGAGCAATTGACACGTGATGGGGTTTCCCCTACATGTGCGAAAATAGGACACTATGTCAACACTGAGAAGGTCTTGCTGCGTTGTGCATGATTGAACATTCAGGGTATTTCAACAAAACGGACACATAAATTACTGTCTCCAGAAATAAGAGATATATTTAACAATCATGACATTGTGTTATTTACAGAAACTTGGATAAATCAATTTTCGGATTTATCTGTTGAATGTTTCGAGCATTTTAATCTAAACAGGTCGGACAATAAAGCCTCTAGCAAACGCTCCTCGGGTGGTATAATTATATACGTTCGAAATGAGTTCGTCTCTTGTGATACTGTAATTTTTCATAGTGAAGATGGTATTATCTGTATTAAGATAAACGGTTTTAAACTTGGCCTACATGATGACTTATTTGTTTGTTTATGCTACATTATACCCGAACAGAGCAGCCGACAAACCATGATCGAATCCAGTACTTATGACAGATTATTCGAGCATATTGTTAGTTTAGATTCAAAACATGAACATGGCTTTAATTTTATCCTCTGCGGTGATATGAACTCACATACCTCCGAGTGTCCAGACTTTGTAGTTGATGATAATTACTCTCATGTTGATGTTTTGCCATACGAGTATTATACTGGTGGAAATATTTAACATTATTCACAAGATAAATGCCACTTGAATACTAATGGTTTAGTTTTGTTGGATTTGTGTAGACAAACAGGCGTAGGGCCTACGTATTTTAAACGGTCGATTTGGTAACGACAAAAATATTGGTTGTCAAGTGCTGTTGACTATGTTATTAGCACACATAATTTATTTCAGTATGTTGATTATTTTAATATTGCTGATCCTATATCTGATCACTGTTTAGTTGATCTTACATTAGTATTTGGTACACAGGGATTCGGCACGTTTGGGGGTACTAGTATATATATTTAAGCACAGGGATTCGGCACGTTTGGGGGTACTAGTATATATATTTAAGTACAGGGATTCGGCACGTTTGGGGGTACTAGAATATATATATTTAAGCACAGGGATTCGGCACGTTTGGGGGTACTAGTATATATATTTAAGCACAGGGATTCGGCACGTTTGGGGGTACTAGTATATATATTTAAGCACAGGGATTCGGCACGTTTGGGGGTACTAGTATATATATTTAAGCACAGGGATTCGGCACGTTTGGGGGTACTAGTATATATATTTAAGAACAGGAATTCGGCACGTTTGGGGGTACTAGTATATATATTTAAGCACAGGGATTCGGCACGTTTGGGGGTACTAGTATATATATTTAAGCACAGGGATTCGGCACGTTTGGGGGTACTAGTATATATATTTAAGTACAGGGATTCGGCACGTTTGGGGGTACTAGTATATATATTTAAGTACAGGGATTCGGCACGTTTGGGGGTACTAGTATATATATTTAAGTACAGGGATTCGGCACGTTTGCGGGTACTAGTATATATATTTAAGTACAGGGATTCGGCACGTTTGGGGGTACTAGTATATATATTTAAGTACAGGGATTCGGCACGTTTGGGGGTACTAGTATATATATTTAAGCACAGGGATTCGGCACATTTGGGCGTACTAGTATATATATTTAAGTACAGGGATTCGGCACGTTTGGGGGTACTAGTATATATATTTAAGTACAGGGATTCGGCACGTTTGGGGGTACTAGTATATATATTTAAGTACAGGGATTCGGCACGTTTGGGGGTACTAGTATATATATTTAAGTACAGGGATTCGGCACGTTTGGGGGTATTAGTATATATATTTAAGTACAGGGATTCTACTCTGTGGGATGTCAGATTTCGCATCGATCAGTGAAATGGCCTTATCTGAAACAATGTTGTACAAATCTGTCCAAATATAACGCCTACCCCGAGTCTTTATATTGTTCTTCAACTAAAACACAACTTTAAGCTGCGTGCATGTATACTTTGCAAACAATTGCCACAGACATTGTCCATAGCAGGTCACATTTCCATTCTAGGACACGGGTTCTGTCAGCAACAAAATCAAATCTTCGACGGGAGAGTTTTAACTGTGAATAACATTATCAATAGAATATGTCTCCACTAACGTGTAGGTTTATTCGGCAAAAATGTACCTCACGGTTAAAACTCTCCCGTCGAAGATTTGATTTTGTTGCTGACAGAACCCGTGTCCTAGTATGGAAATGTGACCTGCTATGGCATATGTTTGTGGCAATTGTTTGCAAAGTATACATACACGCAGCTTAAAGTTGTGTTTTATTTGAAGAACAATATAATGACTCGGGATAGGCGTTATATTCGGATAGATGTGTACAAAATTGTTTCATATAGGGCCATTTTACTGATCGATGCGAAATCTGACATTCCACACAGTAGAATCCCTGTACTTAAATATATATACTAGTACCCCAAACGTGCCGAATCCCTGTGATTTGATGTACCAGGATTGGATATTAAACCTGCAAATAAAGAATATGAGCATATAAATTATAAGTATACATGGCACAGAGAAATGATAGACGAATACATCGATAGCTTGTCTACAACTTATACTACAATTAAGTTAGAAGCGTTTCAGCTAAATATAGACAAAAGCACTTGTAATAACGATATTAATAGTTGTATTAGTGAATTATCCGATATTGTTGATGGAGTTGTCTCCCCTTTGTTTAAACCAAAGTTATATAATACTAGGCAGCCTTATTGTAGTGTTGAGTCAGGACAGAAATGGTATACATCAGAATGTGATGACAAGTGACGATTGTTTTACGCTGCGTTAAATTTATAAAGGGTACACAAAACGGAAACAAATATAATATACATGGTTAATACTACATCACAATATAAAAGTTGTTTACGTAAAGCTAGATATGAGTATGACAAGCGCGAAACTAGTAGATTAATAGAGGCCAAACATAAAATGCAAAGGTGTACTGGAAAATGCTGAAGAACTATGCTGGTGTTAAAGGCTCTAATATTCCATTGGATGTTTTTGAACAATATTTTAAATCAGTGAATAACCCTGATGATCATTTCTTTAGTCCCGTTGAAGATGTCTTATATTTTGTTGATATATATGAAAGAGAGGAGTTTAATATTATGTTTGAAGAATTAAATTTACCAATTACGACAGAAAAATTGTTAAAAGCAATTAATCAGTTACGCCCCAATAAAAGTGGAGGTCCTGATTTGTACTTAAATGAGTTATTTGTACATTTATACATTATTACTATATTATTAATACATTTAATGCCATATTTACTATCATTATTTAATAATATTTTTGAAATTGGATATTTTCCCGAGTCCTGGTCAAATGGTTTTGTAGTGCCGTTACATAAAAAGGGCAGTATAAATGATGAAAATAACTATAGAGGAATAACATTGCTTAGTATGTTAGGGAAGCTTTATACACGTGTTTTAAATAACCGATTAACAGAATGAGCTGAAATGTATAGTGTGTATGTAAAGGCACAGACAGGCTTTCGTTCGAAATTAGGTACGGTGGATAATATTTTTGCTTTACATGGTTTAATAAATCATGTGATTAATAGTGGTAAGCATTTATATTGTGCATTTATAGACTTTAGTAAAGCCTTTGATTATGTAAATCGTGATCATTTGTGGTCCAAATTAATCCAGCTAGGTATCAAAGGAAACATTTTAAACATTATTAACTCGATGTATATAGCAGTGAAATCAAGAGTTAAGTATTATAACCAGTTACGTGACAATTTCGAAGTCATTCTAGGAGTAAGACAGGGTGAATGTTTATCACCTTTCCTTTTTGCAATGTATATCAATGACATCGAAGATATGTATATTAAACATCGGTTTGAGGGTATCGATGTTAATATGTTCAAAGTGTTTTTAATACTGTATGCTGATGATATAGTCATATTTGCAACTAGTAGTGCTGAATTACAAGGTAGTCTAGATTTATTATGGGAGTATTGTAATAAATGGAAACTGGTGGTTAATACCAAAAAACCAAGGTTATGATATCCAGGAAAGGTGGTCGTTTACCAGAAAACATAAACTTTTATTATGATGGTGGTATTGTTGAAATTGTCAATAAATTTGTTTACCTTGGCATAGTTTTCACTACAGGTGGCGCATTCTCTGAAGCTCAAAGTACATTAGCTGGTCAAGCACTTAAAGCTATTTTTAAAATGGAAAAATATTTATATAAGTTTACTGATGTATCTGTTAAACATAGGTTAAACTTGTTTGATAAGCTAATATTACCTATTCTTACTTATGGTAGTGAAATATGGGTTTTTTATCAAGGTAAGTCGATAGAACGATTACATATGCAGTTTTGCAAACGATTATTAGGAGTAAAGAAAAACACGCATAATGATTTTATTTACGGTGATTTAGGCAGGTTGCCACTACAGAATATGAGATATTTCAATATTATAAAATTTCGGAGTAAGATTTTAAGGACAAATGAAGATAAATATACTAAAAAAGTGTATTTAATGTTGATGCAAGACGCAACAGCTTACCCTAACAGGACAAACTGGTGTTCATTAATTAGAGATTTATTATGTACTCTTGGGTTTTATGAAGCTTGGCTTTTTCAAAATGTTGGAAATGTTGACTTATTTTTAATTACTGTAAAACAAAGAATTAAAGACCATTTCTTACAAAACTGGTCAGGTAGACTGAACGAATCGAGTAGGGCGTTATTGTATAGATATGTTTCACATAATAGGTGTCAACCATATTTAGATATTGTTACTGTTAAGAAATTTCGTGTATGTTTAGCCCGTTTACGTTTATCGCCACACAGACCTTTTATTGAAAATGATCGATGGACACAACAATTAAGGACACCAGTAAACGAAAGAAAATGTAACTCATATAATAGTCTAGAAGATGAATTTCACTTTGTATTAGAATGTAACTTGTATTGTGATTTGAGAAAGCTGTTTATTCCGAGATATTACTGGAGACGTCCCAATATGCATAACTTTGTTGAATTAATTAATAGTGAAAATAAACAGGTTATTAAAAATGTAAGTATATATATAGAACAATCATTTACCCTTAGGACAAATGAGTTGTATACTGGATAATAACGTGTTAGAATATAATATGTTATATGATAAGTCCAATATAATACCAATATAACTTGATTTATGTACTGAAATACACGTCTTTCATAAACATGGTAAGTACAAGTAAATGTTATTAGTGTTAAGAATGAAAGAATATACATGTACTTTAGTGTCAAATATTTTGTATGGAACGTAATGTAATGCAGAAATAATTAATGTTAAGGTTACAATAAAGTAAGAGTGTATGCGTGTTATTTATGTTCTCCAGTGTATCAAGTCAATAATACATGCGTATTATATTTGCTGTACGTTCATAACTTTACTGTTACATCGGTTTAAAGTCCCATCTTAAAGACTGTTAATTTCATAAGGGTCAGACGGGGGATCGAACCTGCGATCCCTGGATTACTGAAATTAACAGTCTTTCAGATGGGACGTTAAACCGAGGTCTCGTGTCAATGGTTTACACCGTGCACATAAAAGAAGCAGAGGAGACTCTAGTATAGGTATATGTCTGTGTCATTGCACTATCCTCCACAAATCTAAAATGACTAATCTCTTCAGGAGGCGTCGCTCATATGTTGCAACCGGTAGCGGCGACCGTCTGAGCACTGCTGGAAAATGAGGGTTCTATACTATCTCCCTGGGGACGGATACGTGGGTTGTTTTTAACACGTTAGAATGTAAATATGTGCTACGTCAAATAATTCTCTAAGAACAACTAAAGCACTCCCCCGTAGATGGACCTACGTGCCTCTATGATATGATTATAATTATATAATGATTGGGTGAAATCTGAGAAATGTTACATAAATTGTCTTAATTTCGGAAACCATATTACCTCGTCTGAAACTAGATCACACTTAAATCCTTGTGTTTATAGGTCAGTGATAAGTCTTTCTCGTGACATGATACAGTTGATGTGCATAATAATACAATAGTGTTGTACTAAATGAACACGCGGATTAACTGACATTTAGTGTGTCGCATTTAGCAACATTCTAACAAATACAATATCCTCGGATTCAACTAGCATATAAGCAGATTGCATACTTTCATGTACACTTTTTTAATACTTTGTTAGATATGTTCCTCTCCTTTCGGTGGAGATTTAGAGCAAATCGCAAATTCTGGTTCAAAGTTCATTCGGTCCAGTGTTGTATGTATTGTGAGATGGCATTACTTCTCGCTGCGTCAGTATTGCGCAACTTCTTAATGTTGTCATGCATCACTTCCACCGGTGTAGGTGGCGATCGTATGACTGACCTACTTGGCCGTTTGTTTGGTGTATCTATTCCGCTATGATTGACGAAACTTTCAATGGATGCTTGCCCCACAATTTGGTCTGATTTTCTCGGATTTCTCCGATTATTACTTGTTGGCGATTTGATCTGGGGCACAGCATGGGGTTGGTAGACCATTCTTTTTCAATTGGTTCATCATTGATATTGCCGTATGTTACCTGAGGTCCTCGGGCGTCTTCCTTGTCTTTACTAGATGAGCGTAGATCATCTTTTGGGGCTTCGGAGGTCTCCGGAGGTCTCTCCGGAGGGACTCGAAATCAGTGTCTGACTGACCATTGTCAATATCGCACTCTCCATTTTTGTGTCCATAATGGCCACACTGGATACATTTCCAGTCATTTTGGCAGGACGATACATGGTGTCCTGTTTCAAGGCATTTTGAGCACTTCACAGTTTTTTAGTTTATTATTTGGTTCCTATGTATTACCTTAGCTTTGAACTGGCCAAACGTCATAAATCTGTTTAGTGGTGTTTTCAGTGTTGTCTCTTTTATTACGATCAAACGATCACCGGTTTCGCAATTCGTTAGTTTATTGTTTATTCGGAGCTTCTCTCGAGTCGCGGAAATAACATCTAGGCCTTTCAGGATGAATACTCGTGTTATGATCCCATCGTCCGCTGAAAGTGGTATATTTAGTTTATACAAATTTATTTTAGCTCGATTGCGAAACAAGTTCTTGCAACTTATATTAATCACTCTCGAGACCTCATTCCTGATGGAATCAATCGCCACGAGGGAGAGAGAAGAGGCAACGTGGAATTTAAATGCCTTGCCTAAGGGCACAATCGTAACAGCTCCAGCGGGGCTCGAACTCCAGACCTTTCGCACCTGAAGCGAACGTGCATCCACTGCGCTATCACGACTTCCACAAGAAAGTGGTATATCTTGTACACGAACACGAACAGTGTTCTCTCCATCAAATATAAACGGGGTTGTACTCAATATTGGGAGGGTCCTTCCCCTTAGGGTTAACCCTTTCGTAATTAGGGCAACTTTGTCTTCAATGAAGATGACCTATATAATTACGCTTAGGGAGTATTCAGGGGCAGTAACTGACCGTTGTCTCTCATTGGTCATACTATCAAACGTATCATATGTCACCGGATAGTTGTAGTCGTTGTACAGATAGACGTTATTTTTCAGCATATAGTATATATATAGGAAATCCACACAGCTTTCACATCAAATGTTACTGAGCATGTCCCAATGTCAGGGCGTATCTTTGTGTTCTGGCTGCCATGCCTGTTGCGACGGCGACCGATGAACGTTCATTTAGCACAATGTTCCATGTGGAAATATATCTGAGGAGCACAAGTGTCAATAAAACGCCTTTGTCGACTTGGGCATTTCAACTAGCCTGGGAATATATTTTAACACCGAGACTATTAAATTTTAGTTACTGTCGGCGGGTGTACTAGCCCCACTTTGTGGCTCTAGTTACCTCCCCTGACACTAGTCCCACTTTGTGGCTCTAGTTACCTCCCCTGACACTAGTCCCACTATGTGGCTCTAGTTACCTCCCCTGACACTAGTCCCACTGTGTGGCTCTAGTTACCTCCCCTGACACTAGTCCCACTTTGTGGCTCTAGTTACCTCCCCTGACACTAGTCCCACTATGTGGCTCTAGTTACCTCCCCTGACACTAGCCCCACTATGTGGCTCTAATTACCGCCCCTGACACTAGCCCCACTCTGTGGCTCTAGTTACCTCCCCTGACAGTCATCCACAGAATTAGGCCTATATAAGGAAGGCTTTTGACGTGTTAATACATGCAGGTTCGATCCCCCGCTGACCCTAATAAAATTAACAGTCTTTCAGATGGGACTTTAAACCGAGGTCTCGTGTCGGTGCTGTACACCGTGCACGTAAAAGAACCAGAGGAGATTCTGGAATGGGTCTCTGTCTGTATCATTGCACTATCCTCCAAAAATCTAAAATTACTAATCTCTTCAGGAGGCGTCGCTCATATGGGCAACAGGTAGCGACGATAAATAAACGGTCACTTTTATGGTCACATCCTCCACTCCACCAGTTGTCAGCTTACAGCAACAGGAATGGTTCCGGTTGTTTCGCTTGGGTCCTCCACGATGTCACATCAGGTAAAAACCGCATCCCGCTGACTCCAGAAATGAGTATAGGATAAAAACTACTCGCCAGCCAGCTATCCACCGTTATCTGTCCGTCTGCTATCCGCCGTTATCTGTCCGTCTGCTATCCGCCGCTATCTGTCCGTCTGCTATCCGCCAAGAATTTTAGTTTGTATAAGTCACTCATTACTGAGTCGATACGGCTTCTACTGATCCGATAACGAGGCTGACATCAACGAAGCCCTTGACCCACTTTCCTGCTATGGGCTGTGCCAATAGGTCCTGACGTGCCCGGTGTGGATAATTATACTTGGAGGAGTGGCCATTATTTATTTAGCTTATTTAACGTCACTACCGGTTGCCCAAATGAGCGACGGGCAGTTTACCTAACAACATATTTCCTATAGAGAGGCTCCAGCTCTGAACCAGTACTTGGTGCACCAACCTCTGTAAGAAACTGCCAACTTTTTCATATAAACAGACACGGCGGTCTGAACAGGGCTCGAACCAATGACCATCAGTGATGATAGGTTACAATGGTATGCAAGTCAGCTACCTTAACCACACGACCAGGGGGGAATAATGGGCATATATTATTTTAATAGCCACATATACACCCATTTGTGAGGCCGTCCGTGTGCTCTTCCGTGCCTACAAGAATGCTCATGGGGGCACCCGGGTTCTCCCTCCGCCAATACTTGCTGGAGAGTCGACATATGAAGGAAGCTGTTCGCCGGTGATATAGCCCAAACTTATGCTGATAAAGGCGTCAAACCAGAACAAACAAGCACAAATTTCGTTCTATGCCCGTTTTTATTAACAAAATATCATTTCAACTGGGGACGGTACTTTAAAGTTGATATATAATACATATTTATAAGGGCACGAAGTGCAGTGAGATGTTAAATTTGATTAATAGTCAACCAAGAGCATTATATCTCGTCTTATCGTGTTTTAATCTTCTTCTATTGTAGTCAGAATTTACCATAAACTCAATTTCTTTTATGCTTCCAAATGAATAATTTTCTCGGTGAATGAAAACTCCATCTTATACCGCTTTGAAATAGTGAAAGATGGCATCTTTTCGGCCACTGGATGCTTTTCGTATTATTGCGCTGTTAGATGTACTTTTGTATTTTACCTATTTTCTGACAATCATGAACAGCTAATTATTAAGTAATCTATTGTAATGAATTTGTTTTGTCTGTAGCTTTTAATTTTGACAGCAACTGAAATTAACTTGAAGATTATACAGGAACTATTTCTTATTAAATGTTATTAGATGTATGTTCACACTAACAAAAATGGTTGTGCGGTTGTGTATTGTAGTGCAATGAGGCTCCAGGCAGAGCAGTTAAAATGAATATAATTTGAAAACAAATATTATATTAGCCAACATATTTAGGGAAGTCATAAAAGAAAAAGATTTGTGTTTACTCGTATAAGATAGGATTTTATTTCATCGATTGATCACCGAAATTTGTATTTCCACAGATATCCACTATATCACCTATTATGTAGTTTAACCATATTGTATTGCCTATATATACATGCATCCCAGTTTCACACTGCTATGGCAAACGACATGAATTGTGCACTCGGTTTCAAATCATAAACTAAAAAGAAGATTTGTGTTGAATATTGTAAGGTAGGATTTAATGTCCTGTCTTGATCAGCGGAATATGTTCAACTAGTGGAAATTCCAATCTTACACTAATAATGACGTAGGATATCATCAGGATTGAGATTTCGAAAGCGATTAATCTTTGTTTTAATAATTATGCACAAACATTATTGTTTCCCTTATTAGCATAATTTATGCAAAATGTATGATAACGGTAATGATATGCATTGTGTTCAACGGTATGTCTGACTTTGCAAAGCATGTCAGTTTCGCAAAATATCACACAATACTTGTAACTGCTTCTGCTGCTACTGCTGTTGTTGTTTATGCTGCTGATGTTGTTGCTGCTGTTATTTACTGTTGCTGTTGTTGCTGTTGATCCTATTGTTGTTGCTCCTACTGTTGTTGCTCATATTGTTGTTGCTCCTACTGTTGTTGCTCCTACTGTTGTTGCTCATATTGTTGTTGCTCCTACTGTTGTTGCTCCTATTGTTGTTGCTCCTACTGTTGTGCTCATACTGTTGGTGCGCCTATTGTTGTTGCTCCTACTGTTGGCGCGCCTATTGTTGTTGCTCCTACTGTTGTTGCTCCTATTGTTGTTGCTTCTACTGTTGTTGCTCCTATTGTTGTTGCTCATATTGTTGTTGCTTCTACTGCTGGCTCTATGTGTTGCTCATGTCCTATTGTTGTTGCTTCTACTGTTGTTGCTCATACTGTTGTTGTTCCTATTGTTGTTGCTCCTACTGTTGTTGCTCCTATTGTTGTTGCTTCTACTGTTGTTACTCATAATGGTGTTGTTCCTACTGTTGTTGTTCCTATTGTTGTTGCTTCTACTGTTGTTGCTCATAATGTTGTTGTTCCTACTGATGTTGTTCCTACTGTTGTTGCTCCTATTGTTGTTGCTCCTAATCTTGTTCTCCTACTGTTGTTGCTTCTATGCTATTGCTATATTGATGTTGCTTCTACTGTTGTTGCTCCTACTGCTGTTGCTCCAGCTGTTGTTGCTCCTACTGTTGATGCGCCTACTCTTGTTCTCATACTGTTGTTGCTCCTACAATTGTTTGCTCCTACTGGTGTTGCTCCTACTGATGTTGCTACTATTATTGTTGCTCATACTGATGTTGATCCTGTTGTTGTTGCTCCAGCTGTTGTTGTTCCTACTGCTGTGTTTCATATTAGTGTTGCTCCTACTCTTGTTCTCATACTGATGTGTCTCCTATTGTTGTTGCTCCTATTGTTGTTGCTCCTATTGTTGTTGCTCCTACTGTTGTTGCTTATATTGTTGTTGCTCCTACTGTTGTTGCTCCTACTGTTGTGTATATACTGTTGTTGTTCCTACTGTTGTTGCTTCTACTGATGTTGTCCTATTGTTTTGCTCATTGTTTTGTGCATAAATGGTGTGTGCTCCTATTGTGTGTTGCTCCTACTCTTGTTGCTCATACTGTTGTCTCCTATTGTTTTTGCTCATATTGTTGTTGCTCCTACTATTGTTGCTCATATTGTTGTGTTTGCTCCTACTGTGGTGTTGCTCCTACTGTTATGCTACTGACTGTTTGTTGCGGTGCTCCTGCTGTTGTTGCTCCACTTGTGTTGCTCCTACTGTTGTGCTTCTATTGTGTTGCTCCTACTGTTGTTGCTCCTCTTGTTGTTGCTCCTACTGATTGTTGCTCCTACTGCTTGTCTCATAGTGTGGTTGCTCCTACTTATGTTACTATATTTTTGTTGCTCCTACTATTGTTGCTCCTATTGTTGTTGCTCATACTGTTGTTGCCCTACTGATGTTGCTCACATTGGTGTTGCTCATACTGATTTGCCCATACTAATGTTGCTCCTACTGTTTGCTCATACTCTTATTGCTCCTACTGTTGTTGCTCATATTGTTATTGCTCATAATGTGTTGCTCATACTCGTGTTGCTCCTACTAATGTTCTCATACTGTTGTTGCTCCTATTGTGTTTCTCCTACTGTTGTTGCTCCCACTGATGATGCCCTACTGTTGTTGCTCCTATTGTTATTGCACATACAATTGTTCTCATACTGTTGTTGCTCCTATTGGTGTTGCTCCTATTGCTGTTGCCCATACTCTTGTTCTCATACTGTTGTTGCCATACTGTGTTGCTCCTACTGTTGTTCTCATACTAATGTTGCCTACTGTTGTTGCTCCTACTGTTGTTGCTCATATTGATGTTGCTCCAATTAATGTTGCTCCTATTGTTGTTGCTCCTACTGGTGTTGCTCCTATTGTTGTTGCTCCTACTCTTGCTCATACTGTTTATGCTCCTATTGTTGTTACTCATGTTGTTGTTGCTCCTACTGTTGTTGCCCCTACTGTTGTTGATGCGCCTAATGTTGTTGCTCCTACTGTTGTTGCTCCAACTGTTGATGCGCCTATGCTGTTGCTCCTACTGTTGTATGCTCCTACTGTTGATGCGCCTACTGTTGTTGCTTCTACTGTTGTTGCTCCTACTGTTGTTGCTCCTACTGTTGTTGCTCCAGCTGTTGTTGCTCCTACTATTGATGCGCCTACTCTTGTTCTCATATTGTTGTTGCTCATATTGGTGTTGCTCCAGCTGTTGTTGCTCATAATGTTGTTGCTCATACTGTTGTTTGCTCCTAATGTTGATGCGCCTACTGTTGTTGCTCCTACTGTTGTTGCTCATATGCTGTTGCTCCTACTGTCAATGCGCCTACTGTTGTTGCTTCTACTGTTGTTGCTTCGACTGTTGTTGCTCCTACTGTTGTTGCTCCTACTGTTGTTGCTCCAGCTGTTGTTGCTCCAGCTGTTGTTGCTCCTACTGTTGATGCGCCTACTCTTGTTCTCATACTGTTGTTGCTCATATTGGTGTTGCTCCTACTGTTGTTGCTCCTACTGTTGTTTGCTCCCACTCTTGTTGCTCCTACTGCTGTTGCTCCTACTGTGTGTTCCTATTGTTGTTGCTCCTACTGTTGTTGCTCCTACTGTGTGCTCCTACTTTGCTCACCTATTGTTGTCTCCTAGTGTTGCTCCTACTGTTGTTGCTCCTACTATTGTTGCTCCTACTGTTGTTGCTCCTACTGTTGTTGCTCCTACTGTTGTTGCTCCTACTGTTGTTGCTCCTACTGTTGTTGCTCCTACTGTTGTTGCTCCTACTGTTGTTTGCTCCTACTGTTGTTTGTCCTACTATTGTTGCTCCTACTGTTGTTGCTCATGTTGTTATTGCTCCTACTGTTGTTGCTCCTACTGTTGTTGCTCCTACTGTTGTTGCTCCTACTGTTGTTGCTCCAACTGTTGTTGCTCATACTGTTGTTGCTCATACTGTTATTGCTCATACTGTTGTTGCGCCTACTGTTGTTTGCTCCTACTGTTGTTTTGTCCTACTATTGTTGCTCCTACTGTTGTTGCTCATGTTGTTATTGCTCCTACCTTTGTTGCTCCTACTGTTGTTGCTCATACTGTTGTTTGCTCCTACTGTTGTTGCTCCAGCTATTCATGCGCCTACTCTTGTTCTCATACTGATGTTGCTCCTATTGTTGTTGCTCCTACTAGTGTTAGCTCATATTGTTGTTGCTCATACTGTTGTTGCTCCTACTCTTGTTTGCTCCTAGCCTTGTTGCTCATACTGTTGTTGCTCATACTGCTGTTGCTCCTGTTGTTGTTGCTCCTACTAGTGTTTGCTCCTATTGTTGTTGCTCCTACTAGTGTCGCTGCTACTATTGGTTCTCCTACTGTTGATGCTCCTATTATTGTTGCTCCTACTCTTGTTCTCATAATGTTGTTGTTCATATTGGTGTTGCTCCTATTGTTGTTGCTCCTACTCATTGTTGCTCATATTGTTGTTGCTCATACTGTTGTTGCTCCTACTGTTGATGCGCCTACTGATGTTGCTCCTACTGCTGTTACTTCTACTATTGTTGTTGCTCCTACTGTTGGTGCTCCTACTGTTGTTGCTCCTATTCTTATAACTCTTACTGTTGTTGCTCCTACTGTTGTTGCTCCTATTGTTGTTGCTCATACAATGTTGCCACGTTGTTCTCCTATTGGTGTTGCTCCTATTGTTGTTGCTCCTACTCTTGTTCTCATACTGTTGTTGTTCATATTGGTGTTGCTCCTATTGTTGTTGCTCATACTATTGTTGCTCATATTTTTGTTGCTCATACTGTTGTTGGTCCTGCTGTTATTGCTCCTACTGTTGATGCGCCTACTGATGTTGCTCCTACTGTTGTTGCTACTATTGGTGTTGCTCCTACTGCTGTTACTTCTACTTTTATTGCTCATACAAGTGTTGCTCCTATAGTTGTTGCTCCTACTGTTGTTGCGCCTACTGTTGTTGCTCACATTGGTGTTGCTCATGCTGTTGTTGCTCCTACTAGTGTTGCTCTTACTGTTTGGTGTTTCTTTTGTTGTTTCTCCTACTGTTGTTCTCCTATTGTTATTGCTCATAATGGTGTTGCTCCTACTCGTGTTGCTCCTACTAGTGTTGCTCATACTGTTGTTGCTCCTATTGTTGTTTCTCCTACTGTTGTTGCTCCCACTGTTGATGCGCCTACTGTTGTTGCTCCTATTGTTGTTGCTCATACAATTGTTGCTCATACTGTTGTTGCTTCTATTGGTGTTGCTCCTATTGTTGTTGCTCCTACTCTTGTTCTCATACTGTTGTTGCTCATATTGGTGTTGCTCCTATTGTTGTTTCTCATACTATTGTTGCTCATACTGTTGTTGCTCCTATTATTGTTACTCATACTGTTGTTGCTCCTATTGTTGTTGCTCCTACTAGTGTTTGCTCCTATTGTTGTTGCTCCTACTAGTGTTTGCTCCTACTGTTGTTGCTCCTACTGGTGTCGCTCCTACTGTTGGTGCTCCTATTATTGTTGCTCCTACTGCTGTTGCTCCTGCTGTTATTTCTCTTGCTGTTGTTGCTCCTACTGTTGTTGCTCCTAATGTTGTTGCTCCTATTGTTATTACTCATACTGTTGTTGTTCATATTGGTGTTGCTCCTACTATTGTTGCTCCTATTGTTGTTGCTCCTACAATTGTTGCTCATACTGTTGTTGCTCCTACTGTTGTTACTCATACTGTTGTTGCTCCTGCTGTTGTTGCTCCTACTGTTGATGCGACTACTGTTGTTGTTCCTACTCTTGTGGCTCCTACTGTTCATACGCCTACTCTTGTTGCTCATACTGGTGTTGCTCCTACTCTTGTTTGCTCCTACTCTTGTTGCTCATACTGTTGTTGCTCCAGCTGTTGTTGCTCCTACTGTTGTTGCTCCTACTGTTGATGCGCCTACTGATGTTGCTCCTACTGTGTTGCTACTATTGGTGTAGCTCCTACTGCTGTTACTTCTACTTTTGTTGCTCATACTAGTGTTGCTCCTATAGTTGTTGCTCCTACTAGTGTTGCTCCTACTAGTGTTGCTCTTACTGTTTGTTGTTTCTATAGTTGTTTCTCCTACTGTTGTTGCTCCTATTGTTGTTGCTCCTAATGTTGTTGCTCCTACTGGTGTCGCTCCTACTGTTGGTGCTCCTATTATTATTGCTCCTACTGGTGTTGCTCCTGCTGTTATTTATCTTACTGTTGTTGCTCCTACTGGTGTTGCTCCTACTGTTGTTGCTCCTATTGTTATTACTCAAACGTGTGTTGCTCCTACTTGTGTTGCTCCTATTGTTGTTGCTCCTACTCTTGTTGCTCTTGCTAGTGTTGCTCATACTGTTTTGCTCCTATTGGTGTTGCCCTGCTGGTGTTGCTCCTACTGTTGTTGCTCCTACTGTTGATGTGCCTATTGTTGTTGCTCCTATTGTTGTTGCTTCTACAATTGTTGCTCATACTGATGTTGCTCCTATTGTTGTTGCTCATACACTTGTTCTCATACTGTTGCTGCTCATATTGGTGTTGCTCCTATTGTTGTTGCTCCTACTATTGTTGCTCATATTGTTGTTGCTCATATTGTTGTTGCTCCTACTATTGTTGCTCCTATTGTTGTTGCCCTGCTGTTGTCGCTCCGACTGTTTTTGCTCATATTGTTGTTACTCATACAGTTGTTGCTCCTGCTGTTGTTGCTCCTACTGTTGATGCGCCTACTGTTGTTGCTCCTACTATTGGTGTTGCTCCTACTGCTGTTACTTCTACTTGTGTTACTCCTACTATTGTTGCTTTTATTGGTGTTGCTCCTACTGTTGTTGCGCCTACTGTTGTTGCTCCTATTGGTGTTGCTCATACTGTTGTTGCTCCTACTAGTGTTGCTCTTACTGTTTGTTGTTTCTATTGTTGTTTCTCCTACTGTTGTTGCTCCTGCTGTTGTTGCTCCTACTCTTGTTCTCATACTGTTGATGCGCCTATTGTTGTTTGCTCCTACTGTTGTTGCTCCTGTTGTTGTTGATGCGCCTACTGTTGTTGCTCCTGCTGTTGTTGCTCCTACTGTTGTTTGCTCCTATTCTTGTTACTCCTACCTTGTTGCTCCTATTGGTGTTGCCCTGCAACACCAGTTGCTCCTATTGTTGTTGCTACTACAATTGCTGCTCATACTGTTGTTGCTCATACTTTTGTTGCTCCTATTGGTGTTGCTCATATTTGTGTTGCTCCTACTCTTGCTCTCATACTATTGTTGCTCATATTGTTGTTGCTCATACTGTTGTTGCTCCTATTGTTGTTGCCCTGCTGTTGTTGCTCCGACTGTTTTTGCTCCTATTGTTATTACTCATACTGTTGTTGCTCCTGCTGTAGTTGCTCCTACTGTTGATACGCTTACTGTTGTTGCTCCTACTTTTGTTGCTCATAATGTTGTTGCTCCTATTGGTGTTGCTCCTACTGCTGTTACTTCTACTTTTGTTGCTCCTACTATTGTTGCTCCTACTGTTATTGCTCCTATTGTTGTTGCTCCTACTGTTGTTGCGCCTACTGTTGTTGCTCCTATTGGTGTTGCTCATACTGTTGTTGATCCTACTAGTGTTGCTCCTACTATTTGTTGTTTCTATTGTTGTTTCTCCTACTGTTGTTGCTCCTATTGAGGTTGTTCCTACAATTGTTGCCCATACTGTTGTTGCTCCTACTGTTGTTACTCATAGTGTTGTTGCTCCTGCTGTCGTTGCTCCTACTGTTGATGTTACTACTGTTGTTGTTCCTACTGTTGTGTCTCCTACTGGTGTTGCTCATATTATTATTGCTCCTGCTGTTATTGCTCCTGCTGTTGTCGCTCCTACTGCTGTTTGCTCCTACTGCTGTTACTCCTACTGTTGTTTGCTCCTACTGCTGTTGCTCCTAATGTTTTTGTTCATATTGTTGTTGCTCCTACCCTTGTTCTCATATTGTTAATGCGCATATTGTTGTTTGCTCCTACTCTTGTTGCTCCTGCTGTTATTGATGCGCCTACTGTTATTGCTACTGCTGTTGTTGCTCCTACTTTTGTTGCTCCTACTGTTGTTGCTCATACTGTTGTTGCTCATACTGTTGTTGCTCATACTGTTGTTGCGCCTACTGTTGTTGCGCCTACTGTTGTTGCTCCAGCTGTTGTTGCTCCTGCTGTTGTTGCTTATATTGTTGTTGCTTATACTGTTGTTGCTTATACTATTGTTGCTCCTACTGTTGTTGCTCCTGCTGTTGTTGCTTATACTGTTGTTGCTTATACTGTTGTTGCTCCTGCTGTTGTTGCTTATATTGTTGTTGCTTATACTGTTGTTGCTTATATTGTTGTTGCTTATACTGTTGTTGCTCCTGCTGTTGTTGCCTATGCTGTTGTTGCTCCTGCTGTTGTTGCTCCTGCTGTTGTTGCTTATAATGTTGTTGCTTATACTGTTGTTGCTTATATTGTTGTTGCTTATACTGTTGTTGCTCCTGCTGTTGTTGCCTATACTGTTGTTGATCCTACTGTTGTTGCTCCTGCTGTTGTTGCTTATAATGATGTTGCTCCTACTGTTGTTGCTCCTGCTGTTGTTTCTGCTACTGTTGTGTCTCCTACTGAAATGAACCTGCATCGCCTCTCGTCAATCGGTTACTACCTAACGGACGTTCGATACGGTCGTGTCAGAACTCACTCGATGTAAGCATCGATAGTGAAGACAGTTCCGACGGCGAGATTTCAGCGTCAGGAAAGCGAGGAAACCAACAGTAGTTGGGACAATCGCCGACCAAATTTGCAGAAACGACTTTTTCTGAACCAGCTCCTGGGCCGACAGTCGACTTAGTCCCGATTCTACTGAGTGGGGCTCTTTTAGCTATTTTGTCTTATATTTCTCATAGAAATGATAGTCTCCCAGACAAATTTGAATGCCAGATTCAGACAGAGAGTGAAGCCTGGTCCAACATGGAGGGAGATTATTGCTGAGTAAATGATGGCCTGGCTCAGCATGTTCATGAGTATACTACATGAAAGTTCTTAGTATACTAGTTTCTTATAATTTTTACATGTGAAACATTGAGTGTGAATGACTAGCTATAAATAGTGTAACTATATTTACAACTAATATTTAAGCTTGCATTAAAACGTCCACAGCCGGCTATGTACTGGTCCACTGAACACTTATTTGGAAAGTTCCGGGATCGTCTTTCGTTCCTCCAGCAAAACCAACCCAATACGGAATTGTGAGTGGTTCAGTCGAATTAGTCCTATGCGTGAATGGAGCTATGCTTGAAGAGTTACACAGGGTGTTACAATCTTTGAAATAATTTATAACATGAGAGCAGAATCAAATGGTTTGCAGATGATCAAGACTGCTACTGCACTACTTATAAACAATGATACCATGAACATTACAGGATATATACTTTTCAAACGTTACAGTATTGTATGTAAAACATTCATTTTAGAGTGGACAGGGTACCACGATCTGAAAATGATTCTGAGGTTGAATACGTATCATAAAATAAATTGTCGATGTTGACGACTGGGATTGAAATTCTTAATTTAACGTGAAAGAGATATAGACTATCTAAGTTGGACTGGTTCGCATTAGAATACAATGCCAAAGTATATTCCAAGAACTTGATATCCGTTATCCTCTGGTGTATACTCGGCAAATTGCGTTGAGTCATTGACCCCTCCCATTCATATGTGTACACACTGTTATCTAAACTGAATGGTGATCACAATGCGTTATTGTAGTGTCATCGTTTGTGTATCATGGCAAACCAACTACAGAAGCACCACCAAACTTACTCTGGGAAATATGACCATTATATGTTGATAGTAACACCCATAACATTGATCTTAGTTTGTTTTTTGTGTGTTTATGTATGCAAACGTTCCAGAAGATCGACATCAATAGAAATTACAAATGGCAAGTCATGTGTTCAAATTCCTTTGTTGAAGTTTCTTAATATGTGTCCCCATGTACTGGATTGTTACGGTACCACATGACATATCCGTTAGTATTCAAGGTATGTGGTCACCAACCATTACATTTGAGTGGGAAACATTTGAGATTGTTCATAAACTGATTGAACAAACATTATCTGTCAGTCTGTCAGTTTGATAACCGGAATCTTAGACAAATGCTATGTACAACATATTATGTATATTGTATGTACAATACAATTAGCCGGTAATAACAGATCTCCCATATACATGGGAATTAATAAAATAAATTACATATCACATTCATATCTTCAGCCCACTATGTCGTTTGGAGATCTTTTTAAACATATTTAAGAATGACCAAACTAATATGTGTTACCCTTAAAAACAGATATACAACTAAACCCATATGACGTTGCAGCAAGCTGCAATAAATGAAAGTTCATTTTCACTTGAAGCATAGTAGGACTGAGGATGTGATTTTGTGTTTTCTCATATTCCTGCTCCCATGTTTTATATTTACCCGTGTACTGGGATCATTAATTGTGTGACACTATTTATTATCAGTACGTTAAAACACTTCCGTGGCAATTCCAGTAGTAGAGCCAGTAACATTGTAATAATGTTTAAGTATTTACATTAAAAAAGATCACACAGGGAATAGCCAAACAAATAATAACCGTAGATCCTTGTCGAATCAAAAACCCGTATGGCAGTAATCCGGTTCCGTTGTTCATGATGGGTTTTATGGAGATAGACCGACATCACGCATTGTTCGCGACGAGACTATTCCCATGGCTAGGGGGTTTGCTGTCATAATGTTCCTACATGTACTAATTTTACTAAACTAAGCTGGACTCTTGCATGTATCTTGACAATGGAGAACTACATAACTGTATAACGGTGACAAGAAACGATATCCGCAATTTCCTCTAATACCCTAGCATAATTCCAGGGATAAAGGAAGATTGTTTTCAAGATTCTGGAGACATATGTTCATATTGCATTCCCCGTCACTAATATTGATTTAGAGTAAGTGGCTTATAATGGGAATGCATACGGAAGAGAGATAGTTTGAAATACACAGAAAGAAGGAAGGCTGTTAAAAGGGTAAGTGTCTGTCGGATAAATGTTGGCAGCTCATAATATGTCCTTCATATCTCCAAAGATCCTTGTTAATACATTATCAAACTAGGAGAGTACCATGCACGAGTCCAGATATATATTGTGTTGCCAATGAGCTGTGCAAGTTAGCCCATGTTCATCATCACCACATTTCTTATTGTTGAAAATCTACTTAAAATTAATTGATTATGACAGCCATGGGTGGTCCAATACAAAGATCTTCTACATAAGTTGTAGCCGACTAAGTCACTTATATCGTTTAAGGTATGAGTATTATAGTGTAGTTTTAGCTTATGTAAGACACACAACGAAAACCTTTATTTTTAATTTTATTTTGTTTATTCGTGCCTAGATAGTAAAACCCACTAGATTTCAGTAGGTTCCCAGGCATATCCAAATCATATTAAACACATTATTGGTTGTAAATTAGACACTCAATGGGCATCAAAAGATTCCCTGTCATTTTTACAGCCTGATTAGTTCGCAAATCTTCACATACATGTGTGATCAAAACAACAGTCGCCGAAGGCACAGCATATTTGATCACAATAGCAAGAGTTAAGCGTTCCGTCATATCTAAAACCGTCATCAATACGACCATAGGCACACGTTGTACTCTTAGCCGACATGCAACCTGTCAATAGAAAAGTTGGCATATACACATAATACAGTTACCAAGCATCAAAACAAATACACTTAATTTACATTCATTTATGTAAATAACGTATTTCATTTATTAATTAACTATAGTCCATCAGTGAAACAACGGTTTTCACAATAACCTGAAATTCCCGGATAAAGTTTTTTCTCTGTTGATTATTTATCTATGGGCCATATATAGTGATATCCAGGTGGGTGTGAAGTTCTCACCTTTGGGTAATTTGAAATATTCAAGATTTTCAAAATGGCCGCCAATCTGAAAATGATTTAACACTATAATTATGCTCTAATGAGGCATGTACACTCTTACCAATTGTGCGTACACCCAACTAGTATACAATAATTCTATAATTAATATCCAAAGAATAATACTATTAATAAATGTGGGTCAATTGGCAGACTGAATATTTTTCTTCCTATAATGATCAAATAAATATGTTGGAATAACATGAAATATTACTAATTATATAACTTTTTAAATCATTATGATACTATGTTAATATTGTATGTATATAGTTCCACATGTGATGCATAAATGTCAGTTATACCAGTACATGTGTGTACATAATAGATGTCAACAGGTACACCATTCTCACTATCATCAATATCTTCTGCCAGGATTCGTTATCTGGTATTCTTGCTGAAACATCCTTCTCCACCTTGGTATGCACTTGCATGAAGTACATTGTACATGGCATATTGGCATTGTGCCATCCACATATGTTTTACTTACATGACATGCAACTGTCACACGGACACTTGATCATTTTGAGTATATCCACAGGAACGTGCGTAACATTCGGGGCAACACCTGTTGGCGTCAATGATGTTGAGCCATCACACCGTGTCCATCTGTGTATGAGAGGATTCCTGACTGGTAGGTTGCACTCCAAGGCATGTCTCCATATAGATATCTGCAGATGTGCTCTGGTCACATGTTTCCTGAATACCCCATTTGTTCGAGGGAGAGTTTGGAGCTTTGGGGCACTGCCAATACTGGTTGACACCATTGTTGGCCATATTTTCTGTCGGGCTCAAGTCATCGAGTCACACTATGGATGCCCATAGAATGATAACAGGAATTGTGTTGCTTGTTACTTCCTGAAGAGAGCTATTAATGTTATCAACCTTAGAGAGACTGTACTAGTTTGATCTTAAAACCTTTAGAGCTATACATGTCCCAATGCCATGATATATAGCAATATTATCACAGCCGGTATGACCATGCACTGCTAAAAGATGTAGAATTATTTCGTGGTGTTCTACAGTAACACTAATGTCAATGTGGACCTTCCTCTGACAGGAGAAATCATCATAACATGACAAGTGATATCATCCTTGCACACAACATGACATAGCATCATGCATATATCTTGTGTCATCAGCTACAAAAAGTGTGTGTGATCTGCTCCAACAGAAGCAACATGTTGTATTATCATTGTGTCTGCCTCCTCATGTGTTACTGTATCATAGACATGTGAGGTCATTACCAGTCACAACCATTGTACATTCCAACACATCCGTATGAGACACACGGTCAGCTATGATCAAGTCAATTAGTTGTTTCTTGTTGGTGTTCAACTTTCTGATGTGGTAGTCTGCCTGCAGGACAAATAGTATACACCTACTGGCTCCTTTGTCCCATCACTTCTTACAGATTACTGGATGCTTCCAACCTTGTATATGTGAAAAGAAACATGACTATATGGACAGTTTGTATTGCATTTGTAAATATATACATGTCAAATATAAGGCAGACATCACTAGATTGAAGATGACCCTCGAGGTGTATGCAGAAGTTGTTGAGGAAGATTTGCACAATGCCATATGTTGGCTACGGCACTACCCAAAGGACTGTTCAATTCATGTTTAAGAGATGATTTGGTCTTGGCGATCTTCATGTTTCAATTGTCATTTGTACATATTTGTGTCATAATTACAGAAGCTACATCGGAGAGCCATAGCTCTGACATATATCATCTCTGTGTCATATATCTTACTGTTATCAACTTTAATATGTGTACATGATAATGTCATTGTTGTAACACATTTATGGATTGTCTCATGACAATTGGCAGGTCAAACTTTTTTGCAAATGTCCTCATCTGCTTGGGTCCAAGTTCAACAACATTGTCCACATTAACAGAGGGATGTGCCATAATTGTACCAGTCACTATATTAAAGGCACATCTTGATTAGGCTCAATGTTAATGGGATCGATGCAGAGTTCTAGTTTCTCTCTTAGAACTATTCTATTTTTTCCGTCAGATGTGATGCGACGATTGAGATGGAGGTTCTCTCATGAGGTCAAGAATCTTCACAGCTGTATTACATGCATGTAAACTATATGTCCATGTATCTGGGTTAAGAGTGATTCCACTTATACCACAATACCCATGTCAATACCTCATGTAGGTTGTTTCAATGGCCGTATCACTCCAGTTTCCATTGCAGAGACCTGGATTATGATGCATTGTGGGTTGTCCTTTCATGAACTGTTGCTGTATATCATCAGGCAATGATGCCATCGTTCGTAAATAGTACATAGCATAGCGGGCATAATTAGAATGCCCAGCAGCAAACGAATGTTGGCATGATCCTTCATTTCACTGATGGTGCCAATATAAAGTGGTCAATCTCCATCCCTCTCTGCTAGGATGTACTTCATTATGGTAAGGACTGGTGTGATCAAACGACTTATCCAGATCTTGGCTGTTCTGTTGTTTGATGTTGTATGATGCAATTCCTGTTGAAGGTCATCCATGCATTCCCGGTTATTTCTGTAAACCATTGGTCTGAGGCGTTTTTATATCAGCAAGCATTCGCAGAGCTCTCACATTTTCAGGGAACGTTTACCCAGTTAGCATGTTCAACATACCACCAAATGCTTCACTAAGAACTACACTAAGGCAACTGTCGTCAATCATATACCATAGGCATCCGATATAGCTGATCAATAAATGCATACCACCAAGTCGAAGGTAAACATTACTAAATCTAGTTTGGTTCTCCCATAGAACATGTACAGATACCCAATAAAGTTGTTGATCTGCGATAAATACAACATATCCCTGACTTGTGCTTTCGGACACCGGACACATTTGCCTCCACCAAAGCAGCCACAATGGTAGATGGATCTGCAGGAGGTTTATCTATCAATGGTAGGTATACTGTGTTGGTGTTTGGTCTCAATGTGTGTCCTTGCTCCCGACATACTTGTGTTGTATCCATTGTATTCTGAGCAGGTTTGGGATGTACACATATCATTGGAGAAGTGGAAATCTAGTTATTTCGCTCTATCGTTGGATATACGTTGGTCTGAAGTCAAATTACCAAGATCTATTGGAATAGATAGATTCAGCATAGGCGGTTCTTTTCATCATAATAGTATTCAAGTGCAGTATCTCCAGTCTACTGCATCAGCCCAGAACATTCATGTTGTCCATGTGTTCTGTTTTTCTGCGCAGATTAACGTAAAGGTGAACTTCCGAGAAGACAACTCTGGGTCGGAGACACGGGAGGTAATCCCTGGGTATTAATTGTGCGGCCCAGGTTACATATATTATCTGCTCGGTGCTGGCTATGGTATTTGATATGTAGTTGAAATTACGTGTAGTTGAAATCGTTTAAAACGGTCTTCCGTACATTTGCAATAAACTGTATGCGATACGGATGCTATTGGTGTGGACAATTTCTGATGTTGTGGCTGATGTTGTTGCTGTTGATGATATATGCATGATGATAATGATTAGCTTACCTATTGCATCATTTGGAATTGAAACACCGTCTGTAAAATGCAAACAAAGACCTTTATTTATAATTCCAATATGATTGTTTCTGCATACGCAAATAACTAATTACCGTGTTTAAATCTGCAATAATACGTTGTTTCTGCATACGCAAATAACTAATTACCGTGTTTAAATCTGCAATAATACGTTGTTTCTGCATACGCAAATAACTAATTACGGTGTTTAGATCTGCAATAATACGTTGTTTCTGCATACGCAAATAACTAATTACCGTGTGTAAATCTGCAATAATACATTGTTTCTGCATACGCAAATAACTAATTACCGTGTTTAAATCTGCAATAATACGTTGTTTCTGCATACGCAAATAACTAATTACGGTGTTTAAATCTGCAATAATACGTTGTTTTGCGAGTCATGTCAAGTGTGACGTCATTTTACTAGCACTGTTGTGGATTTGTGACGTCATTTACGCACTCTAAGAAAAGAACACGTTTACGTGCGTGGTTAAGTCCGACGCGTCAGAACTCCAATTAAACCAAGTTTATTCGCCAATAAATGAATGAAAGACAAATATTATGTCTTAACTCTTTCCCTCTTACAAATACGACATACATTGACAATGTAGTAGCCAAACCAATGTGCATAATAAAGGCGACACTCTCATGTAGTTCTAGTAATATCTATGGTGGTGGGATAGATATGGCGACTACTTATCCACTGCATGATAGCTAAATGCCTGTCATTTCTATGGAGATATAATAGTATATTAACATAAATCTCTATGAAGGAAAGGGTTAAACATAGTGCAAACCACTGAATAAATTGGACAAACGAGTTATGCCTGCCTTACGTAATGCCATACTACATTATACCGAATAATTCCGTTTAGGTATAAATGCAAGCCTTATTCTCTATTATAAATATAACCATGGGTGGAGATTATAAAACTGTTCTCCAATCTCAAACTCAGTCTCAAGCTTCTGATTGGTTCAGCTGAGTGTGAAACTCACAATCAACCAATCAAATTTCTTGATTTCGAGTTTGAGATCTAAGAATAGATTTACAACATCGGGCCTAGGT
The DNA here is from genome assembly GCA_014843695.1 of Archivesica marissinica. Taxonomy (NCBI): domain Eukaryota; kingdom Metazoa; phylum Mollusca; class Bivalvia; order Venerida; family Vesicomyidae; genus Archivesica; species Archivesica marissinica. Next base: position 44,434,257 of record CM026399.1, on the reverse strand, counting down.
CTCAGTATAACTATATATGATTTAGCTTATATACACTCACCACCGGCGAATAATATAGGCGAGCATCCTTATATCTGAATATGCAGTGTCGTTTTATACCATAACGATGATAACGATGATTGATATCGGTGGAAACATAATACATAATACATACACAACAATGGCTTATGTCCTATTTATACAAGTGATGTTGTCATAGTATATGACCTGTTAACGAGGGAACTACATTAATAATATACACTAATTAAACAATTATACTCACTAAATGTATGTCCTTCATCCGGACCTGCAAAACGAAGAAAAACTAACAACGTTAAAATATGACATTAGATGAATTCAAGCCATTTAAACATTCAGCACAGGTCAACAGTGTAGGACTCTAGACATGGCTATTTCTAACTGTGGAAGTCGTGATAGCGCAGTGGTAGATTGTTCGCTTCGGGTGCGAACGGCCTGGAGTTCGAGCCCAGCTGTAACCTTCAGTTATTTCAGGCATTTCAATTCCACATTGTCTCTTCTCTCTCCCTCGTGGCAAAGGATTCAACCAGGAATGAGGTCTCGAGAGTTATTAATATCAGTTGTAAGAACTTGTTTCGCAATCGAGCTAAAATAAATCTGTATAATCTATTTCTAACTACTCTTTGGTTCAATGTACTTAGTTATGAAGTTTGTAGATTATTTTTAGGATTTACAACCATTTCAGTTATTTAAGGGAAGGTCCGCGTAAAGCAAGCTTCACGGATCACTGCTTTAAAACTTGTATGGGCGTTGTGCTGGAATTGAGCTCGGAACACAGAAGCATTAAGATCATATATATAATATGCAATTACCATACAGACATGTTGGCACGCTCCAAGTACCGTCAGCCTGACACACAATCATGCCTTCCCCTATCGGCGGGAAATACGTGCACGGGATACACGTGTATGTTATTTCAGTTCCGACAACGAGTTCGCCAACAAACAGGTCCAATACAACATGCTGATCTGATATCACGGGTATCTCACACATAACTGGAACTAAATGTTCAACCATTAATTAAGCCGTATTAAGTTTCTTATAATATCATCGTCATTTTGCCAGAAGTAAATTAGTGAAAAATCGACAGACTGGGAATCCAGGCTTATATATAATGGTAATGTAAGACATCTTTAGCTATTATATTATTATTTTACACCGATTAGCGCAGTGGTTAGCACACTCGCATCTCGCAAATACAATTCGTGTTCGATCCTCGGACTGGTAAGTATGTGAGATGGTACTGTGGTCACCGGTTTCTCCGTATACTACAGTTTCATACAATAGATATGTATGTACTTAGTCACTATGAACATTATTATCTGTTATATACAATAGATATGTATGTACTTAGTCACTATGAACATTATTATCTGTTATATACAATAGATAGGTATGTACGTCACTATGAATATTATTATATGTTATATACAATAGATAGGTATGTACGTAGTCACTATGAACATTATTGTCTGTTATATGCAATAGATAGGTATGTACGTAGTCACTATGAACATTAGTATCTGTTATATACAATAGATAGGTATGTACTTAGTCACTATGAACATTATTATATGTTATATACAATAGATAGGTATGTACTTAGTCACTATGAATATTATTGTCTGTTATATACAATAGATAGGTATGTACTTAGTCACTATGAACATTATTATAAAACAATAGATAGTATGTACGTAGTCACTATGAACATTATATCTGTTATATACAATATATAGGTATGTACTTAGTCACTATGAACATTAGTATCTGTTATATACAATAGATAGGTATGTACCTTCAATGCCCCATGCCTCAATGCTACGCATGGTACGTGATTTATGTCACCGTGCATGCACAATTCCCGTGCACATATTTATTTATTTGAGTCTCATCTATGCACAATATATACAATACAATTATAAATTACATAGCCATTATATTAAAGAATTACAAGCCATTATATTAGTCATGCTGAAGGAGAACAAACATAATAAACAAGAAAATCCACAACGTGAACAGCATCGGTAGCACGCCAACCATGACAGCAGTCTTACAAGCAACTCCCGAACATGATATCAGACCCAACGTACCACAGGCACCATCACGCGCCATGCGCCCCCACGGTCACCGTGCCGGCCCTTCCACAACATGACTGCATTACCAACATACTTGTTCAACATATTATTACCATCTAACTTATAATACATAATAAAAGGCCAGATGAATTTTGCCAATCATGACATGGCGTGCCTACAAACGTATTTAATATGACAATAACCTAAAATACTGACAATGAAGTTTGAAAGATGCATAATAAGCACATATGTACAAAAGGTCTTAACCGAGCATATATCATCCCCGATCAGATTATGAGTGAACAGATTGGCAGAATTACCTTAACTGAGCATATATCATCCCCGATCAGATTAGGAGTGAACAGATTGGCAGAATTACCGTAACCGAGCATATATCATCCCCACTCAGATTAGGAGTGAACAGATTGGCAGAATTACCTTAACCGAGCATATATCATCCCCGATCAGATTAGGAGTGAACAGATTGGCAGAATTACCGTAACAGAGCATATATCATCCCCAATCAGATTAGGAATGAACAGATTGGCAGAATTACCTTAACCGAGCATATATCATCCCCAATCAGATTAGGAGTGAACAGATTCGCAGAATTACCTTAACAGAGCATATATCATCCCCAATCAGATTAGGAGTGAACAGATTGGCAGAATTACCTTAACCGAGAATATATCATCCCCGATCAGATTAGGAGTGAACAGATTGGCAGAATTACCTTAACAGAGCATATATTATCCCCAATCAGATTAGGAGTGAACAGATTGTTAGAATTACCTTAACCGAGCATATATCATCCCCAATCAGATTAGGAGTGAACAGATTGGCAGAATTACCTTAACTGAGCATATATCATCCCGTATCAGATTAGGAGTGAACAGATTGGCAGACTTACCTTAACCGAGCATATATCATCCCCAATCAGATTAGGAGTGAACAGATTGGCAGACTTAACTTAACAGAGCATATATCATCCCCAATCAGATTAGGAGTGAACAGATTGGCAGAATTACCTTAACCGAGCATATATCATCCCCAATCAGATTAGGAGTGAATAGATTGGCAGAATTACCCTGACATGTGATTTAAAAACAATGTACATGCAGTTGTTAAAATATTACTGGAGAATACAACTACTTACTACTGTAGATTTTTACTAGTATACAGAGTGTTATTTCTATGATTTAAAATATTGCAACAGGTATTTGCTAAAATCCTAACCATATCATGGTGGCTAAACATAAATATGAACTTATCGATGCTATTTAAAGCAATAAAAGTGTTGTCCACAGAGCTGGCTTTTGCAAACAAAATATTTCTTCCAGCTAAATATAGAGGACAGTCTAACAGAACATGAATTTCTTACTCGACAACATCATTACAAAATGGGCAGGTTCTCTGATCATCGGGGATGTTAACATACCGTCCTGTTGCCAGCCTAAGGACGATGCCGTCCTGTTTCCAGCCTCAGGACGGTATGTTAACCTCCCAGAGAGCTATGGCAGTAAGGTAGTTGCACTTGACAATATAGTTCAGCCTCATAACAATGCTTAATCAATCAATACGTTCTAAGCTTATTAAGCCCATTTCCATTAAGACTGTTCACTCTGTTGAGGTTGAGATCCTGTTCCCATTGAACATTGTGAATATTCACCAGTACATTACACATTGCATCATTATATATGTATCTAAACCTAGTGAATTTAATTTTGCTTGTACAGTATAAGGCCAATTCTTACATCTGCTATTTCCTTTTGTCAATGTCCAATCAAATATGTTCTCATTAAGTATATTGTTATCATAATTAAGACGAATGGTTACATACATATTTCCATTGATCAATAATAATTGGCTTCCAACCCATATCACCTTGGATAACCGCAGTGGGTGTATGCTTGCCAGTGCCTAGGTAAAATCTCATTGCTCGGTGATGAATCGCGTTTAAACATGAAAACGATTTTACCCCCAAAACAGAAGACGCATATGATATAACAGTCACAACACATGGATTGTACAATTTTGTGTAGACCTCGTAAGGTAACCCGCCAAAGGATTTATACTTGGCAATGAAAAGTCCTAGGGCACGTCCAGCACGTTGAGCAACCATTTTAGTTGTAATATTATAGTCAAGGTGTTCAGTCAGAGTTAATCCCAAATACATATATTTACTAGCATATTCAATAGTACATTCTCCACATTTATATTCACAATCTGATTTTAGTACAGCATTAGGTCTGACGTGAACCACATTACTCTTACCAAATTTAATGAACATACTGTTTTAACTCACACCAGTTATTCAATACAGATAGCATTTCTTGTTGATCAGCTTCATCCTTTGCAATAAAAACTATATCATCTGCATATAGCAAAACACATATAATTTCATCACCAATATCAATTCCTTTATGTATGTTTTTTTAGTAACACAGTTAAGTCATTAAGGAAGATGTTAAATAGTATTGTAGACATCCCTGTCTCAGTCCAGACTCTATATTAAACAAGTCCGTATAGAGACCACTTACACGCACAAACGCCGATACATCTTTATAAAGTGATGTTATTGCTGCGAGCATTATTAAACAAGTCCGTATATAGACCACTTACACGTACACACGCCGATACATCTTTATAAAGTGATGTTACTGCTGCAAGCATTATTAAACAAGTCCGTATAGAGACCACTTACACCTACACATGCCGATACATCTTTATAAAGTGATGTTACTGCTGGGAGCATTTTGGCTGTCATGCCAATATCGGTTAATTTACGCCAAAACAAGGTTCTTAGCATCTAGATAATCATCATTGACAATTTTATTATTCAACAAATTATCATCTAATGCCAAATTATTATTAGTATTTATCAAAAACCCTGTTGCCATCTGTTTAAAACAGTTTTGACATCATCAGAAATACTACCATCTTCAAGCACAACTTGCATAGGTATACATTTATTACGACCTGAAACAATACCTGTTTTACCAATAGTCTTCCAAAACTGGACATCATTATTCTCCAAATCTGTTAACATATCATTTTGCATTTTGTACACATATAAACGCTTCAACCGCTGTACATCTCTATCAAAGCGTTTACGTAAAATGGCATATATTAATGTTTCAGTGTAATCTTTAAAGCTCTAGTATTACATCTCAACCAATTACGCTCAGCGGTTTGGAGATTCTTCCAAAGGTCAGACAACTCTTGGTTCCACCAGGGTTTATATTGTTGCATGTCTTATTTCTTTAAGAATATCACACCATCCATCATATACAATGTCAAGATCAGTCATATGATAAATGTTTATTACAATACATGATCATAACTCACCAACAGCAGTGCACAGAAGTTTACAGTTACTAGGATTCCCATTGACAGTACCCTCGCCCTTGTCCATGATACAACCCTTATTATACATGCACACTTTCTTATCATTTGTGGGATGACACGCCTGTAAAATATACAAATGTTAAATGTAACATAAAATCCACATACATTCCATCAAGGAATGTAGTGGTAACTTGTGTAACATAGTGGTAACTTGTGTAGCATAGTGGTAACTTGTGGTGGGTGTGCTGCTTAATCGCGTTGATGGTTTGTGGCGAGCTCAGAGTTTAATTAATAGGGAATCGAATCCAAGGTTTTTCTCGCGAAGCTCGAACATCGGGATTGACACCTCTACAGTAACGTGCACGACCACCAAATTCCATATATATTTTGCTTATCAAAATATCGTAAATTTCCGGTTTGCTATCAGGTGGCTCGTCTAGTCCAGTTGAGGAGATATGAAAACAGGGAACGAGCTCATGATCTCTCGTTTCAATTCCCGGCCCTCGGACTTTATAGCAATTCCAAAACTTTCTTGAATCTGAAAGGATGCCATCTTGAATCTCGATTGAAATTTTAGTTACTGAGAGCCGTGTGCTACGTGCGTGTGTTGGTGCTAGCTTCGTCTATCTATGCAGAGGTTTCGTCTATTTTGGCATGTAAATATCTGTCATACCGTAACTTGTATCGATACTGTGGTGTGTGAAAAATAAATTGAAGAAAGGTCAGTCTAGAAATGAATCATGGCTTTCCCACACAAGTTACAATGTGTTACTTTTTTATCGTGTTTTCTACATCCACAGGTTACGTTAATTAGTCGCATCCACCTTTGTATAGTGTTCACAAATTTAGTGTAGCTCGATTGCGAAACATTAGTTTAATCGCTTCCAAGAACTCATTACTGGTGGATTTCATCGCCATGAGGGAGAGAGAAGAGGTCAACCAGGGTGTGAACGTCGGGCCAGAAAGTATGCGAGATAGTACTCTGTTCGTCAGTGTGTTTTCTCCGGGTACTCCGGTGTCCTCCCACATGAATGATTACATATACGATTCTGCACAAATGAGAGTATTTAATAAGTTGTTAAAGCTTGTATAACACTCGTTGTACAATAAATAAATGTGTGTGATTATATATATCTAAAATAGTTTAATTTGTGCCATTGCATGTTTAGTGTACTCCTGTTATAAGAAAAGGAAATATGTTCGAGTTTAGTTGAACCTTTACTGGACACCAACATAACTGCTATACGATTACGGTACCAATGTATGAATAACGAGTATCGAACTGGATTTGAAACCTTTCTTCCGAAAGGTGGTCCTTATTAAAACTAATTATTCAATTTAATGTTTAATGGCTCTTCAGTTCAATCTTTGTTTGTATGTTGCAATAATCAATAGTTTGCTTTCTTATAGAGTCTTTAATAAGTTCCCACGTTATATTGGGATTCGTATCTTTATTTACATTGATCCTATTTTTATCATTTCAAGCACTGAGTAAACTACTCTTTAATTTAATATATCCTGTCCCTTATTTTAATTTACAGAATAAACTTATATAATATATATAATGTATATAATTATACAATGAAATGATGAGGTTTTTATCACCTGTTTGACATCAGTGCAATATATAACATAGTAAATAACCAGATATCTTTATCCAACTCAACATTATCAATAATATATAACACTACTTACGTCACCTTCCTCCAAGTCATCGCATGCATTGTTTCTACTCGCCATGGCGAATAGCACACGCAATACAGTCTGAAATGTACACATACAATAAAGATATTTCGGTTTGAGAAGTTATTATATAGCAGTACATTAACACATTTCAAACTATATTGGGGCTGGAAGTTTAGGTCGCATTGATATAAAATATGTATATAAGTATTATCCAAAGCATACAACGTGCAACAAAACCAAGTACACATGTCTAAGCACACCCATATATATTTCCTATTCAAAACTCAAAACTTCGCTGACCTGTATACCACTGTAACCTATCATCACTGATGGTCACGACTTCGAGACCCGCTCAGGCCGTGTCTTATTTATATGAAAAAGTTGGCAGTTTCTTACGGAGGTTGGTGCACCCAAGTACTGGTTAACCGCTGGAGCCTGCCCAGAAATGGTGTTGTTAGGTAAACTGCCCGCCGGCGATATAGCCCGAAATGTCACAATGACTTTCAAAGCTTACACAAATAAGAGCGATAACAGTGATTTTAATAAGGAATTGTTTAATCATAAAATTTACAAGCACGTGATAGATAGATATATATCCCAAATACACCAGCTTAATGGAAAATTGCATTAGATGTTGTAGCAAACATCGTCATGGTAGGTAATGCACGTTCCGCATGTGGTTTTGATCAGATACCATATGATGTACTAAAATTCCCTGAAATTATCATAGTTCTTCAGCAATTATTCCACTGGTGTTCGATACCAGTCGGATTCCATCACAATGGATAACATTTATAATATGTCC
>CM026399.1:44411832-44425322 GCA_014843695.1 Archivesica marissinica | reverse complement strand
TAGCACACTCGCATCTCGCAAATACAATTCGTGTTCGATCCTCGGACTGGTAAGTATGTGAGATGGTACTGTGGTCACCGGTTTCTCCGTATACTACAGTTTCATACAATAGATAGGTATGTACTTAGTCACTATGAATATTATTGTCTGTTATATACAATAGATAGGTATGTACTTAGTCACTATGAACATTAGTATATGTTATATACAATAGATAGGTATGTACGTCACTATGAACATTACTATCGGTTATATACAATAGATAGGTATGTACTTAGTCACTATGAATATTATTGTCTGTTATATACAATAGATAGGTATGTACTTAGTCACTATGAACATTAGTATCTGTTATATACAATAGATAGGTATGTACGTAGTCACTATGAACATTAGTATCTGTTATATACAATAGATAGGTATGTACGTAGTCACTATGAACATTAGTATCTGTTATATACAATAGATAGGTATGTACTTAGTCACTATGAACATTAGTATCTGTTATATACAATAGATATGTATGTACGTAGTCACTATGAACATTAGTATCGGTTATATACAATAGATACGTATGTACGTCACTATGAACATTAGTATCTGTTATATACAATAGATAGGTATGTACTTAGTCACTATGAACATTAGTATCTGTTATATACAATAGATACGTATGTACCTTCAATGCCCCATGCCTCAATGCTACGCATGGTACGTGATGTATGTCACCGTGCATGCACAATACCCTTGAACAAATATTTATTTATTTGAGTCTCATCTATGCACAATATATACAATACAATTATAAATTACATAGCCATTATATTAAAGAATTACAAGCCATTATATTAGTCATGCTGAAGGAGAACAAACATAACGAACAAGAAAATCCACAACGTGAACAGCACCGGTAGCACGCCAACCCTGACAGCAGTCTTACTAGCAACTCCCGAACATGATATCAGACCAAACGTACCACCGGCACCATCACGCGCCATGCGCCCCCACGATCACCGTGCCGGCCCTTCCACAACATGACTGCATTACCAACATACTTGTTCAACATATTATTACCATCTAACTTATAATACATAATAAAAGGCCAGATGAATTTTGCAAATCATGACATGGGTGCCTACAAACGTATTTAAAATGACAATAACCTAAAATACTGACAATGAAGTTTGAAAGAGGCACAATAAGCACATATGTACAAAAGGTCTTAACAGAGCATATATCATCCCCAATCAGATTAGGAGTGAACAGATTGGCAGAATTACCTTAACCGAGCATATATCATCCCCGATCAGATTAGGAGTGAACAGATTGGCAGAATTAATTTAACCGAGCATATATCATCCCCAATCAGATTAGGAGTGAACAGATTGGCAGAATTACCTTAACAGAGCATAATTCATCCCCAATCAGATTAGGAATGAACAGACGGCAGAATTACCTTAACCGAGCATATATCATCCCCAATCAGATTAGGAGTGAACAGATTGGCAGAATTACCGTAACCGAACATATATAATCCCCAATCAGATTAGGAGTGAACAGATTGGCAGAATTACCCTGACATGTGTTTTAAAAACAATGTACATGCAGTTGTTAAAATATTACTGGAGAATACAACTACTTACTACTGTAGATTTTTACTAGTATACAGAGTGTTATTTCTATGATTTAAAATATTGCAACAGGTATTTGCTAAAATCCTAACCATATCATGGTGGCTAAGCATAAATATGAACTTATCGATGCTATTTAAAGCAATAAAAGTGTTGTCCACAGAGCTGGCTTTTGCAAACAAAATATTTCTTCCAGCTAAATATAGAGGACAGTCTAACAAAACATGAATTTCTTACTCGACAACATCATTGCAAAATGGGCAGGTTCTCTGATCCTCGGGGATTTTAACATACCTTCCTGTTGCCAGCCTAAGGACGATACCGTCCTGTTTCCAGCCTCAGGACGGTATGTTAACCTCCCAGAGATCTATGACAGTAAGGTAGTTGCTCTTGACAATATAGTTCAGCCTCATAACAATGCTTAATAAATCAATACGTTCTAAGCTTATTACGCCCATTTCCATTAAGACTGTTCACTCTGTTGAGATCCTGTTCCCATTGAACATTGCGAATATTCACCAGTACATTACACATTGCATCATTAAATAAGTATCTAAGCCTAGTAAATTTAATTTTGCTTGTACAGTATAAGGCCAATTCTTACATCTGCTATTTCCTTTTGTCAATGTCCAATCAAATATGTTTTCATTAATTATATTGTTATCATAATTAAGACGAATGGTTACATACATATTTCCATTGATCAATAATAATTGGCTTCCAACCCATATCACCTTGGATAACCGCAGTGGGTGTATGCTTGCCAGTGCCTAGGTAAAATCTCATTGCTCGGTGATGAATCGCGTTTAAACATGAAAACGATTTTACCCCCAAAACAGAAGACGCATATGATATAACAGCCACAACACATGGATTGTACAATTTTGTGTAGACCTCGTAAGGTAACCCGCCAAAGGATTGATACTTGGCAATGAAAAGTCCTATGGCACGTCCAGCACTTTGAGCAACCATTTTAGTTGTAATATTATAGTCAAGGTGTTCAGTCAGAGTTAATCCCAAATACATATATTTACTAGCATATTCAATAGTACATTCTCCACATTTATATTCACAATCTGATTTTGGTACAGCATTAGGTCTGACGTGAACCACATTACTCTTACCAAATTTAATGAACATACTGTTTTAACTCACACCAGTTATTCAATACAGATAGCATTTCTTGTAGATCAGCTTCATCCTTTGCAATAAAAACTATATCATATGCATATAGCAAAACACATATAATTTCATCACCAATATCAATTCCTTTATGTATGTTTTTTTAGTAACACAGTTAAGTCATTAAGGAAGATGTTACATAGTATTGTAGACAATGACATCCCTGTCTCAGTCCAGACTCTATATCAAACAAGTCCGTATAGAGACCACTTACACGCACACACGCCGATACATCTTTATAAAGTGATGTTACTGCTGCGAGCATTATTAAACAAGTCCGTATAGAGACCACTTACACGTACACACGCCGATACATCTTTATAAAGTGATGTTACTGCTGCGAGCATTATCAAAACAAGTCCGTATAGAGACCACTTACACGTACACATGCCGATACATCTTTATAAAGTGATGTTACTGCTGCGAGCATTTTGGCTGTCATGCCAATATCGGTTAATTTACGCCAAAACAAGGTTCTTAGCATCTAGATAATCATCATTGACAATTTTATCATTCAACAAATTATCATCTAATGCCAAATTATTATTAGCATTTATCAAAAACCCTGTTGCCATCTGTTTAAAACAGTTTTGACATCATCAGAAATACTACCATCTTCAAGCACAACTTGCATAGGTATGCATTTATTACGACCTGAAACAATACCTGTTTTACCAATAGTCTTCCAAAACTGTACATCATTATTCTCCAAATCTGATAACATATCATTTTGCATTTTGTACACATATAAACGCTTCAACCCCTGTACATCTCTATCAAAGCGTTTACGTAAAATGGCATATATTAATGTTTCAGTGTAATCTTTTAAGCTCTAGTATTACATCTCAACCAATTACGCTCAGCGGTTTGGAGATTCTTCCAAAGGTCAGACAACTCTTGGTTCCACCAGGGTTTATATTGTTTGCATGTCTTATTTCTTTAAGAATATCACACCATCCATCATATACAATGTCAAGATCAGTCATATGATAAATGTTTATTACAATACATGATCATAACTCACCAACAGCAGTGCACAGAAGTTTACAGTTACTAGGATTCCCATTGACAGTACCCTCGCCCTTGTCCATGATACAACCCTTATTATACATGCACACTTTCTTATCATTTGTGGGATGACACGCCTGTAAAATATACAAATGTTAAATGTAACATAAAATCCACATACATTCCATCAAGGAATGTAGTGGTAACTTGTGTAACATAGTGGTAACTTGTGTAGCATAGTGGTAACTTGTGGTGGGTGTGCTGCTTAATCGCGTTGATGGTTTGTGGCGAGCTCAGAGTTTAATTAATAGGGAATCGAATCCAAGGTTTTTCTCGCGAAGCGCGAACATCGGGATTGATACGTCTACAATAACGTGCACGACCACCAAATTCCATATATATTTTGCTTATCAAAATATCGTAAATTTCCGGTTTGCTATCAGGTGGCTCGTCTAGTCCAGTTGAGGAGATATGAAAACAGGGAAAGAGCTCATGATCTCTCGTTTCAATTCCCGGCCCTCGGACTTTATAGCAATTCCAAAACTTTCTTGAATCTGAAAGGGTGCCATCTTGAATCTCGATTGAAATTTTAGTTACTGAGAGCCGTGTGCTACGTGCGTGTGTTGGTGCTAGGTTCGTCTATCTATGCAGATGTTTCGTCTATTTTGGCATGTAAATATCTGTCATACCGTAACTTGTATCGATACTGTGGTGTGTGAAAAATAAATTGAAGAAAGGTCAGTCTAGAAATGAATCATGGCTTTCCCACACAAGTTACAATGTGTTACTTTTTTATCGTGTTTTCTACATCCACAGGTCACGTTAATTAGTCGCATCCACCTTTGTATAGTGTTCACAAATTTAGTGTAGCTCGATTGCGAAACATTAGTTTAATCGCTTCCAAGAACTCATTACTGGTGGATTTCATCGCCATGAGGGAGAGAGAAGAGGTCAACCAGGGTGTGAAGGTCGGGCCAGAAAGTATGCGAGATACTACTCTGTTCGTCAGTGTGTTTTCTCCGGGTACTCCGGTTTCCTCCCACATGAATGACTACATATACGATTCTGCACAAACGAGAGTATTTAATAAGTTGTTAAAGCTTGTATAACACTCGTTGTACAATTAATAAATGTGTGTGATTATGTATATCTAAAATAGTTTAATTTGTGCCATTGCATGTTTAGTGTATTCCTGTTATAAGAAAAGGAAATATGTTCGAGTTTAGTTGAACATTTACTGGACACTAACATAACTGCTATACGATTACGGTACCAATGTATGAATAACGAGTATCGAACTGGATTTGAAACCTTTCTTCCGAAAGGTGGTCCTTATTAAAACTAATTATTCAATTTAATGTTTAATGGCTCTTCAGTTCAATCTTTGTTTGTATGTTGCAATAATCAATAGTTTGCTTTCTTATAGAGTCTTTAATAAGTTCCCACGTTATATTGGGATTCGTATCTTTATTTACATTGATCCTATTTTTATCATTTCAAGCACTGAGTAAACTACTATTTAATTTCATATATCCTGTCCCTTATTTTAATTTACAGAATAAACTTATATAATATATATAATGTATATAATTATACAATGAAATGATGAGGTTTTTATCACCTGTTTGACATCAGTGCAATATATAACGTAGTAAATAACCAGATATCTTTATCCAACTCAACATTATCAATAATATATAACACTACTTACGTCACCTTTCTCCAAGACATCGCATGCATTGTTTCTACTTGCCATGGCGAATAGCACACGCAATACAGTCTGAAATGTACACATACAATAAAGATATTTCGGTTTGAGAAGTTATCATATAGCAGTACATTAACACATTTCAAACTATATTGGGGCTGGAAGTTTAGGTCGCATTGATATGAAAATATATATATAGGTATTATCCAAAGCATACAACTTGCAACAAAACCAAGTACACATGTCTAAGCACGCCCATATATATTTCCTATTCAAAACTCAAAACTTCGCTGACCTGTATACCACTGTAACCTATCATCACTGATGGTCACAACTTCGAGACCCGCTCAGGCCGTGTCTTATTTATATGAAAAAGTTGGCAGTTTCTTACGGAGGTTGGTGCACCCAAGTACTGGTTAACCGCTGGAGCCTGCCCAGAAATGGTGTTGTTAGGTAAACTGCCCGCCGGCGATATAGCCCGAAATGTCACCATGACTTTCAACGCTTACACAATAAGAGCGATAACAGTGATTTTAATAAGGAATTGTTTAATCATAAAATTTACAAGCACGTGATAGATAGATATATATCCCAAATACATCAGCTTAATGGAATAATTGCATTAAATGTTGTAGCAAACATAGTCATGGTAGGTAATGCACATTCCGCATGTGGTTTTGATCAGATACCATATGATGTACTAAAATTCCCTGAAATTATCATAGTTCTTCAGCAATTATTCCAATTGGTGTTCGATACCAGTCAAATTCCATCACAATGGAGAACATCCATATTATGTCCCATTCTGAATGACCATAACATAGATGCTCGTTTACCAATACATTACTGAATACTTGTACCGTTTGTTTATTAACAAAAGTCTGTCGAAGTATCCAGGAGACGCCGATATTCTGGCTAATGAGCAAAACGGCTTCAGAGGTAATCGGTTTTTTGAAGACCATAGTTTTACGTTTGACAGTGTTGTTCGAAATAATCGAACTGTGTTTGCTGCGCTTACCTAATTCCTTTAGTTTAATCATATCATATTCGTTTTACATATACATGTGAATACAAAACATGACAAATTAAAAAAGGCAAACGGGTTGAGTCACAAGTTCTAGCAACATTAGTTACGGCCCTTCCCGACAAGATAGTAAATGAAAATAAATAGCGACCAGTGATTTCAAGCATATATAACTATAGAAACATAACGATTTTATTTTTACACAAAATCATGTACATGTTGTAGAATTATGAAAACAAAATACATGTAACAAAGAATAAGAAAAAGTGTGACTTTCTGCTTGTCTATGTGAATCTGTTTGTTTTATGAATGATTGAGCTTCTGGAAATAGTAATCTGCTTTCACCTTCTGAATGGTCATCCTTGCCATATAGTAATCTAGTTGTGTAATGGTTGCTGTAAATAATTGTAGTCTTTCGGCACGGAATACAAAATATTTAAAATAGTAATGTTCAAGGTAAATGATTTTTAAAGAGATCACCATTCAAGTTGCTGCACAACATTCGTATTCGAACATGGTATACTGAATATGGTCCTTCAACATTAAGGTAATGTTTAGAACTATCGGTGGTTTATACGTGTCCTTGAGTTTCGATTTAAACATATTAAGCGATGCGGAAAACCTAACGCGATGCGCTTACCTAAGACATTCTTTGATAATATCGACCGTGACATGATGTTGTACAAGTTATTACTGATACCAATAAAGCAGATGGTAAATTGTACGAGTCTATCAAAACCATATATAAACACTCAGTATCATGTATCCGGATCAACAATAAATTCACGAATTGGTTTAACTGCAGAACGTGTGTGAAACAAGGTGACATGGTATCACAAACACTCTTCATCGTTTTCATCATTGACCTTGTACAAGAAGTAAACGCCTTGACCTGGAGCAAAGGTTGGTTAGACGACTATAGCAATGCTATATGATGATGATGCTGGTATAGCTCTTGTATCAACGATATGCTGGTAACATTACACGAATGGTGCAAGCGCTGGCGGGTTTTAATAAACACAAATGTAACAGAAATCAAAATGTATGCATTTTAGGAGAGGTAGAACACAACAAAGCGATTTGCCATTTCAGATTGTAAAACTATGAACACATACAGGTCCATCCATATGTGTCATTATGCGGAATTACACGCTTAACAGAGAAGCGAGAAGCACAACATTCGTATTCGAACATGGTATACTGAATATGATCCTTCACAAGTAAGGTAATGTTTAGAACTATCGGTGGTTAATACGTGTCCTTGTATAACGATATTAGAACCTGCACATTTAATGTTACACGGGGTCTTGATAATATGCGCCAAGTCATTATAGGCCGGATACAATATTTATGGGGGGGGGGTCGTGACCAACATGTTAAGATGGTTGATTTCAAATCACTTCCCAACACAGCTGCAAGTTCGAATCCCACTCGGTGTCGAATGATATCAAATGAGGAAGCTATCCATCTGGCTTGTGGACGGTCGGTGGTTCTATCGTGGCGCGTCCACGCCTGAAATACTGATAGGAGGGGCATCCGGGATGTTCCTCTTCCTCCACCAATAATAGCCGGAAGTCGCCATATGACTCCAATATAAGCTGTTGATATGTGCCTATTTATTTAAAATGTATCATTGGGGGAAAAATAGTTCTACACCGGACACGGCATAAGACATATCTTGACCAGTAATTCTGGTCGACATTGACAATGGGCAAGATACATTGGTCTTTCGCGAAGTCGTTTTCTTAGTATGGCCATTTGTGAAGATATTTTGAAATCCCTCAATGCATTAAAAGGGTTTCATGAAAACGCTGAAGTATATATATATACTAATAATAGTTCCCAATTAGGTTTTGTCAATGATGTATTCTTATTGGACTTAGCTCGAACTGTTTACTGATTGGTGAAGTTACTATCCGATTTTGAAGCCTAGATCAGAGCAAATGTGTGACTGCAAGATCATGTACTCATGATTTATAAACTAATACAATTATAAGGAACAAAAGTTAAAGTTACTGTATTTGTTACACTTTTCAAATACTTATATACTTTATTAGTGCACAGCCCGGCGTGTTTCAGCTGACAAAGCCCATTTAAATTATACGTGTATACCTTGTACCCAGGCAGCTATCATCTCATACACAGATAACATCAAGTTTACAAAGCTGAATGATCGCTCATAACCCATTCAGTACATGCTAACAGGTCAGTGCTTAAATGGTGGCAGGAACCCGATAGAAATAAGGCAAATGACAAAATGTTTATAGTTTACTAAGCTGAACATTTAGGCCACATTCATTGTAAAAGATAAGAATTGATCTTTTACTGTCCACTACTATATTTGTAGACATATTACGGGTTTTGATCAGTCTATTAAGAATTGTTGGTGAGCATCTTGATTCATATAGATATACCAGCTATCCCCGTCACTAAATTGTATTTAGAGTACGTGACTTATAGTGGGATACCATAAGTTGGAAAGATAAATTGAAATACACAGATAGAAGGAAGAAGTAATTCCTCGAGCATGCGTCCGTCGGAGAGGAATTAACGGCTAATAGTGGGTCCTGTATATTTCAGAAGATCCTCTTTATACAATAATTAATTCCAAAGTTAAAATGTACCATGCACATATTCAGGTATATATCGCGACATGATCAATCTGATAGAGTGATCCTTCCACTTCCATGTTATCATGACCACATTGCGTATGATAGCTTCATCCCTGGGTATGTATCATTATGATGTGTACAGCTGTAATTGTTCCTTATAAACAATACAATTGTGTTATTAAACCTTTCACGGGTGATAGAAATGTATGCTTTGGTAACGAGATCATTCTTGCAAGGCAGAGAGGGGATCCACATGGCTATATTAAAATATGTCCGCCGTTCCTCCCTCCGTGCCCGCCGTCACTCCGCCCGTGCCCGCAGTCCCTCCCTCCGTGTCCGCCGTTCCTCCTTCCGTGCCCGCCGTTCCTTCCTCCGTGCCCACCGTCCCTCTCTCCGTGACCGCCGTTCCTCCCTTACGTGCCCGCCGTCCCGCCCTCCGTGCCCGGCCGCCGTCCCTCCCTCCGTATCCGCCGTTCTTCCTTTCCGTGCACACCGTCCCTCCCTCCGTATCCTCCGTTCCTCCTGTCCGTGCACACCGTCCCTCCCTCCGTATCCTCCGTTCCTCCTTTCCATGCACACCGTCCCTCCCTCCGTATCCTCCGTTCCTCCTTTCCGTGCACACCGTCCCTCCCTCCGTATCCTCCGTTCCTCCTTTCCGTACACACCGTCCCTCCCTCCGTTCCTCCTTTCCGTGCACACCGTCCCTCCCTCCGTAACCGCCGTTCCTCCCTTCCGTGCCCACCGTCCCTCCCTCCGTGTTTTGAGTTTTATTTATTATATTTTGGTGCTTCGATGGTTTTTCTGCCAACGATCGAATGATGTATAAATGCATTCCCAATCGCAGTTAATATCATAAATATCATTGTATTGTCACCACAAATATATTTTTTTATCCTACCTTCATGCGAAATAACGTACAAAAACGGCCTGCCTAATAAATTTTGCTTTATTAGTCAGTGCCTAATAAAGTTTTCCTGGCGGACTACTTTTATGACCCAGATTACGGTTTGTAAATAAACAAAGCGTCTGTTGTCACATTGTGTTGTCTGCTGAGTTTGGAAAATGTCCCAAGAAGAAAGTCGTGTACAGGCAAACGTTCAGGTTGTTTGGGATGAATTAACAGCTCTCGATGAGACCCCTCTGGAAACTACTGTTGTCAGAGAAATGTCATTTATCAGTTATCTATAAATAGAAATATCAATGCGCAACATATTACCAAGTGCGTAGCGAGTTTGTAAGCTGTCATGGTTAGTTTGTTTGTTTTTGTGTCGGGTGCACACTCAGAATGAAGGATAAATAGAATATTAGGTTACTGTCTTATAAATTTTAATTTATTAGGCTCGTCTCCGAAATAATACAAGGCTCGGCAGAGCCTCGCCTTGTATATGTTCTCCGACTCGCCTAATAAATTAAAATTTATAAGACAGTAACCTAATATTCTCTATTTATCCTACCTTCATGCGAAATAACGTACAAAAACGGCCTGCCTAATAAATTTTGCTTTATTAGTCAGTGTCTAATAAAGCTTTCATGACGTCATAGGTCACTCCGTGGATATAAATAGAAATATCAATGCGCAACATATTACCAAGTGCATAGCGAGTTTGTAAGCTGTCATGGTTAGTTTGTTTGTTTTTGTGTCGGGTGCACACTCATAATGTAGGATAAATAGGATATTAGGTTACTGTCTTATACATTTTAATTTATTAGGCTCGTCTCCGAAAAAATACAAGGCTCGACAGAGCCTCGCCTTGTATATTTTCTCCGACTCGCCTAATAAATTAAAATTTATAAGACAGTAACCTACTATTCTCTATATATGCATGTAGACTGTGGACATGTCATAAGACAGATTTATTGGCCTTCTTAAAATTAATGAAACATAGAAAAATATGAGCGTTACGAGAATATGCGAAACCACTATTACACGGAGATTTCTTTCGAATATGCAAATAGTATAGACATGAGGTATAACTCAGCATACATAGAGACTGATGGTTTCCACCGTTGAGGCAATGAACTCAATCACAGCTCCCCCCGTCATCTAACAGTAAGAACTCCGGGTGGACAGTCACCCGTCAGTCGCCAGCCCTACTCAGGTTGTCGAGTGTCTGCAGTGCTATTCACCTCGAATAATCCAAGCGGATTGAAGAAAACAGTCTCTACAATCCCAACAAACCAATAGACAAGGATGTATAACAAAAAGACATTGCGAACGTAGGTACAGTCTGCCCAAATTGCTTAATATTCATATTATTAATTTACAATATGTTATAATTATGATTCTAACACGACCCAGCTAATAACATACATACTTGTTGAGTAAAATCTACCTCGGGTTATTCTGCGATATACCTACCTTGAACTATGCTGCGCGCGCACCGTGTTTTGGCTATTCCATTTATCTTTATACAATGCGTGTACAGTTTTATGAATGAACGTCACGTGATGTTTGTAAATACTACCGTGGGAATTCGCGGAAGTGAGCTTTTTTTAGAATCAGATAATCTATTGTCCGTCTTGTTTTTCTGTTAAGTAACGATTCAGTTACTATTCTGTACAGTTTTATTTGACAAAATAAATAAAATTATTGATCAGTTACAACTTTTGTTCATTTATGCACTAGAGTTTTATTTTTTTATATACTTTATTTATTTTACAACGATTGCGAAGCAAGATTTAACAACTTATATTAATCACTCTCGTTGGCTCGGATGAAAGCTTAAATGTGGTCATTCGTGTGGGAGGAAACCGGAGTACCCGGAGAAATCCCACCTGTCCGATCTGGCGAACATCGTACCATCTCACATACTTCCCTTTCCGAGGATTGAACCCGGGTCGTATTGATGGTAAGCGAGCGCGCTAACCACTGCGCTAATCAATTTATGCACTAGATTGATATTTTCCATAAAAAATAACGTCATCACCTCTTACGCGGGAGGACATTTCGAAAGCCAAAATGCAGCGGAGTAGCACGGCGTTTGAAGAAAATACTCATTTAATTCTCGTCTAAAATTATTAGAAGTAAGTCGTGTTTGAATCGAAATAATAAGTATCAACCGTGGTATATGGCAGAATAACCCTAATTTGAAGTTCTTATGGGTAGAAATATATCACGATGGCCGAATTAGTGTTTAGTTATTTATCCATTTATTTTATAAGAGCGTACTCCTTGTTGTGTATTTAACGAGTGTGCACAAACAAAAGACAATGGGAATATCATAGATGTCGAGGTGATATACTGGACCTATACCAGCTACATATGGCCAGTCCACACAAGCTGAAGTCAGTAATCTGTGTGCGTGTGTGTGTGTATGTGTGTGTGTGTATGTGTGTGTATGTGTGTGTGTGTGTGTGTGTGTGTGTGTGTGTGTGTGTGTGTGTGTGTGTGTGTGTGTGTGTGTGTGTGTGTGTGTGTGTGTGTGTGTGTGTGTGTGTGTGTGTGTGTGTGTGTGTGTCTATGCGTGTGTGTGTGGCTTACGTTTAGTTATCGGCGTTACCGGTTGCCATTATGAACGACGCCTCCTGAAGAGATTAGTCATTTTAGATTTTGGAGGATAGTACAATGATACAGTCCAGAGTCTCCTGGTTCTTTTACGTGCACGGTGTAAAGCACCGACACGAGATCTCGGTTTAAGGTCACAACTGAAAGACTGTTATTTTTATTAGTATCAGACAATCAGAGAGGAATCGAATCTGCGATCCTTGAATTACCAGTCCAGCGTGTTAACCACTGGACTCCGTCTGCTATATGTTTACTCTGAATAAAATATACTATTTATACCATTTTGGACATTTTGTAATAGATTAAATAATATAATGTTGTGTGCTCGAAATGAATTCTAGTGAGACGTACTATATTTTGTTTATATTTGATTTTAATGATGGCTTTAAAATGTTTAATATTACACACAATTGTCCCTAATGGTAATCACACACTTCCACCCGTATTGACTGTGATACAAATACGCCCATTTCGATGAATCACCACTGCATCCCATTCCGAACCCCAGTTCGCTACATATTTACCCCAGTTAGGCGAAGCACTTTCCACACACTACCCCAAAACCCAATTTCGATGATATACAAATTTCATTTCATTGTAACACAAACACCCAAGTTCACTACGCATTAACCCCAGTTAGCTTTACACACAGTATTCAACGAGTGGCTTGTAAACAATTGTTTTCTGAGATATGTGAGGAATTTTTAATATCGAATCTCAATCAATGGTAGTGTTGTCTTTAAGAAGAAAATAATTATTATAATATAAGTACTATATCTACGTAAATAAAGACGTTCCCTATTGGTGGGTTTACAACACT
>CM026399.1:44366998-44410832 GCA_014843695.1 Archivesica marissinica | reverse complement strand
CGGATATCGTTTCTTGTCACCGTTATACAGTTATGTAGTCCTCCATTGTCAAGATACATGCAAGAGTCCAGCTTAGTTTAGTAACATTAGTACATGTAGGAACATTATGACAGCAAACCCCCTAGCCATGGGAATAGTCTAGTTGCGAACAATGCGTGATGTCGGTCTATCTCCATAAAACCCATCATGAACAACGGAACCGGATTACTGCCATGCGGGTTTTTGATTCGACAAGGATCTACGGTTATTATTTGTTTGGCTATTCCCTGTGTGATCTTTTTTAATGTAAATACTTAAACATTATTACATTGTTACTGGCTCTACTACTGTAATTGCCACGGAAGTGTTTTGACGTACTGATAATAAATAGTGTCACACAGGGGCATAGTTGTTATTTTATAATAATTAATGATCCCAGTACATGGGTAAATATAAAACATGGGAGCAGGAATATGAGGAAACACAAAATCACATCCTCAGTCCTACTATGCTTCAAGTGAAAATGAACTTTCATTTATTGCAGCTTGCTGCAACGACATATGGGCTTAGTTGTATATCTGTTTTTAAGGGTAACACATATTAGTTTGGTCATTCTTAAATATGTTTAAAAAGATCTCCAAACGACATAGTGGGCTGAAGATATGAATGTGATATGTAATTTTAATTCTATTTAATTTTATTAATTCCCATGTATATGGGAGATCTGTTATTACCGGCTAATTGTATTGTACATACAATATACATAATATGTTGTACATAGCATTTTTCTAAGATTCCGGTTATCAAACTGACAGACTGACAGATAATGTTTGTTCAATCAGTTTATGAACAATCTCAAATTTTTCCCACTGAAATCTAAGGGTTGGTGACCACATACCTTGAATAATAATGGATATGTCATGTGGTACCGTAACAATCCAGTAGATGGGGAGACATATTAAGAAACTTCAACAAAGGAATTTGAACACATGACTTGCCATTTGTAATTTCTATTGATGTCGATCTTCTGGACCGTTTGCATACATAAACACATAATAAACAAACTAAGATCAATGTCATGGGTGTTACTGTCAACATATAATAGTCATATTTCCCAGAGTAAGTGTGATGGTGCTTCTGTAGTTGGTTTGCCATGATACACAAACGATGACACTACAATAACACATTGTGATCACCATTCAGTTTAGATAACAGTGTGTACACATATGAATGGGAGGGGTCAATGACTCAACGCAATTTGCCGAGTATACACCAGAGGATAACGGATATCAAGTTCTTGGAATAGACTTTGGCATTGTATTCTAATGCGAACCAGTCAAGCTTAGATTGTCTATATCTCTTTCACGTTCATTTTCAGATCGTGGTACCCTGTCCAATGAATGTTTTACATACAATACTGTAACGTTTGAAAAGTATATATCCTGTAATGTTCACGGTCACATTGTTTATAAGTAGTGCAGTAGCAGTCTTGATCATCTGCAAACCATTTGATTCTGCTTTCATGTTATAAATTATTTCAAAGATTGTAACACCCTGTGTAACGCTTCAAGCATAGCTCCATTCAAGCAAAGGACTAATTCGACTGAACCACTCACAATTCCGTATTTGGTTGGTTTTGCTGGAGGAACGAAAGACGATCCCGGAACTTTCCAAATACGTGATCAGTGGACCAGTACATAGCCGGCTGTGGACGTTTTAATGCAAGCTTAAATATTAGTTGTAAATACAGTTACACTATTTATAGCTACTCAATGTTTCACATGTAAAAATTATAAGAAACTAGTATACTAAGAACTTTCATGTAGTATACTCATGAACATGCTGAGCCAGGCCATCATTTACTCAGCAATAATCTCCCTCCATGTTGGACCAGGCTTCACTCTCTGTCTGAATCTGGCATTCAAATGTGTCTGGGAGACTATCATTTATATGAGAAATATAAGACAAAATAGCTAAAAGAGCCCCACTCAGTAGAATCGGGACAAAGTCGACTGTCGGCCCAGGAGCTGGTTCAGAAAAAGTCGTTTCTGCAACTTTGGTTTCCCGGCGCTGAAATCTCGCCGTCGGTACTGTCTTCACTCAAACTATCGATGCTTACATTGAGTAAGTTCTGACACGACCGTATCGAACGTCCGTTAGGTAGTTGACGAGAGGCGATGCAGGTTCAATTCAGTAGGAGACACAACAGTAGGAGAAACAACAACAGGAGAAACAACAGTATGAGAAACAACATTATAAGCAACAACAGCAGGAGCAACACCAGTAGGAGCAACAGCAGCAGGAGCAACAACAGTAGGAGCAACAACAGTATGAGCAACAACAGTATGAGCAACAACAGTATGAGCAACAACAGTGGGAGCAACAACAGTAGGAGCAACAACAGTATGATCAACAACAATATGAGCAACAACAGTAGGAGCAACATACATTAGGAGCGACAACAGTATGATCAACAACAGTAGGAGCGGAGCAACAACAGTAGGAGCAACAACAGTAGGCATATCAACAGTAGGAGCAAACAACAGTAGGAGCAACAACAGTAGGCATATCAACAGTAGGAGTAAACAACTGTAGGAGCAACAACAGTAGGAGCAACAACAGTAGGAGCAACAACAGTAGGCGCATCAAAAACAGCAGGAGCAACAACAGTAAGAGCAACAACAGTAGGAGCAGCAACAGTAGGAGCAACAACAGTAGAAGCAACAACAGTAGGCGCATCAACAGTAGGAGCAAACAACAGTAGGAGCAACATCAGTAGGAGCAACATCATATGAGCAACAGCATAGGAGCAACAACAGTAGGAGCAACAACAGTAGGCGCATCAACAGTAGGAGCAAACAACAGTAGGAGCAACAACAGTAGAAGAAACAACAGTAGGAGCATCAACAGTAGGAGCAAACAACAGAAGGAGCAACAGCATAGGAGCAACAACAGTAGGAGCAACAGCAGTAGGAGCAACAACAGCTGGAGCAACACCAATAGGAGCAACACCAATAGGAGCAACAGCAGTAGGAGCAGCAACAGTAGGAGCAACAACAGTAGAAGCAACAACAGTAGGCGCATCAACAGTAGGAGCAAACAACAGTAGGAGCAACATCACTAGGAGCAACATCATATGAGCAACAGCATAGGAGCAACAACAGTAGGCGCATCAACAGTAGGAGCAAACAACAGTAGGAGCAACAACAGTAGAAGAAACAACAGTAGGAGCATCAACAGTAGGAGCAAACAACAGAAGGAGCAACAACAGTAGGAGCAACAGCAGTAGGAGCAACAACAGCTGGAGCAACACCAATAGGAGCAACACCAATAGGAGCAACAGCAGTATGAGAACAAGAGTAGGTACATCAACAGTAGGAGCAACAAAAGCTGGACCAACAACAGTAGGAGCAACAACAGTAGGAACAACAACACTAGGAGCAAACAACTGTATGAGCAACAATAGTAGGGGCAACAACAGTAGGCATATCAACAGTAGGAGCAACAACAGTAAGAGCAACAACAGTAGGAGCAACACCAATATGAGCAACAACAGTAGGAGCAACAACAGCTGGATCAATATCAATATGAGCAACAAATGTATGAGAACAAGAGTAGGCGCATCAACAGTAGGAGCAACAACAGCTGGAGCAACAACATTAGGAGCAACAACAGTAGGAGCAACAACAGTAGGAGTAGCAACAGTAGGAGCAACAACATTAGGAGCAACAGCAGTAGGAGCAAACAACAGTAGGAGCAAACAACAATATGAGCAACAACAGTAGGCACATCAACAGTAGGAGCAACAACAGTAGGAGCAACAACAGTAGGCACATCAGCAGTAGGAGCAAACAACAGTAGGAGCAACAACAGTAGGCGCATCAACAACAGCAGGAGCAACAACAGTAAGAGCAACACCAGTATGAGCAACACCAATATGAGTAACAACAGTAGGAGCAACAACAGCTGGATCAACATCAATATGAGCAACAAAAGTATGAGAACAAGAGTAGGCGCATCAACAGTAGGAGCAACAACAGCTGGAGCAACAACAGTAGGAGCAACAACAGTAGGAGCAGCAACAGTAGGAGCAACAACAATAGAAGCAACAACAGTAGGCGCATCAACAGTAGGAGCAAACAACAGTAGGAGCAACATCAGTAGTAGCAACATCATAGAAGCAACAACAGTAGGAGCAACAACAGTAGGCGCAACAACAGTATGAACAACAACATTAGGAGCAACAACAGTATGAGAAACCACAATAGGAACAACAAGCAGTAGGAGCAACACTAGTAGGAGCAACAACAATATGTGTAACAACAATTTGAGCAACAACAGTATGAGAACAAGAGTAGGAGCAACACCAATATGAGCAACAACAATATGAGCAACAACAATATGAGCAACAACAATATGAGCAACAACAGCTGGAGCAACACCAAACAACAGTATGAGAACAAGAGTAGGCGCATCAACAGTATGAGAACAAGAGTAGGAGCAACAACAATATGAGCAACAACAGTTGGAGTAACATGAATATGAGCAACACCATTAGGAGCAACAACAGTAGGAGCAACAACAGTATGAGCAAACAATAGTAGGAGCAAACAATAGTAGGAGCAACATCAATAGGAGCAACAACAATATGAGCAACATCAATAGGAGCAACAACAATATGAGCAACATCAATAGGATCAACAACAATATGAGCAACAATAGTAGGAGCAAACAATAGTAGGAGCAAACAATAGTAGGAGCAACATTAATTGGAGCAACAACAATATGAGCAACATCAATATGAGCAACAACAATATGAGCAACAATAGTAGGAGCAAACAGTAGTAGGAGCAACAACAATAGGAGCAACAACATAATGAGAACAAGAGTAGGAGCAACAATAGGAGCAACAACATTAGGAGCAACAAAATAGGAGCAACAACAGTAGGAGCAAACAATAGTAGGAGCAACAACAATAGAAGCAACAACAATATGAGCAACAACAGTAGGAGCAACAACAATAGGAGCAACAACAGTAGGAGCAACAACAATAGGAGCAACAACAGTAGGAGCAACAACAATAGGAACACACAGTAGGAGCAACAGCAGTAGGCGCAACAAGAGTGGGAGCAAACAACAGTAGGAGCAACAACAGTAGGAGCAACACCAATATGAGCAACAACAGTATGAGAACAAGAGTAGGCGCATCAACAGTAGGAGCAACAACAGCTGGAGCAACAACAGCTGGAGCAACAACAGTAGGAGCAACAACAGTAGGAGCAACAACAGTCGAAGCAACAACAGTAGAAGCAACAACTGTAGGCGCATTGACAGTAGGAGCAACAGCATATGAGCAACAACAGTAGGAGCAACAACAGTAGGCGCATCAACATTAGGAGCAAACAACAGTATGAGCAACAACATTATGAGCAACAACAGCTGGAGCAACACCAATATGAGCAACAACAATATGAGAACAAGAGTAGGCGCATCAATAGTAGGAGCAACAACAGCTGGAGCAACAACAGTAGGAGCAACAACAGTAGGAGCAACAACAGTAGAAGCAACAACAGTAGGCGCATCAACAGTAGGAGCATACAACAGTAGGAGCAACAGCATAGGAGCAACACCAGTAGGAGCAACAACAGTAGGCGCATCAACAGTTGGAGCAAACAACAGTAGGAGCAACAACATTAGGCGCATCAACAACAGCAGGGGCAACAACAGTAGGAGCAACAACAACATGAGTAACAACAATAGGAGCATACAACAGTATGAGAACAAGAGTAGGAGCAACAACAATAGGAGCAACACCAGTAGGAGCAACAACAATAGGAGCAACATTAATTGGAGCAACATCAATATGAACAACAACAGTAGGAGCAACAACAGTAGGAGCAACAACAGTAGGAGCAACAACAGTAGGAGCAACAACAATAGGATCAACAGCAACAACAGCTACATTAAATAACAGCAGCAACAACATCAGCAGCATAAACAGCAACAGCATTAGCAGCAGAAGCATTTACAAGTTTTGTGTGATATTTTGCGAAACTTTCATGCTTTGCAAAATCAGACATACCGTTGAACACAATGCATATCATTACCGTTATCAGCTTAGCTAATTAGCATACATTTTGCATAAATTATGCTAATAAGGGAAACAATAATGTTTGTGCATAATTATTAAAACAAAGATTAATCGCTCTCGAAATCTCAATCCTGATGATATCCTACGTCATTATTAGTGTAAGATTGGAATTTCCACTAGTTGAACATATTCCGCTGATCAAGACAGGACATTAAATCCTACCTTATAATATTCAACACAAATCTTCTTTTAGTTTATGATTTGAAACCGAGTGCACAATTCATGTCGTTTGCCATAGCAGTGTGAAACTGGGATGCATGTATATATAGGCAATACAATATGGTTAAACTACATAATAGGTGATATAGTGGATATCTGTGGAAATACAAATTTCGGTGATCACTCGATGAAATAAAATCCTATCTTATACGAGTAAACACAAATCTTTTTCTTTTATGATTTCCCTAAATATGTTGGCTAATATAATAGTTGTTTTCAAATTATATTCATTTTAACTGCTCTGCCTGGAGCCTCATTGCACTACAATACACAACCGCACAACCAATTTTGTTAGTGTGAACATACATCTAATAACATCTAATAAGAAATAGTTCCTGTATAATCTTCAAGTTAATTTCAGTTGCTATCAAAATTAAAAGCTAGAGACAAAACAACTTCATTACAATAGATTACTTAATAATTAGCTGTTCATGATTGTCAGAAAATAGCTAAAATACAAAAGTACATCTAACCGCACAGGAATACGAAAAGCAACTGGTGGCAGAAAAAATGCCATCTTTCACTGTTTCAAAGTGGTATAAGATGGAGTTTTCTTTCACCGAGAAAATTATTCATTTGGAAGCATAAAAGAAATTGAGTTTATGGTAAATTCTGACTACAATAGAAGAAGATTAAAACACGGTAAAACGAGATATAATGCTCTTGGTTGACTATTAACCAAATTTAACATCTCACTGCACGTTGTGCCCTTATAAATATGTATTATATATCAACTTTAAAGTACCGCCCCCAGTTGAAATGATATTTTGTTAATAAAAACGGGCATAGAACGAAATTTGTGTTTGTTTGTTCTGGTTTGACGCCTTTATCAGCATAAGTTTGTGCTATATCACCGGCGAACAGCTTCCTTCATATGTCGACTCTCCAGCAAGTATTGGCGGAGGGAGAACCCGGGTGCCCCCATGAGCATTCTTGTAGGCACGGAAGAGCACACGGACGGCCTCACGAATGGGTGTTTAAGTGGCTATTAAAATAATATATGCCCAGTATGCCTCCGTGGTCGTGTGGTTAAGGTAGCTGACTTGCATACCAGTGTAACCTATCATTACTGATGATCATTGGTTCGAGCCCTGTTCAGACCGCCGTGTCTGTTTATATGAAAAAGTTGGCAGTTTCTTACAGAGGTTGGTGCACCAAGTACTGGTTCAGAGCTGGAGCCTGTCTATAGGAAAGGTGTTGTTAGGTAAACTGCCCGTCGCTGGGCAACCGGTAGTGACGTTAAATAAGCTAAATAAATAATGGCCACTCCTCCAGGTATAACTATCCACACCGGGCACGTCAGTACCTATTGGCACAGCCCACAGCAGGAAAGTGGGTCAAGGGCTTCGTTGATGTCAGCCTCGTTATCGGATCAGTAGAAGCCGTATCGACTCAGTAATGAGTGACTTATACAAATTAAATTACTTGGCGGATAGCGGACGGACAGATAACCGCGGATAGCTGGCTAGCGAGTGGTTTTTATCCTATACTCATTTCTGGAGTCAGCGGGATGCGGTTTTTACCTGATGCGACAGCATGGAGGACCCAAGCGAAACAACCGGAACCATTCCTGTTGCTGTAAGCTGACAACTGGTGGAGGGAAGGATGTGACCATAAAAGTGACCGTATCGAACCCAGGACTTGCCATCATGAAGAGCAAGAAGATACCACATCAAGATGTGTTTTTATCGAACCCGGGACCGTTCGATTTTAAATCCGACGCTCTACCAGTTGACGACGTACGCCATAATTCATAGCCTAATACATATTTAGTTATGAACATCCTCCTTAGTACTTCAATTTAAGGTCCGTGGCCGAGTGGTTAAGGTTGTCGATTTCAAATCACTTGCTTCTTACCGCTGTGGGTTCGAATCCATGTTCGAATTATTTCATGTTGAGGACTGCTCAGAGGGGCACCCGGGGTCATCTCCACCTAGCTGTTGGTGCATCTTCAAACCCAAACAATCAAATAGTCCACCAATGTTCATGCGTAACTATTAACCCTTTCAACACCACATACCTCTAAATAGACTTACAAAAAGTGTAAATCCAGATGAGTCGACTCGTAACGAGCCGTCTCATCAGGATCTGCCATTTTTGTCAGTCACGAGCCGGCTCGAAAATGATCCATTTTGATAAATGAACTGGTCCAAATGTAATGTTCTTATTAATGTATTGGTCTAAACATACCATGCAGCACAGTCACCATGTCAGTTAGAATGGGTTAATAACTTGTAGTTCCAATGCGAGAACTTTGTTTCAAGAAAATATAATTATGTATAATTGAACGAAAATTATTATTTGCTGTCTTACAAACAAGGTAATTGAATTTGTCCATAACAAGTCTAATTCGATTTGCATTAAACAACATGAAAATCCACTTTTCTCCCTGCGGGCATTGGCAGGATAATCAAGTTTACTTCAAGCACATTGACATCATTACTGCCTATATCAACTGATTTGAAAACTTCTACTATGATATCACGATTATCATATATGGTTTCATGAACATCGACCAGGACATGTTCAGTTTTCATGCGAGCAACCGATCTATTTTATTTACGGAAGACCGGTGGTGACACAAGTGTACACTTTTCAGTCTCATGAATTCAAGATTACAGTCCAGTACCCGAGGTTATAAAACTATTCTCAAATCTCAAACTCAAGTTTAAGTAATTTGATTGGTTGAATCCGAGTTTTACACTCAACATAACCAACCAGAAGCTTGAGACTGAGCTTGAAATTGGAGAAAAGTGTTATAACCTCGGGACTGGCTGCATGTTTTTCTCACCTGAGTTACAACACGATATAGTATTTAATAAGATAAGAGAAATTTTATTTTGAGCACAGACGGATCTGTAGTCCAGTGGTAACACGCTGGACTGGTAATCCAGGGATCGCAGGTTCGATCCCCCGTCTGACCCTAATAAAATTAACAGTCTTTCAGATGGGACGCTAAACCGAGGTCTCGTGTCGCTGCTTTACACTGTACACGTAAAAGAACCAGAGGAGATTCTGGAATGGGTCTCTGTCTGTATCATGAACTATCCTCCAAAATCTAAAATAACTAATCTCTTCAGGAGGCGTCTCTCATATGGGCAACCGGTAGCAACGATAAATAAACGTAAAAACACAATTTATTTTGAGTCGGCAAGATAGCAACAGTACAACACAAGCTCTGGGTGAGCTTTGATTAGACTATATATAACATAAAATAATGGTAGCATCTATAAAATTAGAATCCCTGATAATATGAGAACTGTGTTGCACTAATGCGCGATACCTAGATATTGACCCTGGAGACATATACATGGCCCGTGCACACATATTAGGTCAACGAAATCCCAGACAACAACACCAGAGATGGCCAATTATTGTGAATTTCAGGGACTACTGCGACACTGAGTCAATTATGAGTCGCGTACCATTTTCTGTAGATTTCGACCTGCCTCGTGAAATCCAGGAGGCTCGATCCCGTATTTGGCCTCAGTACAAACTGTTGAAAAATAACTCGCCTCAGTCAACAATACAGATTGTGTTCTCAGCCAAACTTTTACAAGATGGAAAATTGGTAATGGATGAAATGTCAGATTGTCACAGATTGATCAATTAACATGCGACCAATCAACACCGAGCATGACGTCACAGGAGGTACAACTATCCTGTGATTCAGTACCTACAACTAGATGTACAATTCAACACAGTGGCGATGGATTCCATCAGGAATGAGGTCTCGAGAGTGATTATTATAAGTTGAAATAACTTGTTTAGCAATCGAGCTAAAATAAATTTGTATAAACTCCTTCGTGGCGATGGATTCCATCAGGAATGAGGTCTCGAGAGTGATTATTATAAGTTGAAATAACTTGTTTAGCAATCGAGCTAAAATAAATTTGTATAAACTCCCTCGTGGCGATGGATTCCATCAGGAATGAGGTCTCGAGAGTGATTATTATAAGTTGAAATAACTTGTTTAGCAATCGAGCTAAAATAAATTTGTATAAACTCCTTCGTGGCGATGGATTCCATCAGGAATGAGGTCTCGAGAGTGATTATTATAAGTTGAAATAACTTGTTTAGCAATCGAGCTAAAATAAATTTGTATAAACTCCCTCGTGGCGATGGATTCCATCAGGAATGAGGTCTCGAGAGTGATTATTATAAGTTGAAATAACTTGTTTAGCAAT
Organism: Archivesica marissinica; assembly: GCA_014843695.1. Taxonomy (NCBI): domain Eukaryota; kingdom Metazoa; phylum Mollusca; class Bivalvia; order Venerida; family Vesicomyidae; genus Archivesica; species Archivesica marissinica. The sequence goes on along the minus strand of CM026399.1, from coordinate 44,400,296 downwards.
CGAGCTAAAATAAATTTGTATAAACTAAGACAGTGGCAATATACATATAAATGAACAAATCGGTAAAAGTAACATTATAAATAACTTACCCCAGGTGCCACAGGTCAGTGCACATGGATCACTGAATGTAAGCAATATCCCACATGCCCCTTTTCCATTCTTTAGCCCTTTTACTCACCCGAATGTGGCTCACAGTAAAGTAAATCCAGGCCAGATTAAAAATCCCTTTCACTTGCACTTATCAGTCCCTTGTGTTTTCCAGCAATCTAACCCGCAGGTGCAACTCCAACCGACTCATTTAGTCCCAGCGCACAACATGTACAACATGTACCACTATTACCCAGGATATCGCGCCCCGAATATATCCAATGGAGACTCAAACACCTGCCACTTGTAGTCAGACACACTGCGGAACTGTTGGCAATCCACTCGTGCCAGGTACACTTGTTGACATCCCACAAACTGCACAATGTCAGAATGGATATATTCCTTCGGTAAATCCAGTTTGTGACGTCCCGTGCTGTACCACAATCACACTTCCCTCAGCTGAAAATACTCTGGCAGTAAATCCCCCCATCCCATAGTCCTGTAAGCAATGAAATCCCAGTCATAGCTGCACTTCCAAATTCACAAACTACTGTTGAAACTGACGAAACAGAACTCAAATCCGTGGCCACTAGTGATAGTGCGAGTCAGCGAACCGAGTCACACTGTGGTGGCACGTCAAAACTTCCCATAGCAAGGGGACGTGCACGAAACTCATGTGCATTCTCAAGGTCAGAAAAACATTCAAACTCCGCCATTCCGTACAGGAGAGAAAGCATAAGTACAACACGAAGCAAGACAGATCGGGTTTTACCCGATGCTATAAATAAACCGTGTACTCCAGTGAATCAAAACAAACAAGCCGAACGTGAGCAATTGACACGTGATGGGGTTTCCCCTACATGTGCGAAAATAGGACACTATGTCAACACTGAGAAGGTCTTGCTGCGTTGTGCATGATTGAACATTCAGGGTATTTCAACAAAACGGACACATAAATTACTGTCTCCAGAAATAAGAGATATATTTAACAATCATGACATTGTGTTATTTACAGAAACTTGGATAAATCAATTTTCGGATTTATCTGTTGAATGTTTCGAGCATTTTAATCTAAACAGGTCGGACAATAAAGCCTCTAGCAAACGCTCCTCGGGTGGTATAATTATATACGTTCGAAATGAGTTCGTCTCTTGTGATACTGTAATTTTTCATAGTGAAGATGGTATTATCTGTATTAAGATAAACGGTTTTAAACTTGGCCTACATGATGACTTATTTGTTTGTTTATGCTACATTATACCCGAACAGAGCAGCCGACAAACCATGATCGAATCCAGTACTTATGACAGATTATTCGAGCATATTGTTAGTTTAGATTCAAAACATGAACATGGCTTTAATTTTATCCTCTGCGGTGATATGAACTCACATACCTCCGAGTGTCCAGACTTTGTAGTTGATGATAATTACTCTCATGTTGATGTTTTGCCATACGAGTATTATACTGGTGGAAATATTTAACATTATTCACAAGATAAATGCCACTTGAATACTAATGGTTTAGTTTTGTTGGATTTGTGTAGACAAACAGGCGTAGGGCCTACGTATTTTAAACGGTCGATTTGGTAACGACAAAAATATTGGTTGTCAAGTGCTGTTGACTATGTTATTAGCACACATAATTTATTTCAGTATGTTGATTATTTTAATATTGCTGATCCTATATCTGATCACTGTTTAGTTGATCTTACATTAGTATTTGGTACACAGGGATTCGGCACGTTTGGGGGTACTAGTATATATATTTAAGCACAGGGATTCGGCACGTTTGGGGGTACTAGTATATATATTTAAGCACAGGGATTCGGCACGTTTGGGGGTACTAGTATATATATTTAAGCACAGGGATTCGGCACGTTTGGGGGTACTAGTATATATATTTAAGAACAGGGATTCGGCACGTTTGGGGGTACTAGTATATATATTTAAGCACAGGGATTCGGCACGTTTGGGGGTACTAGTATATATATTTAAGTACAGGGATTCGGCACGTTTGGGGGTACTAGTATATATATTTAAGCACAGGGATTCGGCACATTTGGGCGTACTAGTATATATATTTAACACAGGGGATTCGGCACGTTTGGGGTACTAGTATATATATTAAGCACAGGGATTCGGGCACGGTTTGGGGTACTAGTATATGTATTTAAGCACAGGGATTCGGCCGTGTGGGGGTACTATATATATTTTAAGCCCAGGATTCGGCACGTTTGGGGGTACAGTATAGATATTTAAGTACGGGATTCGGCACGTTTGGGGGTACTAGTATATATATTAAGCACAGGGATGCGGCACGTTGGGGGTACTAGGCTATATATTTAAGTACAGGGATTCGGCACGTTTGGGGGTACTAGTATATATATTTAAGTACAGGGATTCGGCACGTTTGGGGGTACTAGTATATATATTTAAGTACAGGGATTCTACTCTGTGTGATGTCAGATTTCGCATCGATCAGTGAAATGGCCTTATCTGAAACAATGTTGTACAAATCTGTCCAAATATAACGCCTACCCCGAGTCTTTATATTGTTCTTCAACTAAAACACAACTTTAAGCTGCGTGCATGTATACTTTGCAAACAATTGCCACATACATTGGCCATAGCAGGTCACATTTCCATTCTAGGACACGGGTTCTGTCAGCAACAAAATCAAATCTTCGACGGGAGAGTTTTAACTGTGAATAACATTATCAATAGAATATGTCTCCACTAACGTGTAGGTTTATTCGGCAAAAATGTACCTCATTTGTACATTTATACATTATTACTATATTATTAATACATTTAATGCCATATTTACTATCATTATTTAATAATATTTTTGAAATTGGATATTTTCCCGAGTCCTGGTCAGATGGTTTTGTAGTGCCGTTACATAAAAAGGGCAGTATAAATGATGAAAATAACTATAGAGGAATAACATTGCTTAGTATGTTAGGGAAGCTTTATACACGTGTTTTAAATAACCGATTAACAGAATGAGCTGAAATGTATAGTGTGTATATAAAGGCACAGACAGGCTTTCGTTCGAAATTAGGTACGGTGGATAATATTTTTGCTTTACATGGTTTAATAAATCATGTGATTAATAGTGGTAAGCATTTATATTGTGCATTTATAGACTTTAGTAAAGCCTTTGATTATGTAAATCGTGATCATTTGTGGTCCAAATTAATCCAGCTAGGTATCAAAGGAAACATTTTAAACATTATTAACTCGATGTATATAGCAGTGAAATCAAGAGTTAAGTATTATAACCAGTTACGTGACAATTTCGAAGTCATTCTAGGAGTAAGACAGGGTGAATGTTTATCACCTTTCCTTTTTGCAATGTATATCAATGACATCGAAGATATGTATATTAAACATCGGTTTGAGGGTATCGATGTTAATATGTTCAAAGTGTTTTTAATACTGTATGCTGATGATATAGTCATATTTGCAACTAGTAGTGCTGAATTACAAGGTAGTCTAGATTTATTATGGGAGTATTGTAATAAATGGAAACTGGTGGTTAATACCAAAAAACCAAGGTTATGATATCCAGGAAAGGTGGTCGTTTACCAGAAAACATAAACTTTTATTATGATGGTGGTATTGTTGAAATTGTCAATAAATTTGTTTACCTTGGCATAGTTTTCACTACAGGTGGCGCATTCTCTGAAGCTCAAAGTACATTAGCTGGTCAAGCACTTAAAGCTATTTTTAAAATGGAAAAATATTTATATAAGTTTACTGATGTATCTGTTAAACATAGGTTAAACTTGTTTGATAAGCTAATATTACCTATTCTTACTTATGGTAGTGAAATATGTTTTTTTTTATCAAGGTAAGTCGATAGAACGATTACATATGCAGTTTTGCAGACGATTATTAGGAGTAAAGAAAAACACGCATAATGATTTTATTTACGGTGATTTAGGCAGGTTGCCACTACAGAATATGAGATATTTCAATATTATAAAATTTCGGAGTAAGATTTTAAGGACAAATGAAGATAAATATACTAAAAAAGTGTATTTAATGTTGATGCAAGACGCAACAGCTTACCCTAACAGGACAAACTGGTGTTCATTAATTAGAGATTTATTATGTACTCTTGGGTTTTATGAAGCTTGGCTTTTTCAAAATGTTGGAAATGTTGACTTATTTTTAATTACTGTAAAACAAAGAATTAAAGACCATTTCTTACAAAACTGGTCAGGTAGACTGAACGAATCGAGTAGGGCGTTATTGTATAGATATGTTTCACATAATAGGTGTCAACCATATTTAGATATTGTTACTGTTAAGAAATTTCGTGTATGTTTAGCCCGTTTACGTTTATCGCCACACAGACCTTTTATTGAAAATGATCGATGGACACAACAATTAAGGACACCAGTAAACGAAAGAAAATGTAACTCATATAATAGTCTAGAAGATGAATTTCACTTTGTATTAGAATGTAACTTGTATTGTGATTTGAGAAAGCTGTTTATTCCGAGATATTACTGGAGACGTCCCAATATGCATAACTTTGTTGAATTAATTAATAGTGAAAATAAACAGGTTATTAAAAATGTAAGTATATATATAGAACAATCATTTACCTTAGGACAAATGAGTTGTATACTGGATAATAACGTGTTAGAATATAATATGTTATATGATAAGTCCAATATAATACCAATATAACTTGATTTATGTACTGAAATACACGTCTTTCATAAACATGGTAAGTACAAGTAAATGTTATTAGTGTTAAGAATGAAAGAATATACATGTACTTTAGTGTCAAATATTTTGTATGGAACGTAATGTGATGCAGAAATAATTCAAATGTTAAGGTTAGAATAAAGTAAGAGTGTATGCGTGTTATTTATGTTCTCCAGTGTATCAAGTCAATAATACATGCGTATTATATTTGCTGTACGTTCATAACTTTACTGTTACATCGGTTTAAAGTCCCATCTTAAAGACTGTTAATTTCATAAGGGTCAGACGGGGGATCGAACCTGCGATCCCTGGATTACTGAAATTAACAGTCTTTCAGATGGGACGTTAAACCGAGGTCTCGTGTCAATGGTTTACACCGTGCACATAAAAGAAGCAGAGGAGACTCTGGTATAGGTATATGTCTGTGTCATTGCACTATCTTCCACAAATCTAAAATGACTAATCTCTTCAGGAGGCGTCGCTCATATGTTGCAACCGGTAGCGGCGACCGTCTGAGCACTGCTGGAAAATGAGGGTTCTATACTATCTCCCTGGGGACGGATACGTGGGTTGTTTTTAACACGTTAGAATGTAAATATGTGCTACGTCAAATAATTCTCTAAGAACAACTAAAGCACTCCCCCGTAGATGGACCTACGTGCCTCTATGATATGATTATAATTATATAATGATTGGGTGAAATCTGAGAAATGTTACATAAATTGTCTTAATTTCGGAAACCATATTACCTCGTCTGAAACTAGATCACACTTAAATCCTTGTGTTTATAGGTCAGTGATAAGTCTTTCTCGTGACATGATACAGTTGATGTGCATAATAATACAATAGTGTTGTACTAAATGAACACGCGGATTAACTGACATTTAGTGTGTCGCATTTAGCAACATTCTAACAAATACAATATCCTCGGATTCAACTAGCATATAAGCAGATTGCATACTTTCATGTACACTTTTTTAATACTTTGTTAGATATGTTCCTCTCCTTTCGGTGGAGATTTAGAGCAAATCGCAAATTCTGGTTCAAAGTTCATTCGGTCCAGTGTTGTATGTATTGTGAGATGGCATTACTTCTCGCTGCGTCAGTATTGCGCAACTTCTTAATGTTGTCATGCATCACTTCCACCGGTGTAGGTGGCGATCGTATGACTGACCTACTTGGCCGTTTGTTTGGTGTATCTATTCCGCTATGATTGACGAAACTTTCAATGGATGCTTGCCCCACAATTTGGTCTGATTTTCTCGGATTTCTCCGATTATTACTTGTTGGCGATTTGATCTGGGGCACAGCATGGGGTTGGTAGACCATTCTTTTTCAATTGGTTCATCATTGATATTGCCGTATGTTACCTGAGGTCCTCGGGCGTCTTCCTTGTCTTTACTAGATGAGCGTAGATCATCTTTTGGGGCTTCGGAGGTCTCCGGAGGTCTCTCCGGAGGGACTCGAAATCAGTGTCTGACTGACCATTGTCAATATCGCACTCTCCATTTTTGTGTCCATAATGGCCACACTGGATACATTTCCAGTCATTTTGGCAGGACGATACATGGTGTCCTGTTTCAAGGCATTTTGAGCACTTCACAGTTTTTTAGTTTATTATTTGGTTCCTATGTATTACCTTAGCTTTGAACTGGCCAAACGTCATACATCTGTTTAGTGGTGTTTTCAGTGTTGTCTCTTTTATTACGATCAAACGATCACCGGTTTCGCAATTCGTTAGTTTATTGTTTATTCGGAGCTTCTCTCGAGTCGCGGAAATAACATCTAGGCCTTTCAGGATGAATACTCGTGTTATGATCCCATCGTCCGCTGAAAGTGGTATATTTAGTTTATACAAATTTATTTTAGCTCGATTGCGAAACAATTTCTTGCAACTTATATTAATCACTCTCGAGACCTCATTCCTGATGGAATCAATCGCCACGAGGGAGAGAGAAGAGGCAACGTGGAATTTAAATGCCTTGCCTAAGGGCACAATCGTAACAGCTCCAGCGGGGCTCGAACTCCAGACCTTTCGCACATGAAGCGAACGTGCATCCACTGCGCTATCACGACTTCCACAAGAAAGTGGTATATCTTGTACACGAACACGAACAGTGTTCTCTCCATCAAATATAAACGGGGTTGTACTCAATATTGGGAGGGTCCTTCCCCTTAGGGTTAACCCTTTCGTAATTAGGGCAACTTTGTCTTCAATGAAGATGACCTATATAATTACGCTTAGGGAGTATTCAGTGGCAGTAACTGACCGTTGTCTCTCATTGGTCATACTATCAAACGTATCATATGTCACCGGATAGTTGTAGTCGTTGTACAGATAGACGTATATTTTTCAGCATATAGTATATATATAGGAAATCCACACAGCTTTCACATCAAATGTTACTGAGCATGTCCCAATGTCAGGGCGTATCTTTGTGTTCTGGCTGCCATGCCTGTTGCGACGGCGACCGATGAACGTTCATTTAGCACAATGTTCCATGTGGAAATATATCTGAGGAGCACAAGTGTCAATAAAACGCCTTTGTCGACTTGGGCATTTCAACTAGCCTGGGAATATATTTTAACACCGAGACTATTAAATTTTAGTTACTTTCGGCGGGTGTACTAGCCCCACTTTGTGGCTCTAGTTACCTCCCCTGACACTAGTCCCACTTTGTGGCTCTAGTTACCTCCCCTGACACTAGTCCCACTATGTGGCTCTAGTTACCTCCCCTGACACTAGTCCCACTGTGTGGCTCTAGTTACCTCCCGTCATCCACAGAATTAGGCCTATATAAGGAAGGCTTTTGACGTGTTAATACATGCAGGTTCGATCCCCCGTCTGACCCTAATAAAATTAACAGTCTTTCAGATGGGACTTTAAACCGAGGTCTCGTGTCGGTGCTGTACACCGTGCACGTAAAAGAACCAGAGGAGATTCTGGAATGGGTCTCTGTCTGTATCATTGCACTATCCTCCAAAAATCTAAAATTACTAATCTCTTCAGGAGGCGTCGCTCATATGGGCAACAGGTAGCGACGATAAATAAACGGTCACTTTTATGGTCACATCCTCCACTCCACCAGTTGTCAGCTTACAGCAACAGGAATGGTTCCGGTTGTTTCGCTTGGGTCCTCCACGATGTCGCATCAGGTAAAAACCGCATCCCGCTGACTCCAGAAATGAGTATAGGATAAAAACTACTCGCCAGCCAGCTATCCACCGTTATCTGTCCGTCTGCTATCCGCCGTTATCTGTCCGTCTGCTATCCGCCGCTATCTGTCCGTCTGCTATCCGCCAAGAATTTTAGTTTGTATAAGTCACTCATTACTGAGTCGATACGGCTTCTACTGATCCGATAACGAGGCTGACATCAACGAAGCCCTTGACCCACTTTCCTGCTATGGGCTGTGCCAATAGGTCCTGACGTGCCCGGTGTGGATAATTATACTTGGAGGAGTGGCCATTATTTATTTAGCTTATTTAACGTCACTACCGGTTGCCCAAATGAGCGACGGGCAGTTTACCTAACAACATATTTCCTATAGAGAGGCTCCAGCTCTGAACCAGTACTTGGTGCACCAACCTCTGTAAGAAACTGCCAACTTTTTCATATAAACAGACACGGCGGTCTGAACAGGGCTCGAACCAATGACCATCAGTGATGATAGGTTACAATGGTATGCAAGTCAGCTACCTTAACCACACGACCAGGGGGGAATAATGGGCATATATTATTTTAATAGCCACATATACACCCATTTGTGAGGCCGTCCGTGTGCTCTTCCGTGCCTACAAGAATGCTCATGGGGGCACCCGGGTTCTCCCTCCGCCAATACTTGCTGGAGAGTCGACATATGAAGGAAGCTGTTCGCCGGTGATATAGCCCAAACTTATGCTGATAAAGGCGTCAAACCAGAACAAACAAGCACAAATTTCGTTCTATGCCCGTTTTTATTAACAAAATATCATTTCAACTGGGGACGGTACTTTAAAGTTGATATATAATACATATTTATAAGGGCACGAAGTGCAGTGAGATGTTAAATTTGATTAATAGTCAACCAAGAGCATTATATCTCGTCTTATCGTGTTTTAATCTTCTTCTATTGTAGTCAGAATTTACCATAAACTCAATTTCTTTTATGCTTCCAAATGAATAATTTTCTCGGTGAATGAAAACTCCATCTTATACCGCTTTGAAATAGTGAAAGATGGCATCTTTTCGGCCACTGGATGCTTTTCGTATTATTGCGCTGTTAGATGTACTTTTGTATTTTACCTATTTTCTGACAATCATGAACAGCTAATTATTAAGTAATCTATTGTAATGAATTTGTTTTGTCTGTAGCTTTTAATTTTGACAGCAACTGAAATTAACTTGAAGATTATACAGGAACTATTTCTTATTAAATGTTATTAGATGTATGTTCACACTAACAAAAATGGTTGTGCGGTTGTGTATTGTAGTGCAATGAGGCTCCAGGCAGAGCAGTTAAAATGAATATAATTTGAAAACAAATATTATATTAGCCAACATATTTAGGGAAGTCATAAAAGAAAAAGATTTGTGTTTACTCGTATAAGATAGGATTTTATTTCATCGAGTGATCACCGAAATTTGTATTTCCACAGATATCCACTATATCACCTATTATGTAGTTTAACCATATTGTATTGCCTATATATACATGCATCCCAGTTTCACACTGCTATGGCAAACGACATGAATTGTGCACTCGGTTTCAAATCATAAACTAAAAAGAAGATTTGTGTTGAATATTGTAAGGTAGGATTTAATGTCCTGTCTTGATCAGCGGAATATGTTCAACTAGTGGAAATTCCAATCTTACACTAATAATGACGTAGGATATCATCAGGATTGAGAATTCGAAAGCGATTAATCTTTGTTTTAATAATTATGCACAAACATTATTGTTTCCCTTATTAGCATAATTTATGCAAAATGTATGATAACGGTAATGATATGCATTGTGTTCAACGGTATGTCTGACTTTGCAAAGCATGTCAGTTTCGCAAAATATCACACAATACTTGTAACTGCTTCTGCTGCTACTGCTGTTGTTGTTTATGCTGCTGATGTTGTTGCTGCTGTTATTTACTGTTGCTGTTGTTGCTGTTGATCCTATTGTTGTTGCTCCTACTGTTGTTGCTCATATTGTTGTTGCTCCTACTGTTGTTGCTCCTACTGTTGTTGCTCATATTGTTGTTGCTCCTACTGTTGTTGCTCCTATTGTTGTTGCTCCTACTGTTGTGCTCATACTGTTGGTGCGCCTATTGTTGTTGCTCCTACTGTTGGCGCGCCTATTGTTGTTGCTCCTACTGTTGTTGCTCCTATTGTTGTTGCTTCTACTGTTGTTGCTCCTATTGTTGTTGCTCATATTGTTGTTGCTTCTACTGTTGTTGCTCCTATTGTTGTTGCTCCTATTGTTGTTGCTTCTACTGTTGTTGCTCATACTGTTGTTGTTCCTATTGTTGTTGCTCCTACTGTTGTTGCTCCTATTGTTGTTGCTTCTACTGTTGTTACTCATAATGGTGTTGTTCCTACTGTTGTTGTTCCTATTGTTGTTGCTTCTACTGTTGTTGCTCATAATGTTGTTGTTCCTACTGGTGTTGTTCCTACTGTTGTTGCTCCTATTGTTGTTGCTCCTATTCTTGTTCTCCTACTGTTGTTGCTTCTATGCTATTGCTATATTGCTGTTGCTTCTACTGTTGTTGCTCCTACTGCTGTTGCTCCAGCTGTTGTTGCTCCTACTGTTGATGCGCCTACTCTTGTTCTCATACTGTTGTTGCTCCTACAATTGTTTGCTCCTACTGGTGTTGCTCCTACTGATGTTGCTCCTATTATTGTTGCTCCTACTGATGTTGATCATGTTGTTGTTGCTCCAGCTGTTGTTGTTCCTACTGCTGTGTTTCCTATTGGTGTTGCTCCTACTCTTGTTCTCATACTGATGTGTCTCCTATTGTTGTTGCTCCTATTGTTGTTGCTCCTACTGGTGTTGCTTATATTGTTGTTGCTCCTACTGTTGTTGCTCCTACTGTTGTGTACATACTGTTGTTGTTCCTACTGTTGTTGCTTCTATGCTATTGCTCTATTGCTGTTGCTTCTACTGTTGTTGCTCCTACTGCTGTTGCTCCAGCTGTTGTTGCTCCTATTATTGTTGCTCCTACTGATGTTGATCCTACTGTTATTGCTCCAGCTGTTGTTGCTCCTACTGCTGTGTCTCCTATTGTTGTTGCTCCTACTCTTGTTCTCATACTGATGTGTCTCCTATTGTTGTTGCTCATATCGTTGTTGCTCCTACTGTTGTTGCTCATATTGTTGTTGCTCCTACTGATGTTGCTCCTGCTGTTATTGCTCCTGATGTTGTTGCTCCTGCTGTTGTTGATCCAGCTGTGGTTGCTCCTACTGGTGTTGCTTCTACTGTTGTTGCTCCTACTGTTGTTGCTCATATTGTTGTTACTCATACTGATGTTGCTCCTACTGCTATGTCTCATATTGTTGTTGCTCCTACTGTTGTTGCTCATATTGTTGTTGCTCATATTGTTGTTGCTCCTACTGATGTTGCTCATATTGGTGTTGCTCATATTGATTTTGCCCATATTGATGTTGCTCCTATTGTTGTTGCTCATACTATTGTTTCTCCTACTGTTGTTGCTCATACTGTTGTTGTTGCTCATACTGTTGTTGTTGTTGCTCATACTGATGTTGTTGCTCCTACTGTTGTTGTTGCTTCTACTAGTGTTGCTCCTACTGGTTGTTGTTCCTATTGTTGTTTCTTCTACTGTTGTTGCTCCTACTGATGTTGCTCCTATTGTTGTTGTTCCTATTGTTATTGCTCATACTCTTGTTATCATACTGTTGTTGCTCCTATTGGTGTTGCTCCTATTGCTGTTGCCCATACTGTTGTTGCTCCTATTGTTGTTGCCCTGCTGTTGTTGCTCCTACTGTTGTTGCTCCTACTGTTCATGCGCCTACTATTGTTCTCATACTGATGTTACGCCTATTGTTGTTGCTCCTACTAGTGTTAGCTCATATTGTTGTTGCTCATACTGTTGTTGCTCCTACTCTTGTTCTCATACTGTTGTTGCTCCTACAATTGTTTGCTCCTACTGGTGTTGCTCCTACTGATGTTGCTACTATTATTGTTGCTCCTACTGATGTTGATCCTGTTGTTGTTGCTCCAGCTGTTGTTGCTCCTACTGCTGTGTTTCCTATTGGTGTTGCTCCTACTCTTGTTCTCATACTGATGTGTCTCCTATTGTTGTTGCTCCTATTGTTGTTGCTCCTACTGTTGTTGCTCCTACTGTTGTTGCTTATATTGTTGTTGCTCCTACTGTTGTTGCTCCTACTGTTGTGTATATACTGTTGTTGCTCCTACTGTTGTTGCTCCTATGCTATTGCTCTATTGTGTTGCTCCTACTGTTGTTGCTCCTACTGCTGTTGCTCCTGCTGTTGTTGCTCCTATTATTGTTGCTCCTACTGTTGTTGCTCCTACTGTTGTTGCTCCTGCTGTTGTTGCTCCTACTGTTTTGTCTCCTATTGTTGTTGCTCCTACTCTTGTTCTCATACTGTTGTGTCTCCTATTGTTGTTGCTCCTATTGTTGTTGCTCCTACTGTTGTTGCTCATATTGTTGTTGCTCCTACTGTTGTTGCTCCTGCTGTTGTTGCTCCTACTGTTGTTGCTCCTACTGTTGTTGCTCCTACTGTTGTTGCTCCTACTGTTATGTCTCTATTGTTGTTGCTCCTACTGTTGTTGCTCATATTATTGTTGCTCCTATTGTTGTTGCTCTATGTGTGTCTACTGTTGTTGCTCCTACTGTTGTTGCTCTATTGTTGTTGCTCCTATTGTGTTGCCTATGTTGTTGCTCCTACTGTTGTTGCTCATACTGTTGTTGCTCCTACTGTTGTTGCTCATACTGTTGTTGTTGTTGCTCCTACTGGTTGTTGCTCATACTGTTGTTGTGTTTCCTACTATGTTTTGCTCATACTGTTGTTGCTCCTATTGTTGTTGCTCCTATTGTTGTTGCTCATACTGTTGTTGCTCATATTGTTGTTGCCCTACTGTTGTTGCTCCTACTGTTGTTGCTCCTACTGTTGATGCGCCTACTATTGTTCTCATACTGATGTTGCTCCTATTGTTGTTGCTCCTACTAGTGTTGCTCATATTGTTGTTGCTCATACTGTTGTTGCTCCTACTTTGTTTGCTCCTAGCCTTGTTGCTCATATTGTTGTTGCTCATACTGTTGTTGCTCCTATTGTTGTTGCTCCTACTAGTGTTTGTTCCTACTGTTGTTGCTCCTACTAGTGTTTGCTCCTACTGTTGTTGCTCCTACTGGTGTTGCTGCTACTGTTGTTTCTCCTACTGTTGTTGCTCCTATTGTTGTTGCTCCTACTGTTGTTGCTCCTACTGGTGTTGCTCATACTGTTGTTGCTCATATTGGTGTTGCCCTACTGGTGTTGCTCCTACTGTTGTTGCTCCTACTGTTGTTGCTCCTATTGTTGTTGCTCCTATTGTTGTTGCTCCTACTCTTGTTCTCATACTGTTGTTGCTCATATTGTTGTTGCTCCTATTGTTGTTGTTCCTACTGTTGTTGCTCATACTGGTGTTGCTCCTACTGTTGTTGCTCCTACTGTTGTTGCTCCTATTGTTGTTTCTTCTATTGTTGTTGCTCCTACAATTGTTGCTCATACTGTTGTTGCTCATACTGTTGTTGCTCCTACTTTTGTTGCTCCTACTGTTGTTGTTCCTACTGTTGTTGCTCATATTGTTGTTGTTCCTACTCTTGTTCTCATATTGTTGTTGCACCTATTGTTGTTTGCTCATACTGTTGTTGCTCCTGCTGTTGTTGCTCCTACTATTGTTGCTCCTACTTGTGTTGCTCCTACTGTTGCTCCTTGCTGTTGTTTGCTCCTACTGTTGTTGCTCCTAATGTTGTTGCTCCTACTGTTGTTGTCCTACTGTTGTTGCTCCTACTATTGTTGCTCCTACTGTTGTTGCTCCTACTGTTGTTGCTCCTACTGTTGTTGCTCCTACTGTTGTTGCTCCTACTGTTGTTGCTCCTATTGTTGTTGCTCCTACTGTTGTTTGTCCTACTGTTGTTGCTCCTACTATTGTTGCTCCTATTGTTATTGCTCCTACTGTTGTTGCTCCTACTGTTGTTGCTCCTACTGTTGTTGCTCCTACTGTTGTTGCTCCTACTGTTGTTGCTCCTACTGTTGTTGCTCATACTGTTGTTGCTCCTACTGTTGTTGCTCCTACTGTTGTTGCTCCTACTGTTGTTTTGTCCTACTGTTGTTGCTCCTACTGTTGTTGCTCATATTGTTGTTGCTCCTACTGTTGTTGCTCCTACTGTTGTTGCTCCTACTGTTGTTTGCTCCTACTGTTGTTGCTCCTGCTGTTTGTCTGTTGTTTACTGTTGTTGCTCCTACTGTTGTTGCTCCTACTGTTGTTGCTCCTATTGTTGTTGCTCATACTGTTGTTGCTCCTACTGTTGTTGCTCCTACCCTTGTTGCTCATATTGTTGTTGCTCATACTGTTGTTGCTCCTGTTGTTGTTGCTCCTACTGTTGTTGCTCCTACTGTTGTTGCTCCTACTGTTGTTGCTCCTACTGTTGTTGCTCCTACTGTTGTTGCTCCTACTGTTGTTGCTCATACTTGTTTGTTGTTGTCTACTGTTGTTGCTCCTACTGTTGTTGCTCCTGCTGTTGTTGCTTATATTGTTGTTGCTTATACTGTTGTTGCTTATACTATTGTTGCTCCTACTGTTGTTGCTCCTGCTGTTGTTGCTCCTACTGTTGATGCGACTACTGTTGTTGTTCCTACTCTTGTGGCTCCTACTGTTCATACGCCTACTCTTGTTGCTCATACTGGTGTTGCTCCTACTCTTGTTTGCTCCTACTCTTGTTGCTCATACTGTTGTTGCTCCAGCTGTTGTTGCTCCTACTGTTGTTGCTCCTACTGTTGATGCGCCTAATGGTGTTGCTCCTACTGTGTTGCTACTATTGGTGTAGCTCCTACTGCTGTTACTTCTACTTTTGTTGCTCATACTAGTGTTGCTCCTATAGTTGTTGCTCCTACTAGTGTTGCTCCTACTAGTGTTGCTCTTACTGTTTGTTGTTTCTATTGTTGTTTCTCCTACTGTTGTTGCTCCTATTGTTGTTGCTCCTAATGTTGTTGCTCCTACTGTTGGTGCTCCTATTATTATTGCTCCTACTGGTGTTGCTCCTGCTGTTATTTATCTTACTGTTGTTGCTCCTACTGGTGTTGCTTCTACTGTTGTTGCTCCTATTGTTATTACTCAAACGTGTGTTGCTCCTACTTGTGTTGCTCCTATTGTTGTTGCTCCTACTCTTGTTGCTCTTGCTAGTGTTGCTCATACTGTTTTGCTCCTATTTGTGTTGCCCTGCTGGTGTTGTTCCTACTGTTGTTGCTCATACTGTTGATGTGCCTATTGTTGTTGCTCCTATTGTTGTTGCTTCTACAATTGTTGCTCATACTGATGTTGCTCCTATTGTTGTTGCTCATACACTTGTTCTCATACTGTTGCTGCTCATATTGGTGTTGCTCCTATTGTTGTTGCTCCTACTATTGTTGCTCATATTGTTGTTGCTCATATTGTTGTTGCTCCTACTATTGTTGCTCCTATTGTTGTTGCCCTGCTGTTGTCGCTCCGACTGTTTTTGCTCATATTGTTGTTACTCATACAGTTGTTGCTCCTGCTGTTGTTGCTCCTACTGTTGATGCGCCTACTGTTGTTGCTCCTACTATTGGTGTTGCTCCTACTGCTGTTACTTCTACTTGTGTTACTCCTACTATTGTTGCTTTTATTGGTGTTGCTCCTACTGTTGTTGCGCCTACTGTTGTTGCTCCTATTGGTGTTGCTCATACTGTTGTTGATCCTACTAGTGTTGCTCTTACTGTTTGTTGTTTCTATTGTTGTTTCTCCTACTGTTGTTGCTCCTGCTGTTGTTGCTCCTACTCTTGTTCTCATACTGTTGATGCGCCTATTGTTGTTTGCTCCTACTGTTGTTGCTCCTGTTGTTGATGCGCCTACTGTTGTTGCTCCTGCTGTTGTTGCTCCTAATGTTGTTTGCTCCTATTCTTGTTACTCCTACCTTGTTGCTCCTATTCTTGTTGCTACTACAATTGCTGCTCATACTGTTGTTGCTCATACTTTTGTTGCTCATATTTGTGTTGCTCCTACTCTTGCTCTCATACTATTGTTGCTCATATTGTTGTTGCTCATACTGTTGTTGCTCCTATTGTTGTTGCACTGCTGTTGTTGCTCCGACTGTTTTTGCTCCTATTGTTATTACTCTTACTGTTGTTGCTCCTGCTGTAGTTGCTCCTACTGTTGATACGCTTACTGTTGTTGCTCCTACTTTTGTTGCTCATAATGTTGTTGCTCCTATTGGTGTTGCTCCTACTGCTGTTACTTCTACTTTTGTTGCTCCTACTATTGTTGCTCCTACTGTTATTGCTCCTATTGTTGTTGCTCCTACTGTTGTTGCGCCTACTGTTGTTGCTCCTATTGGTGTTGCTCATACTGTTGTTGATCCTACTAGTGTTGCTCCTACTATTTGTTGTTTCTATTGTTGTTTCTCCTACTGTTGTTGCTCCTATTGAGGTTGTTCCTACAATTGTTGCCCATACTGTTGTTGCTCCTACTGTTGTTACTCATAGTGTTGTTGCTCCTGCTGTCGTTGCTCCTACTGTTGATGTTACTACTGTTGTTGTTCCTACTGTTGTGTCTCCTACTGGTGTTGCTCATATTATTATTGCTCCTGCTGTTATTGCTCCTGCTGTTGTCGCTCCTACTGCTGTTTGCTCCTACTGCTGTTACTCCTACTGTTGTTTGCTCCTACTGCTGTTGCTCCTAATGTTTTTGTTCATATTGTTGTTGCTCCTACCCTTGTTCTCATATTGTTAATGCGCATATTGTTGTTTGCTCCTACTCTTGTTGCTCCTGCTGTTATTGATGCGCCTACTGTTATTGCTACTGCTGTTGTTGCTCCTACTTTTGTTGCTCCTACTGTTGTTGCTCATACTGTTGTTGCTCATACTGTTGTTGCGGCCTACTGTTGTTGCGCCTACTGTTGTTGCTCCAGCTGTTGTTGCTCCTGCTGTTGTTGCTTATATTGTTGTTGCTTATACTGTTGTTGCTTATACTATTGTTGCTCCTACTGTTGTTGCTCCTGCTGTTGTTGCTTATACTGTTGTTGCTTATACTGTTGTTGCTCCTGCTGTTGTTGCTTATATTGTTGTTGCTTATACTGTTGTTGCTTATATTGTTGTTGCTTATACTGTTGTTGCTCCTGCTGTTGTTGCCTATGCTGTTGTTGCTCCTGCTGTTGTTGCTCCTGCTGTTGTTGCTTATAATGTTGTTGCTTATACTGTTGTTGCTTATATTGTTGTTGCTTATACTGTTGTTGCTCCTGCTGTTGTTGCCTATACTGTTGTTGATCCTACTGTTGTTGCTCCTGCTGTTGTTGCTTATAATGATGTTGCTCCTACTGTTGTTGCTCCTGCTGTTGTTTCTGCTACTGTTGTGTCTCCTACTGAAATGAACCTGCATCGCCTCTCGTCAATCGGTTACTACCTAACGGACGTTCGATACGGTCGTGTCAGAACTCACTCGATGTAAGCATCGATAGTGAAGACAGTTCCGACGGCGAGATTTCAGCGTCAGGAAAGCGAGGACGGCGATGAAACCAACAGTAGTTGGGACAATCGCCGACCAAATTTGCAGAAACGACTTTTTCTGAACCAGCTCCTGGGCCGACAGTCGACTTAGTCCCGATTCTACTGAGTGGGGCTCTTTTAGCTATTTTGTCTTATATTTCTCATAGAAATGATAGTCTCCCAGACAAATTTGAATGCCAGATTCAGACAGAGAGTGAAGCCTGGTCCAACATGGAGGGAGATTATTGCTGAGTAAATGATGGCCTGGCTCAGCATGTTCATGAGTATACTACATGAAAGTTCTTAGTATACTAGTTTCTTATAATTTTTACATGTGAAACATTGAGTGTGAATGACTAGCTATAAATAGTGTAACTATATTTACAACTAATATTTAAGCTTGCATTAAAACGTCCACAGCCGGCTATGTACTGGTCCACTGAACACTTATTTGGAAAGTTCCGGGATCGTCTTTCGTTCCTCCAGCAAAACCAACCCAATACGGAATTGTGAGTGGTTCAGTCGAATTAGTCCTATGCGTGAATGGAGCTATGCTTGAAGAGTTACACAGGGTGTTACAATCTTTGAAATAATTTATAACATGAGAGCAGAATCAAATGGTTTGCAGATGATCAAGACTGCTACTGCACTACTTATAAACAATGATACCATGAACATTACAGGATATATACTTTTCAAACGTTACAGTATTGTATGTAAAACATTCATTTTAGAGTGGACAGGGTACCACGATCTGAAAATGATTCTGAGGTTGAATACGTATCATAAAATAAATTGTCGATGTTGACGACTGGGATTGAAATTCTTAATTTAACGTGAAAGAGATATAGACTATCTAAGTTGGACTGGTTCGCATTAGAATACAATGCCAAAGTATATTCCAAGAACTTGATATCCGTTATCCTCTGGTGTATACTCGGCAAATTGCGTTGAGTCATTGACCCTTCCCATTCATATGTGTACACACTGTTATCTAAACTGAATGGTGATCACAATGTGTTATTGTAGTGTCATCGTTTGTGTATCATGGCAAACCAACTACAGAAGCACCACCAAACTTACTCTGGGAAATATGACCATTATATGTTGATAGTAACACCCATAACATTGATCTTAGTTTGTTTTTTGTGTGTTTATGTATGCAAACGTTCCAGAAGATCGACATCAATAGAAATTACAAATGGCAAGTCATGTGTTCAAATTCCTTTGTTGAAGTTTCTTAATATGTGTCCCCATGTACTGGATTGTTACGGTACCACATGACATATCCATTATTATTCAAGGTATGTGGTCACCAACCCTTACATTTGAGTGGGAAACATTTGAGATTGTTCATAAACTGATTGAACAAACATTATCTGTCAGTCTGTCAGTTTGATAACCGGAATCTTAGACAAATGCTATGTACAACATATTATGTATATTGTATGTACAATACAATTAGCCGGTAATAACAGATCTCCCATATACATGGGAATTAATAAAATAAATTACATATCACATTCATATCTTCAGCCCACTATGTCGTTTGGAGATCTTTTTAAACATATTTAAGAATGACCAAACTAATATGTGTTACCCTTAAAAACAGATATACAACTAAACCCATATGACGTTGCAGCAAGCTGCAATAAATGAAAGTTCATTTTCACTTGAAGCATAGTAGGACTGAGGATGTGATTTTGTGTTTTCTCATATTCCTGCTCCCATGTTTTATATTTACCCGTGTACTGGGATCATTAATTGTGTGACACTATTTATTATCAGTACGTTAAAACACTTCCGTGGCAATTCCAGTAGTAGAGCCAGTAACATTGTAATAATGTTTAAGTATTTACATTAAAAAAGATCACACAGGGAATAGCCAAACAAATAATAACCGTAGATCCTTGTCGAATCAAAAACCCGTATGGCAGTAATCCGGTTCCGTTGTTCATGATGGGTTTTATGGAGATAGACCGACATCACGCATTGTTCGCGACGAGACTATTCCCATGGCTAGGGGGTTTGCTGTCATAATGTTCCTACATGTACTAATTTTACTAAACTAAGCTGGACTCTTGCATGTATCTTGACAATGGAGAACTACATAACTGTATAACGGTGACAAGAAACGATCCGCAATTTCCTCTAATACCCTAGCATAATTCCAGGGATAAAGGAAGATTGTTTTCAAGATTCTGGAGACATATGTTCATATTGCATTCCCCGTCACTAATATTGATTTAGAGTAAGTGGCTTATAATGGGAATGCATACGGAAGAGAGATAGTTTGAAATACACAGAAAGAAGGAAGGCTGTTAAAAGGGTAAGTGTCTGTCGGATAAATGTTGGCAGCTCATAATATGTCCTTCATATCTCCAAAGATCCTTGTTAATACATTATCAAACTAGGAGAGTACCATGCACGAGTCCAGATATATATTGTGTTGCCAATGAGCTGTGCAAGTTAGCCCATGTTCATCATCACCACATTTCTTATTGTTGAAAATCTACTTAAAATTAATTGATTATGACAGCCATGGGTGGTCCAATACAAAGATCTTCTACATAAGTTGTAGCCGACTAAGTCACTTATATCGTTTAAGGTATGAGTATTATAGTGTAGTTTTAGCTTATGTAAGACACACAACGAAAACCTTTATTTTTAATTTTATTTTGTTTATTCGTGCCTAGATAGTAAAACCCACTAGATTTCAGTAGGTTCCCAGGCATATCCAAATCATATTAAACACATTATTGGTTGTAAATTAGACACTCAATGGGCATCAAAAGATTCCCTGTCATTTTTACAGCCTGATTAGTTCGCAAATCTTCACATACATGTGTGATCAAAACAACAGTCGCCGAAGGCACAGCATATTTGATCACAATAGCAAGAGTTAAGCGTTCCGTCATATCTAAAACCGTCATCAATACGACCATAGGCACACGTTGTACTCTTAGCCGACATGCAACCTGTCAATAGAAAAGTTGGCATATACACATAATACAGTTACCAAGCATCAAAACAAATACACTTAATTTACATTCATTTATGTAAATAACGTATTTCATTTATTAATTAACTATAGTCCAGCAGTGAAACAACGGTTTTCACAATAACCTGAAATTCCCGGATAAAGTTTTTTCTCTGTTGATTATTTATCTATGGGCCATATATAGTGATATCCAGGTGGGTGTGAAGTTCTCACCTTTGGGTAATTTGAAATATTCAAGATTTTCAAAATGGCCGCCAATCTGAAAATGATTTAACACTATAATTATGCTCTAATGAGGCATGTACACTCTTACCAATTGTGCGTAGACCCAACTAGTATACAATAATTCTATAATTAATATCCAAAGAATAATACTATTAATAAATGTGGGTCAATTGGCAGACTGAATATTTTTCTTCCTATAATGATCAAATAAATATGTTGGAATAACATGAAATATTACTAATTATATAACTTTTTAAATCATTATGATACTATGTTAATATTGTATGTATATAGTTCCACATGTGATGCATAAATGTCAGTTATACCAGTACATGTGTGTACATATTAGATGTCAACAGGTGCACCATTCTCACTATCATCAATATCTTCTGCCAGGATTCGTTATCTCGTATTCTTGCTGAAACATCCTTCTCCACCTTGGTATGCACTTGCATGAAGTACATTGTACATGGCATATTGGCATTGTGACATCCACATATGTTTTACTTACATGACATGCAACTGTCACACGAACACTTGATCATTTTGAGTATATCCACAGGGACATGCGTAACATTCGGGGCAACACTTGTTGGCGTCAATGATGTTGAGCCATCACACCATGTTCATCTGTGTATGAGAGGATTCCTGACTGGTAGGTTGCACTCCAAGGCATGTCTCCATATAGCTATCTGCAGATGTTCTCTGGTCACATGTTTCCTGAATACCCCATTTGTTCGAGGGAGAGTTTGGAGCTTTGGGGCACTGCCAATACTGGTTGACACCATTGTTGGCCATATTTTCTGTCGGGATCAAGTCATCGAGTCACACTATGGATGCCCGTAGAATGATAACAGTAATTGTGTTGCTTGTCGGATTACTTCCTGAAGAGAGCTATTAATGTTATCAACCTTAGAGAGACTGTACTTGTTTGATCTTAAAACCTTTAGAGCTATACATTTCCCAATGCCATGATATGTAGCAATATTATCACAGCCGGTATGACCATGCGCTGCTAAAAGATGTAGAATTATTTCGTGGTGTTCTACAGTAACACTAATGTCAATGTGGACCTTCCTCTGACAGGAGAAATCATCATAACATGACAAGTGATATCATCCTTGCACACAACATGACATAGCATCATGCATATATCTTGTGTCATCATCTACAACAAGGGTGTGATCTGCTCCAACAGAAGCAACATGTTGTATTATCATTGTGTCTGCCTCCTCCAGTGTTACTGTATCATAGACATGTGAGGTCATTACCAGTCACAACCATTGTACATTCCAACACATCCGTATGAGACACACGGTCAGCTATGATCAAGTCAATTAGTTGTTTCTTGTTGGTGTTCAACTTTCTGATGTGGTAGTCTGCCTGCAGGACAAATAGTATACACCTACTGGCTCCTTTGTCCCATCACTTCTTACAGATTACTGGATGCTTCCAACCTTGTATATGTGAAAAGAAACATGACTATATGGACAGTTTGTATTGCATTTGTAAATATATACATGTCAAATATAAGGCAGACATCACTAGATTGAAGATGACCCTCGATGTGTATGCAGAAGTTGTTGAGGAAGATTTGCACAATGCCATATGTTGGCCACAGCACTACCCAAAGGACTGTTCAATTCATGTTTAAGAGATGATTTGGTCTTGGCGATCTTCATGTTTCAATTGTCATTTGTACATATTTGTGTCATAATTACAGAAGCTACATCGGAGAGCCATAGCTCTGACATATATCATCTCTGTGTCATATATCTTACTGTTATCAACTTTAATATGTCTACATGATAATGATATTGTTGTAACACATTTATGGATTGTCTCATGACAATTGGCAGGTCAACCTTTTTTGCAAATGTCCTCATCTGCTTGGGTCCAAGTTCAACAACATTGTCCACATTAACAGAGGGATGTGCCATAATTGTACCAGTCACTATATTAAAGGCACATCTTGATTAGGCTCAATGTTAATGGGATCGATGCAGATTTCTAGTTTCTCTCTTAGAACTATTCTATTTTTTCCGTCAGATGTGATGCGACGATTGAGATGGAGGTTCTCTCATGAGGTCAAGAATCTTCACAGCTGTGTTACATGCATGTAAACTATATGTCCATGTATCTGGGTTAAGAGTGATTCCACTTATACCACAATACCCATGTCAATACCTCATGTAGGTTGTTTCAATGGCCGTATCACTCCAGTTTCCATTGCAGAGACCTGGATTATGATGCATTGTGGGTTGTCCTTTCATGAACTGTTGCTGTATATCATCAGGCAATGATGCCATCGTTCGTAAATAGTACATAGTATAGCGGGCATAATTAGAATGCCCAGCAGCAAACGAATGTTGTCATGATCCTTCATTTCACTGATGGTGCCAATATAAAGTGGTCAATCTCCATCCCTCTCTGCTAGGATGTACTTCATTATGGTAAGGACTGGTGTGATCAAACGACTTATCCAGATCTTGGCTGTTCTGTTGTTTGATGTTGTATGATGCAATTCCTGTTGAAGGTCATCCATGCATTCCCGGTTATTTCTGTAAACCATTGGTCTGAGGCGTTTTTATATCAGCAAGCATTCGCAGAGCTCTCACATTTTCAGGGAACGTTTACCCAGTTAGCATGTTCAACATACCACCAAATGCTTCACTAAGAACTACACTAAGGCAACTGTCGTCAATCATATACCATAGGCATCCGATATAGCTGATCAATAAATGCATACCACCAAGTCGAAGGTAAACATTACTAAATCTAGTTTGGTTCTCCCATAGAACATGTACAGATACCCAATAAAGTTGTTGATCTGCGATAAATACAACATATCCCTGACTTGTGCTTTCGGACACCGGACACATTTGCCTCCACCAAAGCAGCCACAATGGTAGATGGATCTGCAGGAGGTTTATCTATCAATGGTAGGTATACTGTGTTGGTGTTTGGTCTCAATGTGTGTCCTTGCTCCCGACATACTTGTGTTGTATCCATTGTATTCTGAGCAGGTTTGGGATGTACACATATCATTGGAGAAGTGGAAATCTAGTTATTTCGCTCTATCGTTGGATATACGTTGGTCTGAAGTCAAATTACCAAGATCTATTGGAATAGATAGATTCAGCATAGGCGGTTCTTTTCATCATAATAGTATTCAAGTGCAGTATCTCCAGTCTACTGCATCAGCCCAGAACATTCATGTTGTCCATGTGTTCTGTTTTTCTGCGCAGATTAACGTAAAGGTGAACTTCCGAGAAGACAACTCTGGGTCGGAGACACGGGAGGTAATCCCTGGGTATTAATTGTGCGGCCCAGGTTACATATATTATCTGCTCGGTGCTGGCTATGGTATTTGATATGTAGTTGAAATTACGTGTAGTTGAAATCGTTTAAAACGGTCTTCCGTACATTTGCAATAAACTGTATGCGATACGGATGCTATTGGTGTGGACAATTTCTGATGTTGTGGCTGATGTTGTTGCTGTTGATGATATATGCATGATGATAATGATTAGCTTACCTATTGCATCATTTGGAATTGAAACACCGTCTGTAAAATGCAAACAAAGACCTTTATTTATAATTCCAATATGATTGTTTCTGCATACGCAAATAACTAATTACCGTGTTTAAATCTGCAATAATACGTTGTTTCTGCATACGCAAATAACTAATTACCGTGTTTAAATCTGCAATAATACGTTGTTTCTGCATACGCAAATAACTAATTACCGTGTTTAAATCTGCAATAATACGTTGTTTCTGCACACGCAAATAACTAATTACCGTGTTTAAATCTGCAATAATACGTTGTTTCTGCATATGCAAATAACTAATTACCGTGTATAAATCTGCAATAATACGTTGTTTCTGCATACGCAAATAACTAATTACGGTGTTTAAATCTGCAATAATACGTTGTTTTGCGAGTCATGTCAAGTGTGACGTCATTTTACTAGCACTGTTGTGGTTTTGTGACGTCATTTACGCACTCTCAGAAAAGAACACGTTTACGTGCGTGGTTAAGTCCGACGCGTCAGAACTCCAATTAAACCAAGTTTATTCGCCAATAAATGAATGAAAGACAAATATTATGTCTTAACTCTTTCCCTCTTACAAATACGACATACATTGACAATGTAGTAGCCAAACCAATGTGCATAATAAAGGCGACACTCTCATGTAGTTCTAGTAATATATATGGTGGTGGGATAGATATGGCGACTACTTATCCACTGCATGATAGCTAAATGCCTGTCATTTCTATGGAGATATAATAGTATATTAACATAAATCTCTATGAAGGAAAGGGTTAAACATATTGCAAACCACTGAATAAATGGGACAAACGGAATAGTATGCCTGCCTTACGTAATGCCATACTACATTATACCGAATAATTCCGTTTAGGTATAAATCCAAGCCTTATTCTCTATTATAAATATAACCATGGGTGGAGATTATAAAACTTTTCTCCAATCTCAAACTCAGTCTCAAGCTTCTGATTGGTTCAGCTGAGTGTGAAACTCACAATCAACCAATAAAATTTCTTGATTTCGAGTTTGAGATCTAAGAATAGATTTACAACATCGGGCCTAGGTCTCAGTATAACTATATATGATTTAGCTTATATACACTCACCACCGGCGAATAATATAGGCGAGCATCCTTATATCTGAATATGCAGTGTCGTTTTATACCATAACGATGATAACGATGATTGATATCGGTGGAAACATAATACATAATACATACACAACAATGGCTTATGTCCTATTTATACAAGTGATGTTGTCATAGTATATGACCTGTTAACGAGGGAACTACATTAATAATATACACTAATTAAACAATTATACTCACTAAATGTATGTCCTTCATCCGGACCTGCAAAACGAAGAAAAACTAACAACGTTAAAATATGACATTAGATGAATTCAAGCCATTTAAACATTCAGCACAGGTCAACAGTGTAGGACTCTAGACATGGCTATTTCTAACTGTGGAAGTCGTGATAGCGCAGTGGTAGATTGTTCGCTTCGGGTGCGAACGGCCTGGAGTTCGAGCCCAGCTGTAACCTTCAGTTATTTCAGGCATTTCAATTCCACATTGTCTCTTCTCTCTCCCTCGTGGCAAAGGAATCAACCAGGAATGAGTTCTCGAGAGTTATTAATATCAGTTGTAAGAACTTGTTTCGCAATCGAGCTAAAATAAATCTGTATAATCTATTTCTAACTACTCTTTGGTTCAATGTACTTAGTTATGAAGTTTGTAGATTATTTTTAGGATTTACAACCATTTCAGTTATTTAAGGGAAGGTCCGCGTAAAGCAAGCTTCACGGATCACTGCTTTAAAACTTGTATGGGCGTTGTGCTGGAATTGAGCTCGGAACACAGAAGCATTAAGATCATATATATAATATGCAATTACCATACAGACATGTTGGCACGCTCCAAGTACCGTCAGCCTGACACACAATCATGCCTTCCCCTATCGGCGGGAAATACGTGCACGGGATACACGTGTATGTTATTTCAGTTCCGACAACGAGTTCGCCAACAAACAGGTCCAATACAACATGCTGGTCTGATATCACGGGTATCTCACACATAACTGGAACTAAATGTTCAACCATTAATTAAGCCGTATTAAGTTTCTTATAATATCATCGTCATTTTGCCAGAAGTAAATTAGTGAAAAATCGACAGACTGGGAATCCAGGCTTATATATAATGGTAATGTAAGACATCTTTAGCTATTATATTATTATTTTACACCGATTAGCGCAGTGGTTAGCACACTCGCATCTCGCAAATACAATTCGTGTTCGATCCTCGGACTGGTAAGTATGTGAGATGGTACTGTGGTCACCGGTTTCTCCGTATACTACAGTTTCATACAATAGATATGTATGTACTTAGTCACTATGAACATTATTATCTGTTATATACAATAGATATGTATGTACTTAGTCACTATGAACATTATTATCTGTTATATACAATAGATAGGTATGTACGTCACTATGAATATTATTATATGTTATATACAATAGATAGGTATGTACGTAGTCACTATGAACATTATTGTCTGTTATATGCAATAGATAGGTATGTACGTAGTCACTATGAACATTAGTATCTGTTATATACAATAGATAGGTATGTACTTAGTCACTATGAACATTATTATATGTTATATACAATAGATAGGTATGTACTTAGTCACTATGAATATTATTGTCTGTTATATACAATAGATAGGTATGTACTTAGTCACTATGAACATTATTATATGTTATATACAATAGATAGGTATGTACGTAGTCACTATGAACATTAGTATCTGTTATATACAATATATAGGTATGTACTTAGTCACTATGAACATTAGTATCTGTTATATACAATAGATAGGTATGTACCTTCAATGCCCCATGCCTCAATGCTACGCATGGTACGTGATTTATGTCACCGTGCATGCACAATACCCGTGCACATATTTATTTATTTGAGTCTCATCTATGCACAATATATACAATACAATTATAAATTACATAGCCATTATATTAAAGAATTACAAGCCATTATATTAGTCATGCTGAAGGAGAACAAACATAATAAACAAGAAAATCCACAACGTGAACAGCATCGGTAGCACGCCAACCATGACAGCAGTCTTACAAGCAACTCCCGAACATGATATCAGACCCAACGTACCACAGGCACCATCACGCGCCATGCGCCCCCACGGTCACCGTGCCGGCCCTTCCACAACATGACTGCATTACCAACATACTTGTTCAACATATTATTACCATCTAACTTATAATACATAATAAAAGGCCAGATGAATTTTGCCAATCATGACATGGCGTGCCTACAAACGTATTTAATATGACAATAACCTAAAATACTGACAATGAAGTTTGAACGATGCATAATAAGCACATATGTACAAAAGGTCTTAACCGAGCATATATCATCCCCGATCAGATTATGAGTGAACAGATTGGCAGAATTACCTTAACTGAGCATATATCATCCCCGATCAGATTAGGAGTGAACAGATTGGCAGAATTACCGTAACCGAGCATATATCATCCCCACTCAGATTAGGAGTGAACAGATTGGCAGAATTACCTTAACCGAGCATATATCATCCCCGATCAGATTAGGAGTGAACAGATTGGCAGAATTACCGTAACAGAGCATATATCATCCCCAATCAGATTAGGAATGAACAGATTGGCAGAATTACCTTAACCGAGCATATATCATCCCCAATCAGATTAGGAGTGAACAGATTCGCAGAATTACCTTAACAGAGCATATATCATCCCCAATCAGATTAGGAGTGAACAGATTGGCAGAATTACCTTAACCGAGAATATATCATCCCCGATCAGATTAGGAGTGAACAGATTGGCAGAATTACCTTAACAGAGCATATATTATCCCCAATCAGATTAGGAGTGAACAGATTGTTAGAATTACCTTAACCGAGCATATATCATCCCCAATCAGATTAGGAGTGAACAGATTGGCAGAATTACCTTAACTGAGCATATATCATCCCGTATCAGATTAGGAGTGAACAGATTGGCAGACTTACCTTAACCGAGCATATATCATCCCCAATCAGATTAGGAG
This sequence comes from Archivesica marissinica, assembly GCA_014843695.1. Lineage (NCBI taxonomy): Eukaryota > Metazoa > Mollusca > Bivalvia > Venerida > Vesicomyidae > Archivesica > Archivesica marissinica. The sequence continues at coordinate 44,371,878 of CM026399.1, read as the reverse complement.
TGAACAGATTGGCAGACTTAACTTAACAGAGCATATATCATCCCCAATCAGATTAGGAGTGAACAGATTGGCAGAATTACCTTAACCGAGCATATATCATCCCCAATTAGATTAGGAGTGAACAGATTGGCAGAATTACCCTGACATGTGATTTAAAAACAATGTACATGCAGTTGTTAAAATATTACTGGAGAATACAACTACTTACTACTGTAGATTTTTACTAGTATACAGAGTGTTATTTCTATGATTTAAAATATTGCAACAGGTATTTGCTAAAATCCTAACCATATCATGGTGGCTAAACATAAATATGAACTTATCGATGCTATTTAAAGCAATAAAAGTGTTGTCCACAGAGCTGGCTTTTGCAAACAAAATATTTCTTCCAGCTAAATATAGAGGACAGTCTAACAGAACATGAATTTCTTACTCGACAACATCAATACAAAATGGGCAGGTTCTCTGATCATCGGGGATGTTAACATACCGTCCTGTTGCCAGCCTAAGGACGATGCCGTCCTGTTTCCAGCCTCAGGACGGTATGTTAACCTCCCAGAGAGCTATGGCAGTAAGGTAGTTGCACTTGACAATATAGTTCAGCCTCATAACAATGCTTAATCAATCAATACGTTCTAAGCTTATTACGCCCATTTCCATTAAGACTGTTCACTCTGTTGAGGTTGAGATCCTGTTCCCATTGAACATTGTGAATATTCACCAGTACATTACACATTGCATCATTATATATGTATCTAAACCTAGTGAATTTAATTTTGCTTGTACAGTATAAGGCCAATTCTTACATCTGCTATTTCCTTTTGTCAATGTCCAATCAAATATGTTCTCATTAAGTATATTGTTATCATAATTAAGACGAATGGTTACATACATATTTCCATTGATCAATAATAATTGGCTTCCAACCCATATCACCTTGGATAACCGCAGTGGGTGTATGCTTGCCAGTGCCTAGGTAAAATCTCATTGCTCGGTGATGAATCGCGTTTAAACATGAAAACGATTTTACCCCCAAAACAGAAGACGCATATGATATAACAGTCACAACACATAGATTGTACAATTTTGTGTAGACCTCGTAAGGTAACCCGCCAAAGGATTTATACTTGGCAATGAAAAGTCCTAGGGCACGTCCAGCACGTTGAGCAACCATTTTAGTTGTAATATTATAGTCAAGGTGTTCAGTCAGAGTTAATCCCAAATACATATATTTACTAGCATATTCAATAGTACATTCTCCACATTTATATTCACAATCTGATTTTAGTACAGCATTAGGTCTGACGTGAACCACATTACTCTTACCAAATTTAATGAACATACTGTTTTAACTCACACCAGTTATTCAATACAGATAGCATTTCTTGTTGATCAGCTTCATCCTTTGCAATAAAAACTATATCATCTGCATATAGCAAAACACATATAATTTCATCACCAATATCAATTCCTTTATGTATGTTTTTTTAGTAACACAGTTAAGTCATTAAGGAAGATGTTAAATAGTATTGTAGACATCCCTGTCTCAGTCCAGACTCTATATTAAACAAGTCCGTATAGAGACCACTTACACGCACAAACGCCGATACATCTTTATAAAGTGATGTTATTGCTGCGAGCATTATTAAACAAGTCCGTATATAGACCACTTACACGTACACACGCCGATACATCTTTATAAAGTGATGTTACTGCTGCAAGCATTATTAAACAAGTCCGTATAGAGACCACTTACACCTACACATGCCGATACATCTTTATAAAGTGATGTTACTGCTGGGAGCATTTTGGCTGTCATGCCAATATCGGTTAATTTACGCCAAAACAAGGTTCTTAGCATCTAGATAATCATCATTGACAATTTTATTATTCAACAAATTATCATCTAATGCCAAATTATTATTAGTATTTATCAAAAACCCTGTTGCCATCTGTTTAAAACAGTTTTGACATCATCAGAAATACTACCATCTTCAAGCACAACTTGCATAGGTATACATTTATTACGACCTGAAACAATACCTGTTTTACCAATAGTCTTCCAAAACTGGACATCATTATTCTCCAAATCTGTTAACATATCATTTTGCATTTTGTACACATATAAACGCTTCAACCGCTGTACATCTCTATCAAAGCGTTTACGTAAAATGGCATATATTAATGTTTCAGTGTAATCTTTAAAGCTCTAGTATTACATCTCAACCAATTACGCTCAGCGGTTTGGAGATTCTTCCAAAGGTCAGACAACTCTTGGTTCCACCAGGGTTTATATTGTTTGCATGTCTTATTTCTTTAAGAATATCACACCATCCATCATATACAATGTCAAGATCAGTCATATGATAAATGTTTATTACAATACATGATCATAACTCACCAACAGCAGTGCACAGAAGTTTACAGTTACTAGGATTCCCATTGACAGTACCCTCGCCCTTGTCCATGATACAACCCTTATTATACATGCACACTTTCTTATCATTTGTGGGATGACACGCCTGTAAAATATACAAATGTTAAATGTAACATAAAATCCACATACATTCCATCAAGGAATGTAGTGGTAACTTGTGTAACATAGTGGTAAATTGTGTAGCATAGTGGTAACTTGTGGTGGGTGTGCTGCTTAATCGCGTTGATGGTTTGTGGCGAGCTCAGAGTTTAATTAATAGGGAATCGAATCCAAGGTTTTTCTCGCGAAGCTCGAACATCGGGATTGACACCTCTACAGTAACGTGCACGACCACCAAATTCCATATATATTTTGCTTATCAAAATATCGTAAATTTCCGGTTTGCTATCAGGTGGCTCGTCTAGTCCAGTTGAGGAGATATGAAAACAGGGAACGAGCTCATGATCTCTCGTTTCAATTCCTGGCCCTCGGACTTTATAGCAATTCCAAAACTTTCTTGAATCTGAAAGGATGCCATCTTGAATCTCGATTGAAATTTTAGTTACTGAGAGCCGTGTGCTACGTGCGTGTGTTGGTGCTAGCTTCGTCTATCTATGCAGAGGTTTCGTCTATTTTGGCATGTAAATATCTGTCATACCGTAACTTGTATCGATACTGTGGTGTGTGAAAAATAAATTGAAGAAAGGTCAGTCTAGAAATGAATCATGGCTTTCCCACACAAGTTACAATGTGTTACTTTTTTATCGTGTTTTCTACATCCACAGGTTACGTTAATTAGTCGCATCCACCTTTGTATAGTGTTCACAAATTTAGTGTAGCTCGATTGCGAAACATTAGTTTAATCGCTTCCAAGAACTCATTACTGGTGGATTTCATCGCCATGAGGGAGAGAGAAGAGGTCAACCAGGGTGTGAACGTCGGGCCAGAAAGTATGCGAGATAGTACTCTGTTCGTCAGTGTGTATTCTCCGGGTACTCCGGTGTCCTCCCACATGAATGATTACATATACGATTCTGCACAAATGAGAGTATTTAATAAGTTGTTAAAGCTTGTATAACACTCGTTGTACAATAAATAAATGTGTGTGATTATATATATCTAAAATAGTTTAATTTGTGCCATTGCATGTTTATTGTACTCCTGTTATAAGAAAAGGAAATATGTTCGAGTTTAGTTGAACCTTTACTGGACACCAACATAACTGCTATACGATTACGGTACCAATGTATGAATAACGAGTATCGAACTGGATTTGAAACCTTTCTTCCGAAAGGTGGTCCTTATTAAAACTAATTATTCAATTTAATGTTAAATGGCTCTTCAGTTCAATCTTTGTTTGTATGTTGCAATAATCAATAGTTTGCTTTCTTATAGAGTCTTTAATAAGTTCCCACGTTATATTGGGATTCGTATCTTTATTTACATTGATCCTATTTTTATCATTTCAAGCACTGAGTAAACTACTCTTTAATTTAATATATCCTGTCCCTTATTTTAATTTACAGAATAAACTTATATAATATATATAATGTATATAATTATACAATGAAATGATGAGGTTTTTATCACCTGTTTGACATCAGTGCAATATATAACGTAGTAAATAACCAGATATCTTTATCCAACTCAACATTATCAATAATATATAACACTACTTACGTCACCTTCCTCCAAGTCATCGCATGCATTGTTTCTATTTGCCATGGCGAATAGCACACGCAATACAGTCTGAAATGTACACATATAATAAAGATATTTCGGTTTGAGAAGTTATTATATAGCAGTACATTAACACATTTCAAACTATATTGGGGCTGGAAGTTTAGGTCGCATTGATATAAAATATGTATATAAGTATTATCCAAAGCATAACACTGTGCAACAAACCAAGTACAATGTTTAGCCACCAATATATTCCTATTCAATAAACTCAAAACTCCAGCCTGACCGGTAGACCACTGGTAACCATCAATCCATGGATAGGGAAAGACTCGAGACCGCCTCAGGCCGTGTATATTATATAGAAAAAGTTGGCAGTCGACGGAGGTTGGTGCCCCCAAGTAATGGAACCCCTGGAGCTGTTTACCCAGAATGTGTGGTTCAGGGTAAACTGACCCGGACGGCGATAGAGCCCGAAATGTTCACAACGACTTTCCAAGTTAAACAAATACGCGCTGTAGTAACAGTGATTTTAATAAGGAATTGTTTAATCATAAAATTTACAAGCACGTGATAGATAGATATATATCCCAAATACACCAGCTTAATGGAAAATTGCATTAGATGTTGTAGCAAACATCGTCATGGTAGGTAATGCACGTTCCGCATGTGATTTTGATCAGATACCATATGATGTACTAAAATTCCCTGAAATTATCATAGTTCTTCAGCAATTATTCCAATTGGTGTTCGATACCAGTCGGATTCCATCACAATGGATAAC
>CM026399.1:44343010-44362448 GCA_014843695.1 Archivesica marissinica | reverse complement strand
TTGTTGCTCATACTGTTGTTGCTCCTACTGTTATTGCTCCTACTGTTGTTGCTCCTACTGTTGTTGCTCCTACTGTTGTTGCTCCTACTGTTGTTGCTCATACTGTTGTTGCGCCTACTGTTGTTGCTCCTATTGGTGTTGCTCCTATTGTTGTTGCTCCTACTGTTGTTCTCCTACTTTTGTTGCTCATATTGGTGTTGCTCCTATTGTTGTTGCTCCTACTATTGTTGCTCATACTGTTGTTGCTCCTACTATTGTTACTCATACTGTTGTTGCTCCTATTGTTGTTGCTACTACTGTTTTTGCTCCTATTGTTGTTGCTCCTACTGTTTGCTCCTACTGTTGTTGCTCCTACTGTTGTTGCTCCTACTGTTGGTGCTCCTATTATTATTGCTCCTACTGCTGTTGCTCCTGCTGTTATTTCTCTTACTGTTGTTGCTCCTACTGTTGTTGCTCCTACTGTTGTTGCTCCTATTGTTATTACTCATACTGTTGTTGTTCATATTGGTGTTGCTCCTACTATTGTTGCTCATACTGTTGTTGCTCATACTGTTTTGCTCCTATTGTTGTTGCTCCTACTGTTGTTGTTCCTACTGTTGTTGCTCATACTGTTGATGCGCCTACTGTTGTTGCTCCTACTGTTGTTGTTTCTACTGTTGTTGCTCCTACTGTTGTTGCTCCTATTGTTGTTGCTCCTACTGTTGTTGCTCATACTGTTGTTGCTCCTACTGTTGTTGCTCCTACTGTTGTTGCTCCTGCTGTTGTTGCTCCTACTGTTGATGCTACTACTGTTGTTGCTCCTACTCTTGTGGCTCCTACTGTTCATACGCCTACTCTTGTTGCTCATACTGGTGTTGCTCCTACTCTTGTTTGCTCCTACTCTTGTTGCTCATACTGTTGTTGCTCCAGCTGTTGTTGCTCCTACTGTTGTTGCTCCTACTGTTGATGCGCCTAATGGTGTTGCTCCTACTGTGTTGCTACTATTGGTGTAGCTCCTACTGCTGTTACTTCTACTTTTGTTGCTCATACTAGTGTTGCTCCTATTGTTGTTGCTCCTACTAGTGTTGCTCCTACTAGTGTTGCTCCTACTGTTGTTGTTCCTATTGTTGTTTCTCCTACTGTTGTTGCTCCTATTGTTGTTGCTCCTAATGTTGTTGCTCCTACTGTTGGTGCTCCTATTATTATTGCTCCTACTGGTGTTGCTCCTGCTGTTATTTATCTTACTGTTGTTGCTCCTACTGGTGTTGCTTCTACTGTTGTTGCTCCTATTGTTATTACTCAAACGTGTGTTGCTCCTACTTGTGTTGCTCCTATTGTTGTTGCTCCTACTCTTGTTGCTCTTGCTAGTGTTGCTCATACTGTTTTGCTCCTATTTGTGTTGCCCTGCTGGTGTTGTTCCTACTGTTGTTGCTCATACTGTTGATGTGCCTATTGTTGTTGCTCCTACTGTTGTTGCTCCTACAATTGTTGCTCCTACTGATGTTGCTCCTATTGTTGTTGCTCATACCTTGTTCTCATACTGTTGCTGCTCATATTGTTGTTGCTCCTATTGTTGTTGCTCCTACTATTGTTGCTCATATTGTTGTTGCTCATATTGTTGTTGCTCCTACTATTGTTGCTCCTATTGTTGTTGCCCTCTGTTGCGCTCCTACTGTTTTTGCTCATATTGTTGTTACTCATACAGTTGTTGCTCCTGCTGTTGTTGCTCCTACTGTTGATGCGCCTACTGTTGTTCTCCTACTATTGGTGTTGCTCCTACTGATGTTACTCCTACTTGTGTTGCTCCTACTATTGTTGCTTTTATTGGTGTTGCTCCTACTGTTGTTGCGCCTACTGTTGTTGCTCCTATTGGTGTTGCTCATACTGTTGTTGCTCCTACTATTGTTGCTCTTACTGTTTGTTGTTCCTATTGTTGTTTCTCCTACTGTTGTTGCTCCTACTGTTGTTGCTCCTACTCTTGTTCTCATACTGTTGATGCGCCTATTGTTGTTTGCTCCTACTGTTGTTGCTCCTGTTGTTGATGCGCCTACTGTTGTTGCTCCTGCTGTTGTTGCTCCTAATGTTGTTTGCTCCTATTCTTGTTACTCCTACCTTGTTGCTCCTATTCTTGTTGCTACTACAATTGCTGCTCATACTGTTGTTGCTCATACTTTTGTTGCTCATATTTGTGTTGCTCCTACTCTTGCTCTCATACTATTGTTGCTCATATTGTTGTTGCTCATACTGTTGTTGCTCCTACTGTTGTTGCCCTGCTGTTGTTGCTCCTACTGTTTTTGCTCCTATTGTTATTACTCATACTGTTGATGCTCCTACTGTAGTTGCTCCTACTGTTGATACTCCTACTGTTGTTGCTCCTACTTTTGTTGCTCATAATGTTGTTGCTCCTATTGTTGTTGCTCCTACTGCTGTTACTTCTACTTTTGTTGCTCCTACTATTGTTGCTCCTACTGTTATTGCTCCTACTGTTGTTGCTCCTACTGTTGTTGCGCCTACTGTTGTTGCTCCTATTGGTGTTGCTCATACTGTTGTTGATCCTACTAGTGTTGCTCCTACTATTTGTTGCTTCTATTGTTGTTTCTCCTACTGTTGTTGCTCCTATTGAGGTTGTTCCTACAATTGTTGCCCATACTGTTGTTGCTCCTACTGTTGTTACTCATAGTGTTGTTGCTCCTGCTGTTGTTGCTCCTACTGTTGATGCTACTACTGTTGTTGTTCCTACTGTTGTGTCTCCTACTGGTGTTGCTCATATTATTATTGCTCCTGCTGTTATTGCTCCTGCTGTTGTCGCTCCTACTGCTGTTTGCTCCTACTGCTGTTACTCCTACTGTTGTTTGCTCCTACTGCTGTTGCTCCTAATGTTTTTGTTCATATTGTTGTTGCTCCTACCCTTGTTCTCATATTGTTAATGCGCATATTGTTGTTTGCTCCTACTCTTGTTGCTCCTGCTGTTATTGATGCGCCTACTGTTATTGCTACTGCTGTTGTTGCTCCTACTTTTGTTGCTCCTACTGTTGTTGCTCATACTGTTGTTGCTCATACTGTTGTTGCTCATACTGTTGTTGAGCCTACTGTTGTTGCGCCTACTGTTGTTGCTCCAGCTGTTGTTGCTCCTACTGTTGTTGCTCATATTGTTGTTGCTCATACTGTTGTTGCTCATACTATTGTTGCTCCTACTGTTGTTGCTCCTGCTGTTGTTGCTCATACTGTTGTTGCTCATACTGTTGTTGCTCCTGCTGTTGTTGCTCATACTGTTGTTGCTTATACTGTTGTTGCTTATATTGTTGTTGCTCATACTGTTGTTGCTCCTACTGTTGTTGCCTATACTGTTGTTGCTCCTACTGTTGTTGCTCCTGCTGTTGTTGCTTATAATGTTGTTGCTCATACTGTTGTTGCTTATATTGTTGTTGCTCATACTGTTGTTGCTCCTACTGTTGTTGCCCATGCTGCTGTTGCTCCTACTGTTGTTGCTCCTGCTGTTGTTGCTTATAATGTTGTTTCTCATACTGTTGTTGCTCCTGTTGTTGTTTCTGCTACTGTTGTGTCTCCTACTGAATTGAACCTGCATCGCCTCTCGTCAATCGGTTACTACCTAACGGACGTTCGATACGGTCGTGTCAGAACTCACTCGATGTAAGCATCGATAGTGAAGACAGTTCCGACGGCGAGATTTCAGCGCCAGGAAACAAAACCAACAAACAAACCAAATTTGCAGAAACGACTTTTTCTGAACCAGCTCCTGGGCCGACAGTCGACTTTGTCCCGATTCTACTGAGTGGGGCTCTTTTAGCTATTTTGTCTTATATTTCTCATAGAAATGATAGTCTCCCAGACAAATTTGAATGCCAGATTCAGACAGAGAGTGAAGCCTGGTCCAACATGGAGGGAGATTATTGCTGAGTAAATGATGGCCTGGCTCAGCATGTTCATGAGTATACTACATGAAAGTTCTTAGTATACTAGTTTCTTATAATTTTTACATGTGAAACATTGAGAAACTAGCTATAAATAGTGTAACTATTAGCTATAAATAGTGTAACTATATTTACAACTAATATTTAAGCTTGCATTAAAACGTCCACAGCCGGCTATGTACTGGTCCACTGAACACTTATTTGGAAAGTTCCGGGATCGTCTTTCGTTCCTCCAGCAAAACCAACCCAATACGGAATTGTGAGTGGTTCAGTCGAATTAGTCCTATGCGTGAATGGAGCTATGCTTGAAGAGTTACACAGGGTGTTACAATCTTTGAAATAATTTATAACATGAGAGCAGAATCAAATGGTTTGCAGATGATCAAGACTGCTACTGCACTACTTATAAACAATGATACCATGAACATTACAGGATATATACTTTTCAAACGTTACAGTATTGTATGTAAAACATTCATTTTAGAGTGGACAGGGTACCACGATCTGAAAATGATTCTGAGGTTGAATACGTATCATAAAATAAATTGTCGATGTTGACGACTGGGATTGAAATTCTTAATTTAACGTGAAAGAGATATAGACTATCTAAGTTGGACTGGTTCGCATTAGAATACAATGCCAAAGTATATTCCAAGAACTTGATATCCGTTATCCTCTGGTGTATACTCGGCAAATTGCGTTGAGTCATTGACCCTTCCCATTCATATGTGTACACACTGTTATCTAAACTGAATGGTGATCACAATGTGTTATTGTAGTGTCATCGTTTGTGTATCATGGCAAACCAACTACAGAAGCACCACCAAACTTACTCTGGGAAATATGACCATTATATGTTGATAGTAACACCCATAACATTGATCTTAGTTTGTTTTTTGTGTGTTTATGTATGCAAACGTTCCAGAAGATCGACATCAATAGAAATTACAAATGGCAAGTCATGTGTTCAAATTCCTTTGTTGAAGTTTCTTAATATGTGTCCCCATGCACTGGATTGTTACGGTACCACATGACATATCCATTATTATTCAAGGTATGTGGTCACCAACCCTTACATTTGAGTGGGAAACATTTGAGATTGTTCATAAACTGATTGAACAAACATTATCTGTCAGTCTGTCAGTTTGATAACCGGAATCTTAGACAAATGCTATGTACAACATATTATGTATATTGTATGTACAATACAATTAGCCGGTAATAACAGATCTCCCATATACATGGGAATTAATAAAATAAATTACATATCACATTCATATCTTCAGCCCACTATGTCGTTTGGAGATCTTTTTAAACATATTTAAGAATGACCAAACTAATATGTGTTACCCTTAAAAACAGATATACAACTAAACCCATATGACGTTGCAGCAAGCTGCAATAAATGAAAGTTCATTTTCACTTGAAGCATAGTAGGACTGAGGATGTGATTTTGTGTTTTCTCATATTCCTGCTCCCATGTTTTATATTTACCCGTGTACTGGGATCATTAATTGTGTGACACTATTTATTATCAGTACGTTAAAACACTTCCGTGGCAATTCCAGTAGTAGAGCCAGTAACATTGTAATAATGTTTAAGTATTTACATTAAAAAAGATCACACAGGGAATAGCCAAACAAATAATAACCGTAGATCCTTGTCGAATCAAAAACCCGTATGGCAGTAATCCGGTTCCGTTGTTCATGATGGGTTTTATGGAGATAGACCGACATCACGCATTGTTCGCGACGAGAATATTCCCATGGCTAGGGGGTTTGCTGTCATAATGTTCCTACATGTACTAATTTTACTAAACTAAGCTGGACTCTTGCATGTATCTTGACAATGGAGAACTACATAACTGTATAACGGTGACAAGAAACGATATCCGCAATTTCCTCTAATACCCTAGCATAATTCCAGGGATAAAGGAAGATTGTTTTCAAGATTCTGGAGACATATGTTCATATTGCATTCCCCGTCACTAATATTGATTTAGAGTAAGTGGCTTATAATGGGAATGCATACGGAAGAGAGATAGTTTGAAATACACAGAAAGAAGGAAGGCTGTTAAAAGGGTAAGTGTCTGTCGGATAAATGTTGGCAGCTCATAATATGTCCTTCATATCTCCAAAGATCCTTGTTAATACATTATCAAACTAGGAGAGTACCATGCACGAGTCCAGATATATATTGTGTTGCCAATGAGCTGTGCAAGTTAGCCCATGTTCATCATCACCACATTTCTTATTGTTGAAAATCTACTTAAAATTAATTGATTATGACAGCCATGGGTGGTCCAATACAAAGATCTTCTACATAAGTTGTAGCCGACTAAGTCACTTATATCGTTTAAGGTATGAGTATTATAGTGTAGTTTTAGCTTATGTAAGACACACAACGAAAACCTTTATTTTTAATTTTATTTTGTTTATTCGTGCCTAGATAGTAAAACCCACTAGATTTCAGTAGGTTCCCAGGCATATCCAAATCATATTAAACACATTATTGGTTGTAAATTAGACACTCAATGGGCATCAAAAGATTCCCTGTCATTTTTACAGCCTGATTAGTTCGCAAATCTTCACATACATGTGTGATCAAAACAACAGTCGCCGAAGGCACAGCATATTTGATCACAATAGCAAGAGTTAAGCGTTCCGTCATATCTAAAACCATCATCAATACGACCATAGGCTCACGTTGTACTCTTAGCCGACATGCAACCTGTCAATAGAAAAGTTGGCATATACACATAATACAGTTACCAAGCATCAAAACAAATACACTTAATTTACATTCATTTATGTAAATAACGTATTTCATTTATTAATTAACTATAGTCCAGCAGTGAAACAACGGTTTTCACAATAACCTGAAATTCCCGGATAAAGTTTTTTCTCTGTTGATTATTTATCTATGGGCCATATATAGTGATATCCAGGTGGGTGTGAAGTTCTCACCTTTGGGTAATTTGAAATATTCAAGATTTTCAAAATGGCCGCCAATCTGAAAATGATTTAACACTATAATTATGCTCTAATGAGGCATGTACACTCTTACCAATTGTGCGTACACCCAACTAGTATACAATAATTCTATAATTAATATCCAAAGAATAATACTATTAATAAATGTGGGTCAATTGGCAGACTGAATATTTTTCTTCCTATAATGATCAAATAAATATGTTGGAATAACATGAAATATTACTAATTATATAACTTTTTAAATCATTATGATACTATGTTAATATTGTATGTATATAGTTCCACATGTGATGCATAAATGTCAGTTATACCAGTACATGTGTGTACATATTAGATGTCAACAGGTGCACCATTCTCACTATCATCAATATCTTCTGCCAGGATTCGTTATCTCGTATTCTTGCTGAAACATCCTTCTCCACCTTTGTATGCACTTGCATGAAGTACATTGTACATGGCATATTGGCATTGTGCCATCCACATATGTTTTACTTACATGACATGCAACTGTCACACGGACACTTGATCATTTTGAGTATATCCACAGGAACGTGCGTAACATTCGGGGCAACACCTGTTGGCGTCAATGATGTTGAGCCATCACACCGTGTCCATCTGTGTATGAGAGGATTCCTGACTGGTAGGTTGCACTCCAAGGCATGTCTCCATATAGCTATCTGCAGATGTGCTCTGGTCACATGTTTCCTGAATACCCCATTTGTTCGAGGGAGAGTTTGGAGCTTTGGGGCACTGCCAATACTGGTTGACACCATTGTTGGCCATATTTTCTGTCGGGCTCAAGTCATCGAGTCACACTATGGATGCCCATAGAATGATAACAGGAATTGTGTTGCTTGTTACTTCCTGAAGAGAGCTATTAATGTTATCAACCTTAGAGAGACTGTACTAGTTTGATCTTAAAACCTTTAGAGCTATACATGTCCCAATGCCATGATATATAGCAATATTATCACAGCCGGTATGACCATGCACTGCTAAAAGATGTAGAATTATTTCGTGGTGTTCTACAGTAACACTAATGTCAATGTGGACCTTCCTCTGACAGGAGAAATCATCATAACATGACAAGTGATATCATCCTTGCACACAACATGACATAGCACCATGCATATATCTTGTGTCATCAGCTACAAAAAGTGTGTGATCTGCTCCAACAGAAGCAACATGTTGTATTATCATTGTGTCTGCCTCCTCATGTGTTACTGTATCATAGACATGTGAGGTCATTACCAGTCACAACCATTGTACATTCCAACACATCCGTATGAGACACACGGTCAGCTATGATCAAGTCAATTAGTTGTTTCTTGTTGGTGTTCAACTTTCTGATGTGGTAGTCTGCCTGCAGGACAAATAGTATACACCTACTGGCTCCTTTGTCCCATCACTTCTTACAGATTACTGGATGCTTCCAACCTTGTATATGTGAAAAGAAACATGACTATATGGACAGTTTGTATTGCATTTGTAAATATATACATGTCAAATATAAGGCAGACATCACTAGATTGAAGATGACCCTCGATGTGGATGCAGAAGTTGTTGAGGAAGATTTGCACAATGCCATATGTTGGCCACGGCACTACCCAAAGGACTGTTCAATTCATGTTTAAGGGATGATTTGGTCTTGGCGATCTTCATGTTTCAATTGTCATTTGTACATATTTGTGTCATAATTACAGAAGCTACATCGGAGAGCCATAGCTCTGACATATATCATCTCTGTGTCATATATCTTACTGTTATCAACTTTAATATGTGTACATGATAATGTCATTGTTGTAACACATTTATGGATTGTCTCATGACAATTGGCAGGTCAAACTTTTTTGCAAATGTCCTCATCTGCTTGGGTCCAAGTTCAACAACATTGTCCACATTAACAGAGGGATGTGCCATAATTGTACCAGTCACTATATTAAAGGCACATCTTGATTAGGCTCAATGTTAATGGGATCGATGCAGAGTTCTAGTTTCTCTCTTAGAACTATTCTATTTTTTCCGTCAGATGTGATGCGACGATTGAGATGGAGGTTCTCTCATGAGGTCAAGAATCTTCACAGCTGTATTACATGCATGTAAACTATATGTCCATGTATCTGGGTTAAGAGTGATTCCACTTATACCACAATACCCATGTCAATACCTCATGTAGGTTGTTTCAATGGCCGTATCACTCCAGTTTCCATTGCAGAGACCTGGATTATGATGCATTGTGGGTTGTCCTTTCATGAACTGTTGCTGTATATCATCAGGCAATGATGCCATCGTTCGTAAATAGTACATAGCATAGCGGGCATAATTAGAATGCCCAGCAGCAAACGAATGTTGGCATGATCCTTCATTTCACTGATGGTGCCAATATAAAGTGGTCAATCTCCATCCCTCTCTGCTAGGATGTACTTCATTATGGTAAGGACTGGTGTGATCAAACGACTTATCCAGATCTTGGCTGTTCTGTTGTTTGATGTTGTATGATGCAATTCCTGTTGAAGGTCATCCATGCATTCCCGGTTATTTCTGTAAACCATTGGACTGAGGCGTTTTTATATCAGCAAGCATTCGCAGAGCTCTCACATTTTCAGGGAACGTTTACCCAGTTAGAATGTTCAACATACCACCAAATGCTTCACTAAGAACGACACTAAGGCAACTGTCGTCAATCATATACCATAGGCATCCGATATAGCTGATCAATAAATGCATACCACCAAGTCGAAGGTAAACATTACTAAATCTAGTTTGGTTCTCCCATAGAACATGTACAGATACCCAATAAAGTTGTTGATCTGCGATAAATACAACATATCCCTGACTTGTGCTTTCGGACACCGGACACATTTGCCTCCACCAAAGCAGCCACAATGGTAGATGGATCTGCAGGAGGTTTATCTATCAATGGTAGGTATACTGTGTTGGTGTTTGGTCTCAATGTGTGTCCTTGCTCCCGACATACTTGTGTTGTATCCATTGTATTCTGAGCAGGTTTGGGATGTACACATATCATTGGAGAAGTGGAAATCTAGTTATTTCGCTCTATCGTTGGATATACGTTGGTCTGAAGTCAAATTACCAAGATCTATTGGAATAGATAGATTCAGCATAGGCGGTTCTTTTCATCATAATAGTATTCAAGTGCAGTATCTCCAGTCTACTGCATCAGCCCAGAACATTCATGTTGTCCATGTGTTCTGTTTTTCTGCGCAGATTAACGTAAAGGTGAACTTCCGAGAAGACAACTCTGGGTCGGAGACACGGGAGGTAATCCCTGGGTATTAATTGTGCGGCCCAGGTTACATATATTATCTGCTCGGTGCTGGCTATGGTATTTGATATGTAGTTGAAATTACGTGTAGTTGAAATCGTTTAAAACGGTCTTCCGTACATTTGCAATAAACTGTATGCGATACGGATGCTATTGGTGTGGACAATTTCTGATGTTGTGGCTGATGTTGTTGCTGTTGATGATATATGCATGATGATAATGATTAGCTTACCTATTGCATCATTTGGAATTGAAACACCGTCTGTAAAATGCAAACAAAGACCTTTATTTATAATTCCAATATGATTGTTTCTGCATACGCAAATAACTAATTACCGTGTTTAAATCTGCAATAATACGTTGTTTCTGCATACGCAAATAACTAATTACCGTGTTTAAATCTGCAATAATACGTTGTTTCTGCATACGCAAATAACTAATTACGGTGTTTAAATCTGCAATAATACGTTGTTTCTGCATACGCAAATAACTAATTACCGTGTTTAAATCTGCAATAATACGTTGTATCTGCATACGCAAATAACTAATTACGGTGTTTAGATCTGCAATAATACGTTGTTTCTGCATACGCAAATAACTAATTACGGTGTTTAAATCTGCAATAATACGTTGCGAGTCATGTCAAGTGTGACGTCATTTTACTAGCACTGTTGTGGATTTGTGACGTCATTTACGCACTCTAAGAAAAGAACACGTTTACGTGCGTGGTTAAGTCCGACGCGTCAGAACTCCAATTAAACCAAGTTTATTCGCCAATAAATGAATGAAAGACAAATATTATGTCTTAACTCTTTCCCTCTTACAAATACGACATACATTGACAATGTAGTAGCCAAACCAATGTGCATAATAAAGGCGACACTCTCATGTAGTTCTAGTAATATCTATGGTGGTGGGATAGATATGGCGACTACTTATCCACTGCATGATAGCTAAATGCCTGTCATTTCTATGGAGATATAATAGTATATTAACATAAATCTCTATGAAGGAAAGGGTTAAACATAGTGCAAACCACTGAATAAATTGGACAAACGAGTTATGCCTGCCTTACGTAATGCCATACTACATTATACCGAATAATTCCGTTTAGGTATAAATGCAAGCCTTATTCTCTATTATAAATATAACCATGGGTGGAGATTATAAAACTGTTCTCCAATCTCAAACTCAGTCTCAAGCTTCTGATTGGTTCAGCTGAGTGTGAAACTCACAATCAACCAATCAAATTTCTTGATTTCGAGTTTGAGATCTAAGAATAGATTTACAACATCGGGCCTAGGTCTCAGTATAACTATATATGATTTAGCTTATATACACTCACCACCGGCGAATAATATAGGCGAGCATCCTTATATCTGAATATGCAGTGTCGTTTTATACCATAACGATGATAACGATGATTGATATCGGTGGAAACATAATACATAATACATACACAACAATGGCTTATGTCCTATTTATACAAGTGATGTTGTCATAGTATATGACCTGTTAACGAGGGAACTACATTAATAATATACACTAATTAAACAATTATACTCACTAAATGTATGTCCTTCATCCGGACCTGCAAAACGAAGAAAAACTAACAACGTTAAAATATGACATTAGATGAATTCAAGCCATTTAAACATTCAGCACAGGTCAACAGTGTAGGACTCTAGACATGGCTATTTCTAACTGTGGAAGTCGTGATAGCGCAGTGGTAGATTGTTCGCTTCGGGTGCGAACGGCCTGGAGTTCGAGCCCAGCTGTAACCTTCAGTTATTTCAGGCATTTCAATTCCACATTGTCTCTTCTCTCTCCCTCGTGGCAAAGGATTCAACCAGGAATGAGGTCTCGAGAGTTATTAATATCAGTTGTAAGAACTTGTTTCGCAATCGAGCTAAAATAAATCTGTATAATCTATTTCTAACTACTCTTTGGTTCAATGTACTTAGTTATGAAGTTTGTAGATTATTTTTAGGATTTACAACCATTTCAGTTATTTAAGGGAAGGTCCGCGTAAAGCAAGCTTCACGGATCACTGCTTTAAAACTTGTATGGGCGTTGTGCTGGAATTGAGCTCGGAACACAGAAGCATTAAGATCATATATATAATATGCAATTACCATACAGACATGTTGGCACGCTCCAAGTACCGTCAGCCTGACACACAATCATGCCTTCCCCTATCGGCGGGAAATACGTGCACGGGATACACGTGTATGTTATTTCAGTTCCGACAACGAGTTCGCCAACAAACAGGTCCAATACAACATGCTGATCTGATATCACGGGTATCTCACACATAACTGGAACTAAATGTTCAACCATTAATTAAGCCGTATTAAGTTTCTTATAATATCATCGTCATTTTGCCAGAAGTAAATTAGTGAAAAATCGACAGACTGGGAATCCAGGCTTATATATAATGGTAATGTAAGACATCTTTAGCTATTATATTATTATTTTACACCGATTAGCGCAGTGGTTAGCACACTCGCATCTCGCAAATACAATTCGTGTTCGATCCTCGGACTGGTAAGTATGTGAGATGGTACTGTGGTCACCGGTTTCTCCGTATACTACAGTTTCATACAATAGATATGTATGTACTTAGTCACTATGAACATTATTATCTGTTATATACAATAGATATGTATGTACTTAGTCACTATGAACATTATTATCTGTTATATACAATAGATAGGTATGTACGTCACTATGAATATTATTATATGTTATATACAATAGATAGGTATGTACGTAGTCACTATGAACATTATTGTCTGTTATATACAATAGATAGGTATGTACGTAGTCACTATGAACATTAGTATCTGTTATATACAATAGATAGGTATGTACTTAGTCACTATGAACATTATTATATGTTATATACAATAGATAGGTATGTACTTAGTCACTATGAATATTATTGTCTGTTATATACAATAGATAGGTATGTACTTAGTCACTATGAACATTATTATATGTTATATACAATAGATAGGTATGTACGTAGTCACTATGAACATTAGTATCTGTTATATACAATATATAGGTATGTACTTAGTCACTATGAACATTAGTATCTGTTATATACAATAGATAGGTATGTACCTTCAATGCCCCATGCCTCAATGCTACGCATGGTACGTGATTTATGTCACCGTGCATGCACAATACCCGTGCACATATTTATTTATTTGAGTCTCATCTATGCACAATATATACAATACAATTATAAATTACATAGCCATTATATTAAAGAATTACAAGCCATTATATTAGTCATGCTGAAGGAGAACAAACATAATAAACAAGAAAATCCACAACGTGAACAGCATCGGTAGCACGCCAACCATGACAGCAGTCTTACAAGCAACTCCCGAACATGATATCAGACCCAACGTACCACAGGCACCATCACGCGCCATGCGCCCCCACGGTCACCGTGCCGGCCCTTCCACAACATGACTGCATTACCAACATACTTGTTCAACATATTATTACCATCTAACTTATAATACATAATAAAAGGCCAGATGAATTTTGCCAATCATGACATGGCGTGCCTACAAACGTATTTAATATGACAATAACCTAAAATACTGACAATGAAGTTTGAAAGATGCATAATAAGCACATATGTACAAAAGGTCTTAACCGAGCATATATCATCCCCGATCAGATTATGAGTGAACAGATTGGCAGAATTACCTTAACTGAGCATATATCATCCCCGATCAGATTAGGAGTGAACAGATTGGCAGAATTACCGTAACCGAGCATATATCATCCCCACTCAGATTAGGAGTGAACAGATTGGCAGAATTACCTTAACCGAGCATATATCATCCCCGATCAGATTAGGAGTGAACAGATTGGCAGAATTACCGTAACAGAGCATATATCATCCCCAATCAGATTAGGAATGAACAGATTGGCAGAATTACCTTAACCGAGCATATATCATCCCCAATCAGATTAGGAGTGAACAGATTCGCAGAATTACCTTAACAGAGCATATATCATCCCCAATCAGATTAGGAGTGAACAGATTGGCAGAATTACCTTAACCGAGAATATATCATCCCCGATCAGATTAGGAGTGAACAGATTGGCAGAATTACCTTAACAGAGCATATATTATCCCCAATCAGATTAGGAGTGAACAGATTGTTAGAATTACCTTAACCGAGCATATATCATCCCCAATCAGATTAGGAGTGAACAGATTGGCAGAATTACCTTAACTGAGCATATATCATCCCGTATCAGATTAGGAGTGAACAGATTGGCAGACTTACCTTAACCGAGCATATATCATCCCCAATCAGATTAGGAGTGAACAGATTGGCAGACTTAACTTAACAGAGCATATATCATCCCCAATCAGATTAGGAGTGAACAGATTGGCAGAATTACCTTAACCGAGCATATATCATCCCCAATCAGATTAGGAGTGAACAGATTGGCAGAATTACCCTGACATGTGATTTAAAAACAATGTACATGCAGTTGTTAAAATATTACTGGAGAATACAACTACTTACTACTGTAGATTTTTACTAGTATACAGAGTGTTATTTCTATGATTTAAAATATTGCAACAGGTATTTGCTAAAATCCTAACCATATCATGGTGGCTAAACATAAATATGAACTTATCGATGCTATTTAAAGCAATAAAAGTGTTGTCCACAGAGCTGGCTTTTGCAAACAAAATATTTCTTCCAGCTAAATATAGAGGACAGTCTAACAGAACATGAATTTCTTACTCGACAACATCATTACAAAATGGGCAGGTTCTCTGATCATCGGGGATGTTAACATACCGTCCTGTTGCCAGCCTAAGGACGATGCCGTCCTGTTTCCAGCCTCAGGACGGTATGTTAACCTCCCAGAGAGCTATGGCAGTAAGGTAGTTGCACTTGACAATATAGTTCAGCCTCATAACAATGCTTAATCAATCAATACGTTCTAAGCTTATTACGCCCATTTCCATTAAGACTGTTCACTCTGTTGAGGTTGAGATCCTGTTCCCATTGAACATTGTGAATATTCACCAGTACATTACACATTGCATCATTATATAAGTATCTAAACCTAGTGAATTTAATTTTGCTTGTACAGTATAAGGCCAATTCTTACATCTGCTATTTCCTTTTGTCAATGTCCAATCAAATATGTTCTCATTAATTATATTGTTATCATAATTAAGACGAATGGTTACATACATATTTCCATTGATCAATAATAATTGGCTTCCAACCCATATCACCTTGGATAACCGCAGTGGGTGTATGCTTGCCAGTGCCTAGGTAAAATCTCATTGCTCGGTGATGAATCGCGTTTAAACATGAAAACGATTTTACCCCCAAAACAGAAGACGCATATGATATAACAGTCACAACACATGGATTGTACAATTTTGTGTAGACCTCGTAAGGTAACCCGCCAAAGGATTTATACTTGGCAATGAAAAGTCCTAGGGCACGTCCAGCACGTTGAGCAACCATTTTAGTTGTAATATTATAGTCAAGGTGTTCAGTCAGAGTTAATCCCAAATACATATATTTACTAGCATATTCAATAGTACATTCTCCACATTTATATTCACAATCTGATTTTAGTACAGCATTAGGTCTGACGTGAACCACATTACTCTTACCAAATTTAATGAACATACTGTTTTAACTCACACCAGTTATTCAATACAGATAGCATTTCTTGTAGATCAGCTTCATCCTTTGCAATAAAAACTATATCATATGCATATAGCAAAACACATATAATTTCATCACCAATATCAATTCCTTTATGTATGTTTTTTTAGTAACACAGTTAAGTCATTAAGGAAGATGTTAAATAGTATTGTAGACATCCCTGTCTCAGTCCAGACTCTATATTAAACAAGTCCGTATAGAGACCACTTACACGCACAAACGCCGATACATCTTTATAAAGTGATGTTATTGCTGCGAGCATTATTAAACAAGTCCGTATATAGACCACTTACACGTACACACGCCGATACATCTTTATAAAGTGATGTTACTGCTGCAAGCATTATTAAACAAGTCCGTATAGAGACCACTTACACCTACACATGCCGATACATCTTTATAAAGTGATGTTACTGCTGCGAGCATTTTGGCTGTCATGCCAATATCGGTTAATTTACGCCAAAACAAGGTTCTTAGCATCTAGATAATCATCATTGACAATTTTATCATTCAACAAATTATCATCTAATGCCAAATTATTATTAGTATTTATCAAAAACCCTGTTGCCATCTGTTTAAAACAGTTTTGACATCATCAGAAATACTACCATCTTCAAGCACAACTTGCATAGGTATACATTTATTACGACCTGAAACAATACCTGTTTTACCAATAGTCTTCCAAAACTGGACATCATTATTCTCCAAATCTGTTAACATATCATTTTGCATTTTGTACACATATAAACGCTTCAACCGCTGTACATCTCTATCAAAGCGTTTACGTAAAATGGCATATATTAATGTTTCAGTGTAATCTTTAAAGCTCTAGTATTACATCTCAACCAATTACGCTCAGCGGTTTGGAGATTCTTCCAAAGGTCAGACAACTCTTGGTTCCACCAGGGTTTATATTGTTTGCATGTCTTATTTCTTTAAGAATATCACACCATCCATCATATACAATGTCAAGATCAGTCATATGATAAATGTTTATTACAATACATGATCATAACTCACCAACAGCAGTGCACAGAAGTTTACAGTTAATAGGATTCCCATTGACTGTACCCTCGCCCTTGTCCATGATACAACCCTTATTATACATGCACACTTTCTTATCATTTGTGGGATGACACGCCTGTAAAATATACAAATGTTAAATGTAACATAAAATCCACATACATTCCATCAAGGAATGTAGTGGTAACTTGTGTAACATAGTGGTAAATTGTGTAGCATAGTGGTAACTTGTGGTGGGTGTGCTGCTTAATCGCGTTGATGGTTTGTGGCGAGCTCAGAGTTTAATTAATAGGGAATCGAATCCAAGGTTTTTCTCGCGAAGCTCGAACATCGGGATTGACACCTCTACAGTAACGTGCACGACCACCAAATTCCATATATATTTTGCTTATCAAAATATCGTAAATTTCCGGTTTGCTATCAGGTGGCTCGTCTAGTCCAGTTGAGGAGATATGAAAACAGGGAACGAGCTCATGATCTCTCGTTTCAATTCCCGGCCCTCGGACTTTATAGCAATTCCAAAACTTTCTTGAATCTGAAAGGATGCCATCTTGAATCTCGATTGAAATTTTAGTTACTGAGAGCCGTGTGCTACGTGCGTGTGTTGGTGCTAGCTTCGTCTATCTATGCAGAGGTTTCGTCTATTTTGGCATGTAAATATCTGTCATACCGTAACTTGTATCGATACTGTGGTGTGTGAAAAATAAATTGAAGAAAGGTCAGTCTAGAAATGAATCATGGCTTTCCCACACAAGTTACAATGTGTTACTTTTTAATCGTGTTTTCTACATCCACAGGTTACGTTAATTAGTCGCATCCACCTTTGTATAGTGTTCACAAATTTAGTGTAGCTCGATTGCGAAACATTAGTTTAATCGCTTCCAAGAACTCATTACTGGTGGATTTCATCGCCATGAGGGAGAGAGAAGAGGTCAACCAGGGTGTGAACGTCGGGCCAGAAAGTATGCGAGATAGTACTCTGTTCGTCAGTGTGTTTTCTCCGGGTACTCCGGTGTCCTCCCACATGAATGATTACATATACGATTCTGCACAAATGAGAGTATTTAATAAGTTGTTAAAGCTTGTATAACACTCGTTGTACAATAAATAAATGTGTGTGATTATATATATCTAAAATAGTTTAATTTGTGCCATTGCATGTTTAGTGTACTCCTGTTATAAGAAAAGGAAATATGTTCGAGTTTAGTTGAACCTTTACTGGACACCAACATAACTGCTATACGATTACGGTACCAATGTATGAATAACGAGTATCGAACTGGATTTGAAACCTTTCTTCCGAAAGGTGGTCCTTATTAAAACTAATTATTCAATTTAATGTTTAATGGCTCTTCAGTTCAATCTTTGTTTGTATGTTGCAATAATCAATAGTTTGCTTTCTTATAGAGTCTTTAATAAGTTCCCACGTTATATTGGGATTCGTATCTTTATTTACATTGATCCTATTTTTATCATTTCAAGCACTGAGTAAACTACTCTTTAATTTAATATATCCTGTCCCTTATTTTAATTTACAGAATAAACTTATATAATATATATAATGTATATAATTATACAATGAAATGATGAGGTTTTTATCACCTGTTTGACATCAGTGCAATATATAACATAGTAAATAACCAGATATCTTTATCCAACTCAACATTATCAATAATATATAACACTACTTACGTCACCTTCCTCCAAGTCATCGCATGCATTGTTTCTACTCGCCATGGCGAATAGCACACGCAATACAGTCTGAAATGTACACATACAATAAAGATATTTCGGTTTGAGAAGTTATTATATAGCAGTACATTAACACATTTCAAACTATATTGGGGCTGGAAGTTTAGGTCGCATTGATATAAAATATGTATATAAGTATTATCCAAAGCATACAACTTGCAACAAAACCAAGTACACATGTCTAAGCACACCCATATATATTTCCTATTCAAAACTCAAAACTTCGCTGACCTGTATACCACTGTAACCTATCATCACTGATGGTCACGACTTCGAGACCCGCTCAGGCCGTGTCTTATTTATATGAAAAAGTTGGCAGTTTCTTACGGAGGTTGGTGCACCCAAGTACTGGTTAACCGCTGGAGCCTGCCCAGAAATGGTGTTGTTAGGTAAACTGCCCGCCGGCGATATAGCCCGAAATGTCACAATGACTTTCAAAGCTTACACAATAAGAGCGATAACAGTGATTTTAATAAGGAATTGTTTAATCATAAAATTTACAAGCACGTGATAGATAGATATATATCCCAAATACACCAGCTTAATGGAAAATTGCATTAGATGTTGTAGCAAACATCGTCATGGTAGGTAATGCACGTTCCGCATGTGGTTTTGATCAGATACCATATGATGTACTAAAATTCCCTGAAATTATCATAGTTCTTCAGCAATTATTCCACTGGTGTTCGATACCAGTCGGATTCCATCACAATGGATAACATTTATAATATGTCC
>CM026399.1:44258771-44342010 GCA_014843695.1 Archivesica marissinica | reverse complement strand
ACTAGCCTAAATACATGCCACTTTACGAATTACACTATCCTAAATACATGCCACTTTACGAATTACGCTAGCCTAAATACATGCCACTTTACGAATTACGCTAGCCTAAATACATGCCACTTTACGAATTACACTAGCCTAAATACATGCCACTGGTAGAATTACACTAGCCGAAAATACATGCCAACTTTACGAATTACGCTTAGGCCAAATACATGCCACTTTACGCATTACGCTAGACCTAAGACATTTGCCACTTTACGATTAACTAGCCTAAAACATGCCACTTTACGAATTCCGCTCGGCCTAATACATGCACTTCCGAATTACACTAGCCTAAATA
The DNA here is from genome assembly GCA_014843695.1 of Archivesica marissinica. Classification (NCBI taxonomy): domain Eukaryota; kingdom Metazoa; phylum Mollusca; class Bivalvia; order Venerida; family Vesicomyidae; genus Archivesica; species Archivesica marissinica. The sequence continues at coordinate 44,341,667 of CM026399.1, read as the reverse complement.
CATGCCACTTTACGAATTACACTAGCCTAAATACATGCCACTTTACGAATTACATTAGCCTAAATACATGCCACTTTACGAATTACACTAGCCTAAATACATGCCACTTTACGAATTACACTAGCCTAAATACATGCCACTTTACGAATTACACTAGCCTAAATACATGCCACTTTACGAATTACACTAGCCTAAATACATGCCACTTTACGAATTACTCTAGCCTAAATACATGCCACTTTACGAATTACACTAGCCTAAATACATGCCACTTTACGAATTACACTAGCCTAAATACATGCCACTTTACGAATTACACTAGCCTAAATACATGCCACTTTACGAATTACACTAGCCTAAATACATGCCACTTTACGAATTACTCTAGCCTAAATACATGCCACTTTACGAATTACGCTAGCCTAAATACATGCCACTTTACGAATTACACTAGCCTAAATACATGCCACTTTACGAATACGCTAGCCTTATACATGCCACTTTACGAATTCGCTTTAGCCTAAATACATGCGACTTTAAGAAGACGCTCAGCCTAAATACAGGGCACTTCGAAATGGACTGACGGCATCAGTAGCCTAAATACTTGATGTGCACCGACTGTAACGAATTTGACGCTAGCCTAAATGACAGTGCCCGAAAGGCCGTTTACGGAATTAACGCTAGGCCTAAATACATGAAACTTTTACGAGATTTACGCTAGGCCTAAATACATGCCCACTTTACGAATTACGCTAGCACTAAAAGCTGCCACTTACGAAATTACACTAGCTAAAGACATGCCACTTAAACGAATTATACGCTAGGCCCTAAATTAACATGCCACTTACGAATTACGCTAGGAAGACTAAATACATGCCAACTTTACGAATACGGCATTGCTAAATAGCATGCCATTGTACGGATTACGCTACGCCAATACATCCACTTCCGAATTAAGCTAGCCTAAATACATGCCACTTATTACGCTAGCCTAAATACATGCCACTTTACGAATTACGCTAGCCTAAATACATGTATAAATGACGTATAAATTTACTATAAGGTGATGAGGTCATTGGAATGTGACAATTTACTTGCATTGATGTTGATTGTCATTTAAAAGTATACACCACGTACATGTTAGGGGTTTAATTTCTGTAATGCTAAACCTTTACATCCAACATGGGTAAAGATTCAAATAATTTTACTATCATACTGCTAAAAGGAACTAATAAATAACAAGATTTAAAGGGAGATCAGTCACACTGAGAGGCGGGATGCTTACAAACGGTGCAAGTGCATTGTGGGTCAAATGATAATAGAATGCACATGAACAACACATGAATGGTAACCATGCGTTGTTGATTGACTTGTTCGTGATATCTAATTAGCATAAAGTAGTTCCCTTGTCTACCCGGTTAGACAAATTTATCTCACACCCCCAAAATGACGCGAAAAGCCTGTCTATAGGTGAGAAAATGTAGTCGACATAGCTCATGTTCCTATTTGACCTATGTATTAAAACATTGCGATAGATGTATATATAAAGGACAGTTTGATCGTGGGTGATATCGAGAAAGGTAATCGGTTTGTTAATCATTTTCCACTTTTAGATTACTGTATTTAAAAAAGTAGTGTGTATTTTTTGTTCTCAACTAGAAGCAACTCCATATTATATTATGTTTCTTTAATTTCTTATTCATTATTGCAATTTCCTTTTCTAATCTAATCCTTATTTCTATATACTGTTTGAAATTTAAAGTAACTACAGTTAAACCAGCGGTAGTGGTCACCTCTATTGAGCAGCCAGGTTCCAATTTCTCAATATATTGTTTTATACAGTTGCCCTTTATTAAGAAAGGTTTGACTGTATACTAATTCTGTATTAAAATGATGGAAAAGTATTCATTTGATGAGGATATTGTTTCAGAACGACTGTGGGTTGGAAGCATTACTGGAGATATCTGTGATAATGAAGGATAGTGACGTATCTCCCTTTGAGGTCATACACAGCGGACTCGTCCATAAGATTCTGCTGTATCTAACGTCGATGGAAGGGAGTGTCCCACGAGATGTCCGGATACGACTGTTTCTGCATGTCTTCCTCAATTGTCCCGTAAGCATGTTCCATCAGCTACTATAAAATTGCTGAATTGCTGGAAAGAGCTAATTATATAGGCACACACCTGGGTTTGAATTCCGCGAAACTACTGCAATGTTGCCTAGCCATTACAAATCTTGCAGTCATTGACTTTAAATTACTTGCCCCCACCGCTGTTGCTTTAATTACTTGCCCCCACCGTTGTTGCTTTAATTACTTGCCCCCACCGCTGTTGCTTTAAATTACTTGCCCCCACCGCTGTTGCTTTAATTACTTGCCCCCACCACTGTTGCTTTAATTACTTGCCCCCACCGCTGTTGCTTTAAATTACTTGCCCCCACCACTGTTGCTTTAAATTACTTGCCCCCACCGCTGTTGTTTTAAATTACTTGCCCCCACCGCTGTTGTTTTAATTACTTGCCCCCCCGCTGTTGTTTTAAATTACTTGCCCCCACCGCTGTTGTTTTAAATTACTTGCCCCCACCGCTGTTGTTTTAAATTACTTGCCCCCACCGCTGTTGTTTTAAATTACTTCCCCCACCGCTGTTGCTTTAAATTACTTTCCCCCACCGCTGTTGTTTTAATTACTTGCCCCCACCGCTGTTGTTTTAAATTACTTGCCCCCACCGCTGTTGCTTTAAATTACTTGCCCCCACCGCTGTTGTTTTAAATTACTTGCCCCCACCGCTGTTGTTTTAAATTACTTGCCCCCACCGCTGTTGCTTTAAATTACTTGCCCCCACGGCTGTTGGTTCAAAGTCTCACTGGGGCTGTCAAATGGTTAGTGCGGAAGTTATCCAGCTGGTCTGTGGTTGTAACCAGGGTTCCCTCTGTCTGAATTTTTGTCTGCACCACTTCTGTCGCCAATTGAAAAAAACTGGAGTCAATTTGAAAAACTTGGAGCCAACTGCAGATAAATATTTGAAGCCATGTATTTGACAAAAAATTGTGTGCCAAAAAAAAATGAAATAAAAAAAAGTTGAACCAAATATTTTCGCCAATTCACAAAATTTAGTGGTAGTATTTGTTTATTGGCGACCAACGGCAGGAACCCTGCTATCAAAGTGAGAATGTCAACAATTTATTGTATTTGTGGTGTTCGTAAACCACTACAAGTGATTGATGATTTAGTATAAAATATCCAAGTAGGGATTACTATACAAATAAATAATTCCATACAGAAACAGTTTGTGTACATTTATATTTGTATCTATAGTCGCCAGATATGGCGCATCTGATGGAGGCGAACATGCCGAGCAGCGATGTGCCATGCTCTATGACGCCTCTCGTGCAGAAACTCATGGCCTGTATGCACCAATTGGAGCAGTTCCAGGTGAAAGTTCATGACCTGCCTGGCGGCAACTCAACAGGGCGCGGTTCAAACGCTCTCAAGTTTTTTAATACACATCAGCTAAAGGTAAGTTTATACGTTGCATGTACTGGTATGATCTATGTAGAACACAAGAGGCACTATGACAGAGGATAGTTGTGTTTATTAGTGTAGAGTGATCACAGAAATTTGTATTTCCACGATTGGCATTAATTACACTAATAAACACAAATCTTTTTTTTATGATTTCCAATGACTTTGGCTAATATAATATTTGTTTTCAAATTTTGTTCATTTTATCTGGAGTATTATTGCACTACGTGACACAACCGCACAACCACTTCTGTTAGAATGAACGTCCGTAATAAGAAATAGTTCTTGTATAATTTTCAAGTTAGTTTCCCTTTGCTGTGATAATTAAAAACTCCAGACAATACAAATTCATTAGAATATATTACTTGATCATTACTGTTCATGATGGTCCGAAAATAGCTAAAATCCAAAAGTACATCTAACCGCGCTGGAATATGTAACGCAATCTGTGGCATGCATCACTGTTTCAAAGCTGTGTATTCAGTGTAGTACAGCCATCACATATTTTCTTTTATGTACACACGTGTAATACAATCTGGAAAGATTCTGATTGGTCGCCGCATGACAGCTTGCTTTTTATTTGACATATAGTGTGGGAGGAAACCGGAGTACACAGAGAAAACCCACCTGTCCGGTCTGGCGACCACCGTACCATCTTGCATACTTTCTGATCCGAGGATCGAATCCGTGTTGCATTGGTGAGAAGCGAGCGCACTAGCTAACCACTGTGCTAATAGGACAGCCTCGTTAATAATCGCGGCTCTGTAATGTACTGTAATATCTTTCTTCTGATATCTTCAGTGCTTGCTGCAGAAACACCCATCTTGCAATACGTTAAAGCAATGGAAAGGAGGTCATGTGAAGATAGATCCCTTAGCACTTGTGCAGGCCATAGAGAGATACCTCATCATGAGGGGATTTGGCAGACAGAAGGTAATGTTACTTTCAGGTCTCAAGCCAGAGAGCAATCCGGGTGAAAAAGGTCTCGAGCCAGAGAGCGAAAGTCAATTTATTTTCCATAGCTTCACTGACAGTAACCCGTGGTCTTCCTCCGCCTTCTAGCTGGACAGTAAACCTTGGTCTTTCTCCACCCCTATTAGCTGGACAGTAAACCGTGGTCTTCCTCCACCTACTAGCTGACAGTAAACCTGGTCTTCCTCCCCCTACTAGCTGGACAGTAAACCTGGTCTCCCCCCTAGCTGGACAGTAAACCGTGGTCTTCCTCCACCCTACTAGCTGGACAGTAAACGTGGTCTTCCTCCACCCTACTAGCTGGACAGTAAACCGTGGTCTTCCTCCACACCTACTAGCTGGACAGTAAACCGTGGTCTTCCTCCACCCCTACTAGCTGGACAGTAAACCGTGGTCTTCCTCCACCTACTAGCTGGACAGTAAACCGTGGTCTTCCTCCACCTACTAGCTGGACAGTAAACCGTGGTCTTCCTCCCCCTACTAGCTGGACAGTAAACCATGGTCTTACTCCACCCCTAGCTGGACAGTAAACCGTGGTCTTCCTCCACCCCTACTAGCTGGACAGTAAACTGTGGTCTTCCTCCACCCCTACTAGCTGGACAGTAAACCGTGGTCTTCCTCCACACCTACTAGCTGGACAGTAAACCGTGGTCTTCCTCCACCCCTACTAGCTGGACAGTAAACCGTGGTCTTCCTCCACCCCTACTAGCTGGACAGTAAACCGTGGTCTTCCTCCACCTACTAGCTGGACAGTAAACCGTGGTCTTCCTCCACCTACTAGCTGGACAGTAAACCGTGGTCTTCCTCCACCTACTAGCTGGACAGTAAACCGTGGTCTTCCTCCACCTACTAGCTGGACAGTAAACCGTGGTCTTCCTCCACCTACTAGCTGGACAGTAAACCGTGGTCTTCCTCCACCCCTACTAGCTGGACAGTAAACCGTGGTCTTCCTCCACCCCTACTAGCTGGACAGTAAACCGTGGTCTTCCTCCACACCTACTAGCTGGACAGTAAACCGTGGTCTTCCTCCACCCCTACTAGCTGGACAGTAAACCGTGGTCTTCCTCCACCTACTAGCTGGACAGTAAACCGTGGTCTTCCTCCACCCCTACTAGCTGGACAGTAAACCGTGGTCTTCCTCCACCTACTAGCTGGACAGTAAACCGTGGTCTTCCTCCACCTACTAGCTGGACAGTAAACCGTGGTCTTCCTCCCCCTACTAGCTGGACAGTAAACCATGGTCTTACTCCACCCCTAGCTGGACAGTAAACCGTGGTCTTCCTCCACCCCTACTAGCTGGACAGTAAACCGTGGTCTTCCTCCCACCTACTAGCTGGACAGTAAACCGTGGTCTTCCTCCACCCCTACTAGCTGGACAGTAAACCGTGGTCTTCCTCCACCTACTAGCTGGACAGTAAACCGTGGTCTTCCTCCACCCCTACTAGCTGGACAGTAAACCGTGGTCTTCCTCCACCTACTAGCTGGACAGTAAACCGTGGTCTTCCTCCCCCTACTAGCTGGACAGTAAACCGTGGTCTTCCTCCCCCTACTAGCTGGACAGTAAACCGTGGTCTTCCTCCACCTACTAGCTGGACAGTAAACCGTGGTCTTCCTCCCCCTACTAGCTGGACAGTAAACCGTGGTCTTCCTCCCCCTACTAGCTGGACAGTAAACCGTGGTCTTCCTCCACCTACTAGCTGGACAGTAAACCGTGGTCTTCCTCCACCTACTAGCTGGACAGTAAACCGTGGTCTTCCTCCACCTACTAGCTGGACAGTAAACTGTGGTCTTCCTCCACCCCTAATAGTTGGACAGTAAACCGTGGTCTTCCTCCACCACTAGCTGGACAGTAAACCGTGGTCTTCTCCACCTACTAGCTGGACAGTAAACCGTGGTCTTCCTCCACCCCTACTAGCTGGACAGTAAACCGTGGTCTTCCTCCACCTACTAGCTGGACAGTAAACCGTGGTCTTCCTCCACCTACTAGCTGGACAGTAAACCGTGGTCTTCCTCCACACCTACTAGCTGGACAGTAAACCGTGGTCTTCCTCCACCCCTACTAGCTGGACAGTAAACCGTGGTCTTCCTCCACCCCTACTAGCTGGACAGTAAACCGTGGTCTTCCTCCACCTACTAGCTGGACAGTAAACCGTGGTCTTCCTCCCCCTACTAGCTGGACAGTAAACCGTGGTCTTCCTCCACCTACTAGCTGGACAGTAAACCGTGGTCTTCCTTCCACCTACTAGCTGGACAGTAAACCGTGGTCTTCCTCCACCCCTACTAGCTGGACAGTAAACCGTGGTCTTCCTCCACCCCTACTAGCTGGACAGTAAACCGTGGTCTTCCTCCACCTACTAGCTGGACAGTAAACCGTGGTCTTCCTCCACCCCTACTAGCTGGACAGTAAACCGTGGTCTTCCTCCACCTACTAGCTGGACAGTAAACCGTGGTCTTCCTCCACCCCTACTAGCTGGACAGTAAACCGTGGTCTTCCTCCACCTACTAGCTGGACAGTAAACCGTGGTCTTCCTCCACCTACTAGCTGGACAGTAAACCGTGGTCTTCCTCCACCTACTAGCTGGACAGTAAACCGTGGTCTTCCTCCACCTACTAGCTGGACAGTAAACCGTGGTCTTCCTCCACCTACTAGCTGGACAGTAAACCGTGGTCTTCCTCCACCCCTACTAGCTGGACAGTAAACCGTGGTCTTCCTCCACCCCTACTAGCTGGACAGTAAACCGTGGTCTTCCTCCACACCTACTAGCTGGACAGTAAACCGTGGTCTTCCTCCACCCCTACTAGCTGGACAGTAAACCGTGGTCTTCCTCCACCTACTAGCTGGACAGTAAACCGTGGTCTTCCTCCACCTACTAGCTGGACAGTAAACCGTGGTCTTCCTCCCCCTACTAGCTGGACAGTAAACCAGTCTTCCTCCACCTACTAGCTGGACAGTAAACCGTCCCCCCCCCCCCTACTAGCTGGACAGTAAACGGTCTTCCTCCCCCTACTAGCTGGACAGTAAACCGTGGTCTTCCTCCACCTACTAGCTGGACAGTAAACCGTGGTCTTCCTCCACCTACTAGCTGGACAGTAAACCGTGGTCTTCCTCCACCTACTAGCTGGACAGTAAACTGTGGTCTTCCTCCACCCCTAATAGTTGGACAGTAAACCGTGGTCTTCCTCCACCAACTAGCTGGACAGTAAACCGTGGTCTTCCTCCACCTACTAGCTGGACAGTAAACCATGGTCTTCCTCCACACCTACTAGCTGGACAGTAAACCGTGGTCTTCCTCCACCCCTACTAGCTGGACAGTAAACCGTGGTCTTCCTCCACCCCTACTAGCTGGACAGTAAACCGTGGTCTTCCTCCACCTACTAGCTGGACAGTAAACCGTGGTCTTCCTCCCCTACTAGCTGGACAGTAAACCGTGGTCTTCCTCCACCTACTAGCTGGACAGTAAACTGTGGTCTTCCTCACACCTACTAGCTGGACAGTAAACCGTGGTCTTCCTCCACCCCTACTAGCTGGACAGTAAACCGTGGTCTTCCTCCACCTACTAGCTGGACAGTAAACCGTGGTCTTCCTCCCCTACTAGCTGGACAGTAAACCGTGGTCTTCCTCCACCCTACTAGCTGGACAGTAAACCGTGGTCTTCCTCCACCTACTAGCTGGACAGTAAACGTGGTCTTCCTCCACCTACTAGCTGGACAGTAAACCGTGGTCTTCCTCCACCTACTAGCTGGACAGTAAACCGTGGTCTTCCTCCCCCTACTAGCTGGACAGTAAACCATGGTCTTCCTCCACCCTAGCTGGACAGTAAACCGTGGTCTTCCTCCACCCTACTAGCTGGACAGTAAACCGTGGTCTTCCTCCACACCTACTAGCTGGACAGTAAACCGTGGTCTTCCTCCACCCCTACTAGCTGGACAGTAAACCGTGGTCTTCCTCCACCTACTAGCTGGACAGTAAACCGTGGTCTTCCTCCACCCCTACTAGCTGGACAGTAAACCGTGGTCTTCCTCCACCTACTAGCTGGACAGTAAACCATGGTCTTCCTCCACCTACTAGCTGGACAGTAAACCATGGTCTTCCTCCACCTACTAGCTGGACAGTAAACCGTGGTCTTCCTCCCCCTACTAGCTGGACAGTAAACCGTGGTCTTCCTCCACCTACTAGCTGGACAGTAAACCGTGGTCTTCCTCCCCCTACTAGCTGGACAGTAAACCGGTCTTCCTCCACCTACTAGCTGGACAGTAAACCAGTCTTCCTCCACCTACTAGCTGGACAGTAAACCAGTCGTCCTCCACCTACTAGCTGGACAGTAAACCAGTCTTCCTCCACCTACTAGCTGGACAGTAAACCAGTCTTCCTCCACCTACTAGCTGGACAGTAAACCAGTCGTCCTCCCCCTACTAGCTGAACAGTAAACCGTGGTCTTCCTCCCCCTACTAGCTGGACAGTAAACCGTGGTCTTCCTCCACCTACTAGCTGGACAGCAAACCGTTGTCTTCCTCCACCTACTAGCTGGACAGTAAACCGTGGTCTTCCTCCACCTACTAGCTGGACAGTAAACTGTGGTCTTCCTCCACCCCTACTAGTTGGACAGTAAACCGTGGTCTTCCTCCACCTACTAGCTGGACAGTAAACTGTGGTCTTCCTCCACCCCTACTAGTTGGACAATAAACCGTGGTCTTCCTCCACCTACTAGCTGGACAGTAAACCGTGGTCTTCCTCCACCTACTAGCTGGACAGTAAACCGTGGTCTTCCTCCACCTACTAGCTGGACAGTAAACCGTGGTCTTCCTCCACCCCTACTAGCTGGACAGTAAACCGTGGTCTTCCTCCACCTACTAGCTGGACAGTAAACCGTGGTCTTCCTCCACCCCTACTAGCTGGACAGTAAACCGTGGTCTTCCTCCCCCTACTAGCTGGACAGTAATCCATGGTCTTCCTCCACCTACTAGCTGGACAGTAAACCGTGGTCTTCCTCCCCCTACTAGCTGGACAGTAAACCATGGTCTTACTCCACCCCTAGCTGGACAGTAAACCATGGTTTTCCTCCACCCCTACTAGCTGGACAGTAAACCGTGGTCTTCCTTCACCTACTAGCTGAACAGTAAACCATGGTCTTCCTCCACCTACTAGCTGGACAGTAAACCATGGTCTTCCTACACCTACTAGCTGGACAGTAGACTAGTCTTCCTCCCCCTACTAGCTGGACAGTAAACCGTGGTCTTCCTCCACCTACTAGCTGGACAGTAAACCATGGTCTTCCTCCACCTACTAGCTGTACAGTAAACCATGGTCTTCCTCCACCTACTAGCTGTACAGTAAACCGTGGTCTTCCTCCACCTACTAGCTGTACAGTAAACCGTGGTCTTCCTCCACCTACTAGCTGGACAGTAAACCATGGTCTTCCTCCACCTACTAGCTGGACAGTAAACCGTGGTCTTCCTCCCCCTCCTAGCTGGACAGTAAACCGTGGTCTTCCTCCACACCTACTAGCTGGACAGTAAACCATGGTCTTCCTCCACCTACTAGCTGGACAGTAAACTGTGGTCTTCCTCCACCCCTACTAGCTGGACAGTAAACCGTGGTCTTCCTCCACCCCTACTAGCTGGACAGTAAACCGTGGTCTTCCTCCACACCTACTAGCTGGACAGTAAACCGTGGTCTTCCTCCACACCTACTAGCTGGACAGTAAACCGTGGTCTTCCTCCACCCCTACTAGCTGGACAGTAAACCGTGGTCTTCCTCCACCTACTAGCTGGACAGTAAACCATGGTCTTCCTCCACCCCTACTAGCTGGACAGTAAACCGTGGTCTTCCTCCACCTACTAGCTGGACAGTAAACCGTGGTCTTCCTCCACCCCTACTAGCTGGACAGTAAACCGTGGTCTTCCTCCACCTACTAGCTGGACAGTAAACCGTGGTCTTCCTCCCCCTACTAGCTGGACAGTAAACCATTGTCTTCCTCCACACCTACTAGCTGGACAGTAAACCATTGTCTTCCTCCACACCTACTAGCTGGACAGTAAACCGTGGTCTTCCTCCACCCCTACTAGCTGGACAGTAAACCGTGGTCTTCCTCCCCCTACTAGCTGGACAGTAAACCATTGTCTTCCTCCACACCTACTAGCTGGACAGTAAACCATGGTCTTCCTCCACACCTACTAGCTGGACAGTAAACCGTGGTCTTCCTCCACCTACTAGCTGGACAGTAAACCATGGTCTTCCTCCACCCCTACTAGCTGGACAGTAAACCATGGTCTTCCTCCACACCTACTAGCTGGACAGTAAACTGTGGTCTTCCTCCCCCTACTAGCTGGACAGTAAACCATGGTCTTCCTCCACACCTACTAGCTGGACAGTAAACTGTGGTCTTCCTCCCCCTACTAGCTGGACAGTAAACTGTGGTCTTCCTCCACCCCTACTAGCTGGACAGTAAACTGTGGTCTTCCTCCACCTACTAGCTGGACAGTAAACCGTGGTCTTCCTCCACCTACTAGCTGGACAGTAAACTGTGGTCTTCCTCCACCCCTACTAGCTGGACAGTAAACCGTGGTCTTCCTCCACCCCTACTAGCTGGACAGTAAACTGTGGTCTTCCTCCACACCTACTAGCTGGACAGTAAACCATGGTCTTCCTCCACACCTACTAGCTGGACAGTAAACTGTGGTCTTCCTACCCCCACTAGCTGGACAGTAAACCATGGTCTTCCTCCACCTACTAGCTGGACAGTAAACCGTGGTCTTCCTCCACCTACTAGCTGGACAGTAAACTGTGGTCTTCCTCCACCCCTACTAGCTGGACAGTAAACCGTGGTCTTCCTCCACCTACTAGCTGGACAGTAAACTGTGGTCTTCCTCCACCCCACCCCTACTAGCTGGACAGTAAACTGTGGTCTTCCTCCACACCTACTAGCTGGACAGTAAACCGTGGTCTTCCTCCACCTACTAGCTGGACAGTAAACCATGGTCTTCCTCCACCTACTAGCTGGACAGTAAACCAGTCTTCCTCCACCTACTAGCTGGACAGTAAACCAGTCTTCCTCCACCTACTAGCTGGACAGTAAACCAGTCTTCCTCCCCCTACTAGCTGGACAGTAAACCAGTCTTCCTCCACCTACTAGCTGGACAGTAAACCAGTCTTCCTCCCCCTACTAGCTGGACAGTAAACCAGTCTTCCTCCACCTACTAGCTGGACAGTAAACCAGTCGTCCTCCACCTACTAGCTGGACAGTAAACCAGTCTTCCTCCACCTACTAGCTGGACAGTAAACCAGTCTTCCTCCACCTACTAGCTGGACAGTAAACCAGTCTTCCTCCACCTACTAGCTGGACAGTAAACCAGTCTTCCTCCACCTACTAGCTGGACAGTAAACCAGTCTTCCTCCACCTACTAGCTGGACAGTAAACCAGTCGTCCTCCACCTACTAGCTGGACAGTAAACCAGTCTTCCTCCACCTACTAGCTGGACAGTAAACCAGTCTTCCTCCACCTACTAGCTGGACAGTAAACCAGTCTTCCTCCACCTAATAGCTGGACAGTAAACCAGTCTTCCTCCACCTACTAGCTGGACAGTAAACCAGTCTTCCTCCACCTACTAGCTGGACAGTAAACCAGTCTTCCTCCACCTACTAGCTGGACAGTAAACCAGTCTTCCTCCACCTACTAGCTGGACAGTAAACCAGTCTTCCTCCACCTACTAGCTGCTGGACAGTAAACCAGTCTTCCTCCACCTACTAGCTGGACAGTAAACCAGTCTTCCTCCACCTACTAGCTGGACAGTAAACCAGTCTTCCTCCACTACTAGCTGGACAGTAAACCAGTCTTCCTCCACTACTAGCTGGACAGTAAACCAGTCGTCCTCCACCTACTAGCTGGACAGTAAACCAGTCTTCCTCCACCTACTAGCTGGACAGTAAACCAGTCTTCCTCCACCTACTAGCTGGACAGTAAACCAGTCTTCCTCCACCTACTAGCTGCTGGACAGTAAACCAGTCTTCCTCCACCTACTAGCTGGACAGTAAACCAGTCTTCCTCCACCTACTAGCTGGACAGTAAACCAGTCGTCCTCCACCTACTAGCTGGACAGTAAACCAGTCGTCCTCCACCTACTAGCTGGACAGTAAACCAGTCTTCCTCCACCTACTAGCTGGACAGTAAACCAGTCTTCCTCCCCCTACTAGCTGGACAGTAAACCAGTCTTCCTCCACCTACTAGCTGGACAGTAAACCAGTCGTCCTCCACCTACTAGCTGGACAGTAAACCAGTCTTCCTCCACCTACTAGCTGGACAGTAAACCAGTCTTCCTCCACCTACTAGCTGGACAGTAAACCAGTCTTCCTCCACCTACTAGCTGGACAGTAAACCAGTCTTCCTCCACCTACTAGCTGGACAGTAAACCAGTCTTCCTCCACCTACTAGCTGGACAGTAAACCAGTCGTCCTCCACCTACTAGCTGGACAGTAAACCAGTCTTCCTCCACCTACTAGCTGGACAGTAAACCAGTCTTCCTCCACCTACTAGCTGGACAGTAAACCAGTCTTCCTCCACCTAATAGCTGGACAGTAAACCAGTCTTCCTCCACCTACTAGCTGGACAGTAAACCAGTCTTCCTCCACCTACTAGCTGGACAGTAAACCAGTCTTCCTCCACCTACTAGCTGGACAGTAAACCAGTCTTCCTCCACCTACTAGCTGGACAGTAGACCAGTCTTCCTCCACCTACTAGCTGCTGGACAGTAAACCAGTCTTCCTCCACCTACTAGCTGGACAGTAAACCAGTCTTCCTCCACCTACTAGCTGGACAGTAAACCAGTCTTCCTCCACTTACTAGCTGGACAGTAAACCAGTCGTCCTCCACCTACTAGCTGGACAGTAAACCAGTCTTCCTCCACCTACTAGCTGGACAGTAAACCAGTCTTCCTCCACCTACTAGCTGGACAGTAGACCAGTCTTCCTCCACCTACTAGCTGCTGGACAGTAAACCAGTCTTCCTCCACCTACTAGCTGGACAGTAAACCAGTCTTCCTCCACCTACTAGCTGGACAGTAAACCAGTCGTCCTCCACCTACTAGCTGGACAGTAAACCAGTCGTCCTCCACCTACTAGCTGGACAGTAAACCAGTCTTCCTCCACCTACTAGCTGGACAGTAAACCAGTCTTCCTCCACCTACTAGCTGGACAGTAAACCAGTCGTCCTCCACCTACTAGCTGGACAGTAAACCAGTCTTCCTCCACCTACTAGCTGGACAGTAAACCAGTCTTCCTCCACCTACTAGCTGGACAGTAGACCAGTCTTCCTCCACCTACTAGCTGGACAGTAAACCAGTCTTCCTCCACCTACTAGCTGGGAAGACGCCATATGACTAACATGTTGATGCGACGTTAAACCCCAAAAACATATTTCCTTTCAAAAGGCTTTCATATTCATCAAATTAATTGTAATTGTACAAATCTAAAAATGAAAGATGAAACAAATGTTTAGGATGAACATTAGATGAACCTAATACTACTTTACATTTATACAGGCTTATCTACATACAATTGCTTCTATCAACTAAATATCGTTTCACTATTTGGAAATCGGGGGAAACTTAAAAGTCGACAAAAAAAGTTGTGCCAAATTATTTTGACAATTTACAAAATTGGTGACCGACAGCGGGAACCATGAAAAGTCGAAGTCTCCCTAGCTTCTCCCTAACTACGAATGGAACTCCTTGGTGATTAATGTCGATAACCTAAAATCGCTTTCCCAAGTATTTCATATTTTACCCAGGAGGTCATAATATTATATGCGCGAATATCAGACCTTTCACACCAGAAGTGAACGCGCTACCATGCTATCATGACATCCACATTTCAGATTAACAGTCTCTGACTTACATTGTTACTGGGTATTGTCACCTCCTCATCTGCCTTAGATATTAAGTGGCTACTTTGTTTTGTGTTTGCAGGATGCTGATGAGGATGGAAGTGATGATGATAATTCTGATGAAGATCTCGATGACACCATGGTGAGTAAGGCTGCTATTGCTTTCAATATCGTTTATTACCATTCTATGAAGTCTCTTATTCGATTTTCAAATATTTGTGTTGCTATTTGTATGTGTGACTTGGATTGAATTATCGATAGTATTACGCCTTAATTCAAAGGTCAGTCTAACCTCTCATAGTATTACGCCTTAATTCAAAGGTCAGTCTAACCTCTCATAGTATTACGCCTTAATTCAAAGGTCAGTCTAACCTCTCATAGTATTACGCCTTAATTCAAAGGTCAGTCTAACCTCTCATAGTATTACGCCTTAATTCAAAGGTCAGTCTAACCTCTCATAGTATTACGCCTTAATTCAAAGGTCAGTCTAACCTCTCATAGTATTACGCCTTAATTCAAAGGTCAGTCTAACCTCTCATAGTATTACGCCTTAATTCAAAGGTCAGTCTAACCTCTCATAGTATTACGCCTTAATTCAAAGGTCAGTCTAACCTCTCAAATTGTTTGATGGATTGTGTCTCGCCCACTTTAGTGGAAAGCGAGACTTTGGTCACATTTCCGGTGTTGGCGGCTACTGCACATCAACAATTACATATTTGCATATAGCTAAAATTCCATTGAATATACATGTAATGCTTCGATAAGTTGAATACTGTTTCTAGCGGTTGTTCCCTTTCCCTTAACGAATCTCACCCCCAAGAGTGACATTGAACTTTAAGCTTGGCCAAACATAGTCTGATTTTAGAAATTATTTATGCTAAATAAATCTGAAACATTACAAAGTTATTGTTTTGATTATTTGAATGCACATCTGAGTAGTAATCGGGGCTCACGCTAGAGAGCGATTCGGGCGAAGTGGTCGCTTTATTTTCCGTGACTTCGCCGACAATAGACATCAGGGCGACATCCTTTCGCCTTATTTCTGGAGGGCATACTTAATTGTAATCCGTATGTCACTAAATTTTGAGTGTCGAAATACAACAAGGTGAAATACAGCCCACGAGGCATAAGATAATCTCCCCCCGACATCCGGATAATAAACTTAATACAATCAATATGTAACGCCAATCTTAATACAGTGGAACCTCTCTTAAGCAGCCACTCTTGGGAAGGGCACAAATTGGCTGCTTAACGGAGGTGGCTGCTTAACGGAGGGAGACTGCTGGACAACTAGAAATTATTTTCAAAGCAAGCATGCCTGGAAAAGCTGTGATAACAATAATCTGTCAATGGGATTCTATACGTTCCTCAAGAACCTTACGTTTCTTAGATGCCATATTCAAGATTACTGTATAGATTTTCGATAGACTATTAATAACAGTAAAGAATGAAAGTGAAAGCTGAGGAAGGCCTTATTTAAAGAGCTGATTATTGAGTAATTAAATGCAGGTGTTTGCTAATTGTGCTTACCTTAGGAGATTAACTTTCATCAAACAATGCGATCGAATAATCAGCCTTTGATATCCCAGTAATCCGATCAAAACAATGGTTTTCAGCGCCTTGTGTGATCACTCCAAGTTTGTTTATGATTTAACAACCTATTGTGTGGTGCCCGACTTTGTATTTTACACTCTTCAATAATAGAATGGAAAACCAGGATGACTCATCAATTTCCCACATAATGGCGGATAATCACGTATGATTGTAAAAACGTGTGAAAAACTAATCAATATTGTTTTTAAGGCCAAAATATCATTTGATAGCTGTAATATAACTATTAAAAAATGATAATTATTAATAAAATATTTCTTTTTTTCCACTCCGTAAATTCAATCTTTCAATGTCTACATCTGATTTGAATGTTACATATTTTCGCGACCGCATCTCTGTAAATATTTTGCCGATTTTTGGTGGATTTTGACCGTTTAAGGTAGGAAATTTTGTCCCAAAACGGTCACTTTGGTGGCCGCTGGCCAGAGATGAGAGGTGACCGCTCAACAGAGGTGTAATATATAGGAAAATCGCTCGGGGGGGAATAAAAGTGACCGTTTACCGGAGGTGACCGCTCACCAGAGGTGACCGTTAGTGGAGGTTCCACTGTACAATCAATATGTAACGCCAATCTTAATACAATCAATATGTAACGCCAATCTTAATACAATCAATATGTAACGCCAAACTTAATACAATCAATATGTAACGCCAAACTTAATACAATCAATATGTAACGCCAATCTTAATACAATCAATATGTAACGCCAATCTTTATACAATCAATATGTAACGCCAATCAGTCTAATTAACATAAATAGACAGATGATATTATGCAAATCATCGATGTTGTATGACACAAGAAACTAATTTATAACAATCAGTGTTCAAATACATGTAACTTAGATAATTGCCAATTTAGCTATTGTCGAAAATATGTGTGAAAATTTACTAATAAAATAATCAATCCACTGGAAATTGGAAAGTTCCAAAGCTATTTATGGAAAATTACCCGGGTCAAGGTAACATTCTGTGGTCATGTCTAAATTATCCAATTGGTTTACCAATTATTTCAGTGCCTACATGTATGCCGTGTATATAAAATTGATAGCCAGTCGTAGAATCATGCAAGCTTATTTACCAGAAGTAATGACAGCATTGTAAATAATGTTTATTGTTCTGCAAATACTGACAATTATTATGAAAATATGCTATTATAAATTAAGTGCAGAGCTTCGGTGTTTGCATTTCTCCAAGTGATACACACTTTGTTGTCTTGGGATTTAATGATTCATGTAAGAAATTCAATACTAAAATTTCAACAAACTTGTATTTAAAATGGAACAATTGTATATATAACATACTTCCTTCAAAAATGCATGCATACCCATAAAATTTATTACATAAGTTACAATAGTTCTTATATCCTGCAAACTTCAACTAAATACTGGTTCACTAATTGCAGTCGGTAAACAGTCAAAGTCTCCCCACTTTTCCCTAAATGTTCTCACATCTCCCTAAACCATCTGGAGGGAGAAGTGACTTCTCCCAAAAATTTGAGTGTAGCTTGAGCCCTGGTAATTCTCTGCACCCATTGTAAGTCCCCACACTACCACTTATCTTGACCTGGTAATTCTCTGCACCCATTGTAAGTCCCCACACTACCACTTATCTTGACCTGGTAATTCTCTGCACCCATTGTAAGTCCCCACGCTACCACTGACCTTGACCTGGTAATTCTCTGCACCCATTGTAAGTCCCCACGCTACCACTTACCTTGACCTGGAAAAACCGTGACCTGGAAAATTCTCTGCACCCATTGTAAGTCCCCACGCTACCACTGACCTTGACCTGGTAATTCTCTGCACCCATTGTAAGTCCCCACACTACCACTGACCTTGACCTGGTAATTCTCTACACCCATTGTAAGTCCTCACACTACCACTGACCTTGACCTGGTAATTCTCTGCACCCATTGTAAGTCCCCACACTACCACTGACCTTGACCTGATAATGCTCTACACCCATTGTAAGTCCCCACACTACCACTGACCTTGACCTGGTAATTCTCTACACCCATTGTAAGTCCCCACACTACCACTGACCTTGGCCTGGTAATTCTCTGCACCCATTGTAAGTCCCCACGCTACCACTGACCTTGACCTGGTAATTCTCTGCACCCATTGTAAGTCCCCACACTGACCTTGACCTGGTAATTCTCTGCACCCATTGTAAGTCCCCACGCTACCACTTACCTTGACCTGGTAATTCTCTGCACCCATTGTAAGTCCCCACACTACCACTGACCTTGACCTGGTAATTCTCTGCACCCATTGTAAGTCCCCACACTACCACTGACCTTGAACTTGAAATTTGGCTACAAATTTCCGATTTCAGAAATTGTTTATGCATCAAAAACAGTCGAGCATTATCATTTCTCAAAGATATTGCTCTTAAACATACACATTCTAGGACTATTTCTCAACACCAACAGTAACACTACCACTGACCACTGACCTTGAAATTTGGCAATCCGTTGGAAAGCATAAAAGGCATTTTTTATTTGCGTAGAACACCCATGGTAGCCTTAATAAACTTTCCAAAAATTTGTATGACGCCCCGAGGATGCCAAATACAAGTCAGCATTGTTAAATACAGGTATTCCCTATGTTGCTTTGCAGTAAGTTAATATGGCCGGTGCCGTGCGAAAATTGTCACTCGGAGACATTTTTCAGAAAAATGTGGGAAGAAAATATTTAAATTAGACTAAAATTGCACATACATGTATTTCTTCCCACCTTTTAACATTGTTCTATATGAAATAGTGTAGATATTTGCAAGCCCATTACTCGGTTAGAAATAGATAATTGCCATGATATTTGGTCCAATCATGATATAGCCTACAGTTGTGCACTATATATATGAATGATGATGTGAACATTAAACAATTATTATCTGATATATGTACATTTCTTAAGTTTATAGTAAATAAAATACTGACATCATAAGCGACATATCAAACGTTCTTTTTAAAACATTTGTTTATGTGTGTCAATAAACAAGTCACAACTTTCTCAATATTTGTTTTTGAGATTTCGTGGTAGAGACCGGATTATCAACTTCATTATTGTTAATTTTGTCTGAGTGCCCATTTTCGTGTGTCATCGGCCATATCATAGTTTCTGTTTTTGCAATAAGTTAATATCATAAATGTCTTGTTACAGAAGTTAATATCATAAATGTCTTGTTACAGAAGTTAATATCACAAGTGTCTGCCCGTTCTATAATCTTCAGGCAGCGGTATTTATCAGTCAAGGTCAAGCCCGACACAGGCTGGAGTTTCTGATTGGAGACCGAGTGTTGCCCTATAACATGACGGTATATCAAGCCATCAAGCAATATAGTAACTGTACAGACCGCGAGGGTAGTGAGACGGATACGGACACAGAAAACCCTGTGGGGCATGCTAGTATCTGGGTACAAACACACATAATCTGGTGAGTAGAGTATTGTGCAGACTGGGGGGGGGGGGGGGTAGCTGGACCGGTACAGAAACTCTGCAGGGCACGCTAGTATCTGGGTACAAACACACATAATCTGGTGAGTAGAGTATTGTGCAGACTGGGGGGGGGGGGGTAGCTGGACCGGTACAGAAACTCTGCAGGGCACGCTAGTATCTGGGTACAAACACACATAATCTGGTGAGTAGGGTATTGTGCAGACTGGGGGGGGGGGGTAGCGGGACCGGTACAGAAACTGCAGGGCACGCTAGCATCTGGGTACAAACACATAATCTGGTGAGTAGAGTATTGTGCAGACTGGGGGGGGGGGGGGGGTAGCGGGACCGGTACAGTCAATTCTGCAGTGCATGCTAGTATCTGGGTACAAACACCCATAATCTGGTGAGTTGAGTATTGATGGTCATACATGGGTGTAAGATCTGGGTACAAACATGCATAATCTGGCAAATACAATTAAGATGCATGCCCCCAGGTCGGTGAAATATTTAGACATACTCCCATATACATATTTAGCATCAGTACAGAGTTAATATCCAGCAGCCAACATGTGGGTCAAGTAGTTATAATCGCTGACATCAAATCACTTGACTCTCACTGTTGTATGTTCAAATCCTACCTGGTGTGTCGAATTCTTTAATTTGAGGAAGGTATCCGGTTGGCTGATGGAAGGTCGGTGGTTTTACCCAGGTGCCTGTCCATGCCTGAACTACTGCTAGGGAGGGCACCCGGTGTCTTCACCACCAATAAAAGCTACGAGTCAGCATATGACATGACCTAAGCTTTTGGTGCGTCTTTAGAAACCAAAAATCACAAACTAAATAAAACCAACATATAGTGTTTCCACTAAGCAGGACTAGGAGGGCGGCCTGCCCTGCCCCTTTTTTGGGCCGCCCGAAATTCCGAAAATGCCCGCGTGTGCCTAAATTCTCAATAAAACTTGATAAATATTGCAATATTGCCTGAAATCCCTCAACAAACACCAATCCTGTGTTAAGCTGATGCTATAATCTGGAATACACAGGTTTACAATCAATATGCTGTGAAATGTCCATCTAAGCACTGTGTAGCCTAGAGTAACATTGACTTTGCTCAACATATTGATTCCCGTGTTTTAACTGACTACGTCATATATTTCCCGCCAATGCAATGGGGCATGCAATGAGTCCTAGCAAGAATGTACGTTAATTGTCATAGTCTTGATATTGATTTAATAGAAATTCAAAACATAAATAAATCAAGAGACTAATGTGTCGTCTGCTGGTTTATGTATATTGAAGAGGCAATAAATTTGACAAGTATTCATGATATGTGCCAATCAGTCAATTTTCGCACATTTATGCCCCAATCTCCGTTTGAGTCATTGTTGTAAAAACAAATGTATAGGATTAATTATCGGCGCGTGAGATCCAGTTACGAGTTCTTTATCGTGAAGTCACAGATATATTGTCCCATGTGTGCAAATCTCAAAATTGGCGCTAATTGATTTAAATAGTCCCCAATTTGTTCTTATAGTCTCATGTTTTTAGTTTTACTGGGTACTGTGCATATGGATTGGATTGTCCCATTGCACTGGTCGGAAATTCCGCCAACCAATGTCAATTTTACGATTTGATTTCAATTAATGTAAATGCATTATTGTTGTAATTTTCTGTCTTATGTTTAGATAATTATCTCGGATACTACACCATTGTCACGTCACACCTTACAATATATTTTTTTGGGTTGCAAAATTGATTCGTCCTCAAAATGTTTCATACTCGTAATAACATTTTTTTTATATTTATTTTTTTTGAAAATGAAAAAATGCCCTTTTTTGTACCTGCGCCCTGCCCTTTTTTCAGTCTGGGGGAAACACTACAACATATATATATATATACATGTGTGATTTTTGGTTTCTAAAGTCGCACCAGAAGCTTAGGTATATATATATATATATGTCTTAATGTATTATTTTGGTCCGTTTCTGTCTATTTATCAACATCAAGTCAGATTTTTCACAAGTTCACACAATTCAATTCTGCTTACTTAACCCTTTGTCTGCTGAGTTACACATTTGCAAACAACATAGATCCAGATCAGCCGCGGCTTAAATCCTTGTCTTATCAGTATCTATGTTGTTTGCTATTCAGCCAAGTGTTTTAGTTCCACTATCCGAATACCAAACAGCATAGAGCCTGATCAGGTGGCACATTCTCAGGTGGTCTGATCTGGCTCTCTGCTGTTTGCAAAAGTGATTTTATCTGCCGCTAGCATGCAAAGGGTTAAGAAAAAAAAGTATAGAAGCCGTATCCAATCAAAATGTTTTCCATTGTCTAGGTACCGTCCAGCCCCAGATTCTGAGGAGTCTGTTGTTACGAGCCCTAAGAAAACCAAATCAGAAGCAAAAGCTACTAAATCTAGCCATAAAAGAAAATCGGAAGATTTGTGGATGGGTAAGAAGTGTTGATATTGACCTCATTTGTGTGTCTTCCATGTGTCTGCTTGCGTTATTGTGATTGGTTGTGTTGCCAGTTTATACTTTCTATGTTTGATACAAAACTAATTCTGGAATAGTATTTGACTTTATTCACATGACCGAGTGGTTATGGTTGAAATCACTTGCCACTTGCTGCTGTAGGTTCGAATCCTACTGGGTATGTCGAATGATTTCGTGTGAGGAAGCTATCCAGCTGGCTTGCGGTAGGTCGGTGGTTCTATTTGGGTGCCTGTCCGTACATGCAATACTGATCTGAGGGGCATCCGGTGTCTTCATCCAACAACAGCTGGAGAGTCACCATATGACCTAAGCTGGAGAGTCACCATATGACCTAAGTTGGAGAGTCACCATATGACCTAAGCTGGAGAGTCACCATATGACCTAAGCTGGAGAGTCACCTAAGCTGTCGGTGCGACTTTTAAACAAACAAAACTAATTCTTTAAAAGTATTTGACTTTATTATATTTTATATTTGTCCAAGTAATTTAATTGTTTTAATTATTTTGATGACGGTCTGTCAGTAAATTTGAGTGCACTATACCCCTGTGTTATATACGTCTGCTTCCTTTTTATTTTATTATTTTTAAGTTATGACGATTTCGTTTGAATTTCTCTGTTCATGATTATAACCTGGGTCAGATTCATAACATACTGCTGGTTCTGATGCTAGTTTCTGTGTCTATTTGGAGGGGTTTTATTCCTTGGCGTTGTTGCTAGCTCTCGTCTATAGCAACTCTTGATCTCATTGCTGGCTAGAAACCAAACAATGACAGGGTTTGAATACACAACCAACAATATACGTAAACACTACCTCATATACCTGAACACTACCTCATATACCTGAACACTACCTCATATACCTGAACACTACCTCATATACGTGCACACTACCTCATATACCTGAACACTACCTCATATACGTGAACACTACCTCATATACCTGAACACTACCTCGTGAACACTACCTCATATACCTGAACACTACCTCATATACGTGAACACTACCTCATATACGTGAACACTACCTCGTGAACACTACCTCATATACGTGAACACTACCTCGTGAACACTACCTCATATACCTGAACACTACCTCGTGAACACTACCTCATATACCTGAACACTACCTCATATACTGAACACTACCTCATATACCTGAACACTACCTCATATACCTGAACACTACCTCGTATACGTGAACACTACCTCATATACCTGAACACTACCTCATATACCTGAACACTACCTCGTGAACACTACCTCATATACCTGAACACTACCTCATATACGTGAACACTACCTCATATTCGTGAACACTACCTCATATACCTGAACACTACCTCATATACCTGAACACTACCTCATATACGTGAACACTACCTCATATACCTGAACACTACCTCATATACGTGAACACTACCTCATATACCGGAACACTACCTCATATACGTGAACACTACCTCATATACCTGAACACTACCTCATATACCTGAACACTACCTCATATACGTGAACACTACCTCATATACCTGAACACTACCTCATATACGTGAACACTACCTCATATACCTGAACACTACCTCATATACGTGAACACTACCTCATATACGTGAACACTACCTCATATACCTGAACACTACCTCATATACCTGAACACTACCTCATATATGTGAACACTATCTCATATACCTGAACACTACCTCATATACGTGCACACTACCTCATATACGTGAACACTACCTCGTGAACACTACCTCATATACCTGAACACTACCTCATGAACACTACCTCATATACCTGAACACTACCTCATATACCTGAACACTACCTCGTGAACACTACCTCATATACGTGAACACTACCTCATATACCTGAACACTACCTCATATACGTGAACACTACCTCATATACGTGAACACTACCTCATATACCTGAACACTACCTCATATACGTGAACACTACCTCGTGAACACTACCTCATATACCTGAACACTACCTTGTGAACACTACCTCATATACCTGAACACTACCTCATATACCTGAACACTACCTCATATACCTGAACACTACCTCATATACCTGAACACTACCTCATATTCGTGAACACTACCTCATATACGTGAACACTACCTCATATACCTGAACACTACCTCGTGAACACTACCTCATATACCTGAACACTACCTCATATACCTGAACACTACCTCATATACCTGAACACTACCTCATATACGTGAACACTACCTCATATACCTGAACACTACCTCATATACCTGAACACTACCTCATATACCTGAACACTACCTCATATACGTGCACACTACCTCATATACCTGAACACTACCTCATATACGTGAACACTACCTCATATACCTGAACACTACCTCATATACGTGAACACTACCTCATATACCTGAACACTACCTCATATACCTGAACACTACCTCATATACCTGAACACTACCTCATATACGTGAACACTACCTCGTGAACACTACCTCATATACCTGAACACTACCTCATATATCTGAACACTACCTCATATATCTGAACACTACCTCATATACGTGCACACTAATCCATATATGTACACACTAATCCATATATGTGAACACTACCGTATATACGTGAACACTACCTCATATATGTGCACACTAATCCATATATGTACACACTAATCCATATATGTACACACTAATCCATATATATGAACACAATAATCCATATATGTGAACACTAATCCATATATGTGAACACTAATCCATATAATCCATATATGTGAACACCAATCCATATATGTGAACACTAATCCATATATATGAACTCTAATCCATATATATATATATATATGAACACTAATCCATATATATGAACACTAATCCATATATGTGAACACTAATCCATATATGTGAACACTAATCCATATAATCCATATATGTGAACACTAATCCATATATGTGAACTCTAATCCATATATATATGAACACTAATCCATATATATGAACACTAATCCATATATGTGAACTCTAATCCATATATGTACAGACTAATCCATATATGTACACACTATATATATGTAAACACTAATCCATATATGTACACACTAATCCATATATGTACACGCTATATATATGTAAACACTAATCCATATATGTACACACTAATCCATATATGTACACAATGTTCGTATATGAAAGTGCTTCACATTAACATACTATGCAGAAGTTCCCATACCTGGTAATTACACATAGGCAACCCGTTAGTGGGTGAGGTACTCTTGCTAATTTGTTCTAATGTTGTATGTAAACTGGCTGTTAGAGTCAGACTTCTCTCTTTCTTCAGATGGAAACTGCCCTGTGATAGTACCTGCACTGAACGCGTATCTAACGGAAAAGTTACCAGCGTTTGTGACGGTACAAGATGCTTCGTTAGAAGTTATAGCCTTATTAAGAATACTACATGCGTTTAACAGATATTGGTCGACAGTGTATGAGGTTGGTTGATGATATACTCTTGTATATGTTAGGTCAAGGTGGGAAGGAGGATTGGGTAAAGTGGGGGAGGATTAATTCAAGGTGGGTGGTAGGATTGGGCCAATGTGGGTGGGAGGATTGTGTCAAGGTGGGAGGGAGGATTGATTCAAGGTGGGTGGGAGGATGTGGCCAAGGTGGGTGGGAGGATTGGGTCAAGGTGGGTGGGATGATTGATTCAAGGCGGGTGGGAGGATTGGGTCACAGTGGTGGGAGGATGGGGCCAAGGTGGGTGGGAGGATTGATTCAAGGTGGATGGGAGGATTGAACCTAGGTGGGTGGGAAGATTGGGTCTAGATGGGTGGGAGGATTGATTCAAGGTTGGTGGGAGGATTGTGTCAAGGTGGTAGGGAGGATTGATTCAAGGTGGGTGTGAGGATTGGGCCAAGGTGGGTGGGAGGATTGGGCCAAGGTGGGAGGGAGGTTTGGACCTAGGTTGGTGGGAGGATTGATAAGGTGGGTGGGAGGATTGGGTCATGGTGGGTGGGAGGATTGATTCAAGGTGAGTGGGAGGATTGGGCCAAGGTGGGTGGGATGATTGGGCCAAGGTGGGTGGGATGATTGGGCCAAGGGGGTGGGAGGATTGTGTCAAGGTGGGTGAGAGGATTGTGTCAAGGTGATAGGGAGGATTGATTCAAGGTGGATGTGAGGATTGGGCCAAGGTGGGTGGGAGGATTGGGCCAAGGTGGGTGGGAGGATTGTGTCAAGGTGGGTGGGAGGATTGTGTCAAGGTGGGTGGGGTGGTTGGGAGGATTGGTCTGACATTGTGGGAGGATTTGTCAAGGATTGGGCCAAGGTGGGTGGAAGGATGTTATTGCTGTATGTAGATTGTGGTACCTATGCTAGTCATGCTTGTGTTGTCTGTATAACATTGGAATATATTAATTTTGTCTCTTATTCATTGAACTTTTTCATGAACATGCACTTGTCACCACTGGATTCATAGCATAGTAACCTGCAGAAGGTCGGTGGTTCTACATGGGTATCCATCCTGGCCTGAAATACGTCTTGGATGGGCAACAAACACATATACGATTACATCCTCACAAATGAGTGTGATTAATACAAGTTGTTGAAGCTTGTTTAGCAATCATTGTAGTAAAAATAAATTTTATACTTTAAGGTGCCATCGTACTATGCCAAGCCAATATTGTTGAAATCAGAGTTCATCAGTTCCAAATTGATGGCTAAAGCGAACAGACAACTACAAGATCCGCTGGTTATAATGACAGGGAACTTACCGACATGGCTGGCAGAAATAGCAGCAGCAGCGTAAGTATTCAATATCCGCACACATCAACTGTTCACATTTATACAGCCATTCCAAATAAATTGCTTTTTATTAATTTATAAATTGCTAGATGTTCATCCAAGGGGAAGGTGCAACAGTTTTAAAAATGGTTTTAATTAAATCTACATGCACTTCATTTGTATGTTTTGCTCAATAACATCGAGAGGGTGACGTGTCTGAAGAGTGATCCAGCGTCCAGAATGGGTCTCTTGACCAGAAATTGGGGGTGTAGTGTCCAGAAGGGTGTGTACTGTAGTGTCCAGAAGGGGTGTGATGTCCAGAAGTGGGTGTACTGTAGTGTCCAGAAGGGGTGTGATGTCCAGATGGGGGTGTAGTGTAGTGTCCAGAAGGGGGTGTAGTATAGTGTCCAGAAGGGGGTGTAGTATAGTGTCCAGAAGGGGGTGTAGTGTAGTGTCCAGAAGGGGGTGTAGTATAGTGTCCAGAAGGGGGTGTAGTATAGTGTCCAGAAGGGGGTGTAGTGTAGTGTC
The DNA here is from genome assembly GCA_014843695.1 of Archivesica marissinica. NCBI lineage: Eukaryota > Metazoa > Mollusca > Bivalvia > Venerida > Vesicomyidae > Archivesica > Archivesica marissinica. The sequence goes on along the minus strand of CM026399.1, from coordinate 44,314,436 downwards.
CAGAAGGGGGTGTAGTGTAGTGTCCAGAAGGGGGTGTAGTGTAGTGTCCAGAAGGGGGTGTAGTGTAGTGTCCAGAAGGGGCTGTAGTGTAGTGTCCAGAAGGGGGTGTAGTGTAGTGTCCAGAAGGGGGTGTAGTGTCCAGAAGGGGGTGTAGTGTAGTGTCCAGAAGGGGCTGTAGTGTAGTGTCCAGAAGGGGGCGTTCTTGGATGAGGATGCTACAATTGTGATGTCCTTGGGCACTTGGATCCACATTTCCTCCTCTCTCTCAGGTTGATGTCAGGAATGAGCTCTCGAGAGTGATTAAGCTAATGTTGTAGGAACTTGTTTTGCAATTCAGCTAAAAAATAATTGTGTCTAAATTCAAATAATAAAATGTTTGTTGTATTTTGCAGACCTTTCTTGTTCCCATTCGACACTCGCCAACTGCTCTTCTATGCAACCACATTCGACAGGGATAGAGCTTTGATGAGGCTACAAGATAACTCTGTCGATACCACTACCAACGACTCGAGTGAAAGAGTAGCACCTAGATTAGATAAGAGAAAGGTTAGCGCTCTCTTTATATAGATAACTCTGTCGATACCACTACCAACGACTCGAGTGAGAGAGTAGCACCTAGATTAGATAAGAGAAAGGTTAGCGCTCTCTTTATATAGATAACTCTGTCGATACCACTACCAACGACTCGAGTGAGAGAGTAGCACCTACATTAGATCAGGGCGTTCACTAGACTTTGAAAGACAAGAGTCAATGACCCTTGAGGTCAAAATCTCACGAGTCAAGCTGGATTTTTCAAGAGTCAATATGCATGTTGGTACTTTCCGTATCTTTCCGTACAGATAACTTTTTCCCGACCATATCTGGGTGCAACCAGTAATTTTGTTATCATAATTAGAGAAAACATTGACTAGTTTGCTGAGCTTTGCATCTGGGTTTAGAACCGTACAAGTATTTAAGTTTCATGTTACTTTGTGGTACATGTAGTGCATCGGAATAGAATGGTCCGGGTTTGATACTGAGAAAGGCACCTCACACAAAATCCTTAATATTTGTTAACCACTCGGGTCGACTAATTCTGCCCAGGAAAGCATGTCTAGGTCCCCGCAAGTGGTTTGACATAAATGTATCGTACATACATACAACTTGTATAATTGTACACTGCATCCCAGTTGCAAAGGTCACCAAATGATCAAGAGTAGTTGATTTCAACATGAGCCTTCTGGGGTCGTGCATCCAGATTAACCTTGACAAACCAATAGAAATGTCGATTATACAAAATACATTTTTTTAGCTGATCTGCATTTAAGTTTATTTTTCATGAAATTGGTACGAAACGGATCGAGTACGAAACGGATCGAGTACGGTTCCACGACATTGTAAAACATGAATTTCTTATATAAAAGGGACATATTCATTTCAATGTCTATGAATTTTTGAATTTAAGCACATTTTTATGCATATGTAATATGTATAATTAGTATCATTTGGGAAATCAACTAATCTTCCGAGTTATTATGGCGAGTGAAAGAGATTTTTGATCAGCTGTTCCCAAATTGGGACGAATCTGAAAATGATCATTCATATTGTAAGATAACGACGTGAATACTTGGAATTACTATGAAAAGAAGTGATTTTCATAAAATATATTTACAAATTGCAATAAATCATAACACCAATTAAATTGTTCTACAAAGAAGTTTTATCATTCATCAGTATATTCAAAATGGACACGCTTAGATTTACGGATGGAGTCACCGATTTCAAAACAAAATGCGGGTAGCTTATAGTTTGTTCCGGAAAATGATTTTAGTATCGACAATAAGATAAAAGCATGACCTTTTAATAAATATTTATTAAATCAGCAGAAAAGTCGTATGTTCATGCCTCCAACTTTACGGGCTTATATATCTAGGCTTATGGTTGTTGGCAAATTTTACAGACATCTTCGTTCATTGGCCAAAGCCGGAGTTACGGCGTTTATTTTTAGATGGACTCTGATCGCATTTGACAGGCAGATTAGGATAATTACACTGTTGAGAAAATGTTCGATAACGCTTGACCGCTCATCGTCCCGGGTCAAAGTTGACCCACTACGCATTTTCACCAAGAGTCAAACAAACATCTTTACTGATTTTCATGTGTCAAAACCCGGCAGCTCGGGTCAAATGAACACCCTGATTAGATAAGTGAAAGGTTAGCGCTCTCTTTATATAGATAAACTTGCTGAACACCTCACCAATGTTAAGTACAGTAAAACCCCTATAATAAGACCACCTATGGGACTTCCAAAAAGTGGTCTTATTAGAGGGGTGGTCTCTTTATCGAGTTTGGTCAAGAAGACCAAATTATGATAATTTTACTACATGTACAATATACTTTCACACATGATAATTTCTTGGTTTTTCTGTTTTAATTACAGAAGAGTTGGTTGTTTCTATGGTTTAGGATTGTACTTCTGAAATCCAATACAACTGTATATCACCATTAATTAATTGATAATTAAATAAAGTACAATATAAATGAGTTAATCCATTTATTTTCAAAATTTATTTTCTTGTTTTCATTAATTATTTTGTGATGTATACAAACACAGTAGTTTCCTTGAAAAGTACATAACATCATCAATCATTCATTATTTAAAAAATGTTCAATGGTTGACTGCTTATTTAAAGACTTCACTTTCACGTATTGTTTCTCGATCTCATCTTGGACTCTAGCTAAGTCCTGTGACCTATCTTTTAATAGAAACACGTAATACTACCATGGTTTTGCTTGCAACAGTTTGTACTCCAGACAATATACAAAAGATTAAAAGCAATCAAAACCAATCATTTACAATCAACACTTCCGTGTTTATCTCACTTAACCTTGACCGATACCATAAAGTGGTCGCTTAATTGTTGTAAAACTGGGACATAATTAAAAATGTTTTATCAATGAACGTGAGAAAATTGCCCTCGGTCGTAATTAGGGATTCAATTAGCATAGCATTAATGGCATTTGTCTGAATTAACTGGTCATATTACGGGATAACGGGGTTATCGGGGTCAACGACCATTGACATATATAGTGAAATATTCCGTTCTGAAAAAAATCGTTCGCAATAGCGGGGTGGCCGCATGAGGGTTTTTACTGTAATATCATTCAGTAATAGTGTATAATCCATGCTTATGGCAGGTATGTGGTTCTACCTGGGTTCCAGAAATACTGCATGCAGGAGCTCGCATGTTCTTACTCCACCAATAGAGGATGGATGGTGCCAAAGTTGTCGGTGCTGTTCTAAATCCACCAATAGAGGATAGATGGTGCTGAAGTTGTCGGTACTGTTCTAAATCCACCAATAGAGGATGGATGGTACCGAAGTTGTCGGTGCTGTTCTAAATCCACCAATAGAGGATGGATGGTACCGAAGTTGTCTGTGCTGTTCTAAATCCACCAATAGAGGATGGATGGTACCGAAGTTGTCGGTGCTGTTCTAAATCCAAAATGAAAACAATTCATATATATATTTACTGAAAGATGAAATTTAAATACGTTGTGTATGGACTTCGGAAATGAGGAGGATGGATATGTAGGACAGACTTTAGTTATATTCTAATAGTCCGGTAGCATTAGTCAAATAGGCCATCATGTTTACTACAGTAAGTCCTTATATGCAACACTCATGCTAATGAACAATAAACTTTTCAACAAATGAATCAATATTTACTATTACATTTCCGTATGTATACATTTTCATATGAGGGTTCCCCAATTAATGATATGCAGCTGACATACGCACTCGAAGTTACGGGCATTCGCAGTGTCAAGCAGCGTTCGTCGTGTCTTACAGTTTACTTTGGCCTCCACATACTTTAAGAACGCCCAATGTAGTTCATACTGCAATGGAAACTATTACCTATATACCGTATTTTGGAGGTGCATCTTAAGCCCTATTGTCCTCGTATATAATTACGTTGCAGGGAGCAAAGTTTGTGTCAAGTTTAGCACTACCTTCCCCAGTTGCTGAATGTATTCCTGGTTGTGTTTCAGCGTATGGTGAATAGAACAGATTTGCTCAAGCAGGCAGAGAAAGTGATGGAGGATCTAGCCACATCCAGAGCCATGCTGGAAATACAGTATGAAAACGAGGTACAGTACAGTTTGCATTGTTGTCAAATATATGTTTCTTTTGTATTTTCGTTTATTTACCGGTTGTCATGGCGGCCAGCGAAGTGTCCACTCCCATTGAGTAGATAGCACTGTAATGTAAATTCATGAATTTGGTTTATACAAAAATTTTTAGCTCGATTGCGAAACAAGTTCTTCAACCTATATTAATCACTCTCGAGACCTCATTTCTGATTAAATCCATCACCACGGGGGAGAGAGAAGAGGCAGCGTGGAATTTAAATGCCTAAGGGTACAATCGTAATGACCAGCGGTGCTCGAACTCCTGACCTTTGGCACCTAAAGCGATTTCCAGAATTTAATGTCAATCTAGTTTTATATTATAATTGTTTTAAATTTGATATGATCTATTCACTATTGTTTTCGTTGTATACGGCTATAAATGTACACGTGTTCTTCTATAAATACAATTAGTAAAAAACATTTGTTTTTTAAATTTATGACGGATTATGTACAGAGACGGTTATGTACAGAGAAGTGTATTTACAGAGAAGGATGGTTATGTACAGAGAAGGTTATGTACAGAGGTTATTTACAGAGAAGGTTATGTACAGAGGTTATGTACAGAGAAGGTTATGTACAGAGAAGGTTATGTACAGAGAAGGTTATGTACAGGGGTTATGTACAGAGAAGGTTATGTACAGAGTAGGTTATGTACAGAAAAGGTTATTTACAGAGAAGGTTATGTACAGAGAAGGTTATGTACAGAGAAGGTTATTTACAGAGACGGTTATGTACAGAGAAGGTTATGTACAGAGGTTATTTACAGAGAAGGTTATGTACAGAGAAGGTTATGTACAGAGAAGGTTATGTACAGAGAAGGTTATGTACAGAGAAGGTTATGTACAGAGAAGGTTATGTACAGAGACGGTTATGTACAGAGAAGGTTATTTACAGAGACGGTTATGTACAGAGAAGGTTATTTACAGCGGTTATGTACAGAGAAGGTTATTTACAGAGACGATTATGTACAGAGAAGGTTATGTACAGAGAAGGTTATTTACAGAGAAGGTTATGTACAGAGAAGGTTATGTACAGAGACGGTTATGTACAGAGAAATGGTTATTATGTACAGAGAAGGTTATGTACAGAGAAGGTTATGTACAGAGACGGTTATGTACAGAGAAGGTTATGTACAGAGAAATGGTTATTATGTACAGAGAAATGGTTATTATGTACAGAGAAGGTTATGTACAGAGAAGGTTATGTACAGAGACGGTTATGTACAGAGACGGTTATGTACAGAGACGGTTATGTACAGAGAAGGTTATGTACAGAGAAATGGTTATTATGTACAGAGAAGGTTATGTACAGAGAAGGTTATGTACAGAGAAATGTTTATTATGTACAGAGAAATGGTTATTATGTACAGAGAAGGTTATGTACAGAGAAGGTTAAGTACAGAGAAATGGTTATTATGTACAGAGACGGTTATGTACAGAGAAGGTTATGTACAGAGAAATGGTTATTATGTACAGAGACGGTTATGTACAGAGAAGGTTATGTACAGAGAAGGTTATTTACAGAGACGATTATGTACAGAGAAGGTTATGTACAGAGAAGGTTATTTACAGAGAAGGTTATGTACAGAGACGGTTATGTACAGAGACGGTTATGTACAGAGAAATGGTTATTATGTACAGAGAAGGTTATGTACAGAGAAGGTTATGTACAGAGACGGTTATGTACAGAGACGGTTATGTACAGAGAAGGTTATGTACAGAGAAATGGTTATTATGTACAGAGAAGGTTATGTACAGAGAAATGGTTATTATGTACAGAGAAGGTTATGTACAGAGAAGGTTATGTACAGAGAAATGGTTATTATGTACAGAGAAATGGTTATTATGTACAGAGAAGGTTATGTACAGAGAAGGTTATGTACAGAGACGGTTATGTACAGAGACGGTTATGTACAGAGACGGTTATGTACAGAGAAATGGTTATTATGTACAGAGAAGGTTATGTACAGAGAAGGTTATGTACAGAGAAGGTTATGTACAGAGAAATGTTTATTATGTACAGAGAAATGGTTATTATGTACAGAGAAGGTTATGTACAGAGAAGGTTATGTACAGAGAAATGGTTATTATGTACAGAGACGGTTATGTACAGAGAAGGTTATGTACAGAGAAGGTTATGTACAGAGACGGTTATGTACAGAGAAATGGTTATTATGTACAGAGACGGTTATGTACAGAGAAGGTTATGTACAGAGAAGGTTATGTACAGAGACGGTTATGTACAGAGACAGTTATGTACAGAGACGGTTATGTACAGAGAAGGTTATGTACAGAGACGGTTATGTACAGAGATGGTTATGTACAGAGAAGGTTATGTACAGAGACGGTTATGTACAGAGAAGGTTATGTACAGAGAAGGTTATGTACAGAGACGGTTATGTACAGAGAAGGTTATGTACAGAGACGGTTATGTACAGAGACGGTTATGTACAGAGAAGGTTGCTTGAGGGAGTGCTTGTGCTCTGATGTGTCCACCAGTAACAGCTGGAAATTCACTGTATGACCTAAGCTTTTGGTGCGACATCCAGAAACCTAATGAAATAAAACAAACAAATATAACTTATGTTTTTGCAGGTTGGTACTGGTTTAGGACCAACGCTGGAGTTTTATGCCTTGGTGTCACGGGAGTTACAGCGAGCTGACCTGGAGCTATGGAGAGGAGATGTTATTGTGGAAAAAGACTCTTCAGGTAGTGTATGTGAACATATGACGCATAAATGATATGCTGTTCTGGGGCAAGCATATCGCTTACAAATAGAACCACTGTATTATAGGTGCAATACCGCTGGTATTATTGGAAAACCCAATATAGCATGACAGGTAGATGAAGGTTTTGATGTGATCTACCAACAGAAAACACAATTTACGCTGGACGTACCATGATAAATGTATGCATGATAACCATAAAGAAAGTTGAACATCACCTACACCTTATTACACCTGAACATCGCCTACACCTTATTACACCTGAACATCGCCTACACCTTATTACACCTGAATATCACCTACACCTTATTACACCTGAACATCACCTACACCTTATTACACCTGAACATCGCCTACACCTTATTACACCTGAACATCGCCTACACCTTATTACACCTGAACATCGCCTACACCTTATTACACCTGAATATCACCTACACCTGAACATCACCTACAACTGAACATCACCTACACCTTATTACACCTGAACATCGCCTACACCTTATTACACCTGAACATCACCTACACCTTATTACACCTGAACATCGCCTACACCTGAACATCACCTACACCTTATTACACCTGAACATCACCTACACCTTATTACACCTGAACATCGCCTACACCTGAACATCACCTACACCTTATTACACCTGAATATCACCTACACCTTATTACCATAAAGGCGACTAATAGAATCTGAACACTATGGATTTCTACTTCTCTCCTAGTACCATATCACATTATGTAACAACAGGTTCGCCCCATGACAGGTCTGCCCCAGCACAGGTCTGCCCCAGCACAGGTCTGCCCCAACACAGGTCTTCCCCAGCACAGATCCACTCCAGCACAGGTCTGCCACAGCACAGGTCTGCCCCAGCACAGGTCTGCTCCAACACAGGTCTTCCCCAGCACAGTCTGCCCCAGCACAGTTCTGCCCCAGCACAGGTCCACTCCAGCACAGGTCTGCCCGAGCACAGGTCCGCCCCAGCATATGCCTGCCCCAGCTACACGTCGCATAATTTGATATGGTATTGGGCTCGTAGAAATATGTATTACTTGTAAATATTATTTCTGCTGTATCTCTGCTACTTGCATCCAGTATGAACATTATTTGGTTATTTGTAAAAACCCAGTTTGGCAGTTGTGTGGCAGAATGTGTGTACCTTGAGAGTAGGAAGAAGTTTTTTTAATATTCTATTTGAAAAATCCATGGATTAACATCACTCCTACTAACTGGGCCTCTAGCTAGAGCGCTGGATTAACATCACTCCTACTAACTGGGCCTCTAGCTAGAGCGCTGGATTAACATCACTCCTACTAACTGGGCCTCTAGCTAGAGCGCTGGATTAACATCACTCCTACTAACTGGGCCTCTAGCTTGAGCCCTGGATTAACATCACTCCTACTAACTGGGCCTCTAGCTTGAGCCCTGGATTAACATCACTCCTCCTAACTGGGCCTCTAGCTTGAGCCCTGGATTAACATCACTCCTACTAACTGGGCCTCTAGCTTGAGCCCTGGATTAACATCACTCCTCCTAACTGGGCCTCTAGCTAGAGCGCTGGATTAACATCACTCCTCCTAACTGGGCCTCTAGCTAGAGCCCTGGATTAACATCACTCCTCCTAACTGGGCCTCTAGCTAGAGCGCTGGATTAACATCACTCCTACTAACTGGGCCTCTAGCTTGAGCCCTGGATTAACATCACTCCTCCTAACTGGGCCTCTAGCTAGAGCCCTGGATTAACATCACTCCTCCTAACTGGGCCTCTAGCTAGAGCCCTGGATTAACATCACTCCTCCTAACTGGGCCTCTAGCTAGAGCCCTGGATTAACATCACTACTAACTGGGCCTCTAGCTAGAGCCATGGATTAACATCACTCCTCCTAACTGGGCCTCTAGCTAGAGCCCTGGATTAACATCATTGATATACACATTGTGTCATGATCGAAGAAAACAATCTTACAATTTATTTCCAGGTACAGAAACTGGTAACCAGTACATGTATTCTCCATGTGGCTTGTTCCCGGTTCCATTAGCAAGGAATACAAAAGCTACTCATGTAAACAAAATGAAGGCCAAGACAAAGTTTGTGGGGAAGCTGATGGCCAAATCTCTCATGGACTCCAGAATGGTAAGTAACCTTCATGCCCGGATAAAAATATCTGCTGTGCTCGTGTATACCAGAACTTTGTGTACATACAGTCAAACCTGTCTTAAGCAGCCAACCAATGAATCACAGAAACTGGCTGCTTAGCACAGGTGGCTGCTTAATATAGGTCAAATGTGTAATAAAGCAACATATCTGGAAACTTGCTGCTGAAATTCATGTTGGCTGCTTACAGTGTTTTCTCCAGAGTGCGTTCTCGGCACAATGAAGGAAGGGCCAGAGAAGCAATGAGAATCATTGAATGCTTTTACTGTGACGCAACAATATTTTGACTACATATTTTTATATATATGGACGGACCTTTCTGTGTGGATAAAATGTACATATTACCGAGTACTTGTTCATCGACGAGATGCTTACTTGTTACAATTATATACAACGAAAAGCGTTCAGATGATACAGATAAGTAAGTAACTGTCAGGAAATTACGCATCAAATACTGAAATATCTTTCGTTTCTAAGCAGAATTAGTCTGCTACGGTTGAAATCCCAGAATCCGATTCGGCCCAAACAATTTCTGACCATGAACATATTGAAACACCTTCACCTAATGATACTTGCTAGTAGTCTTGTCAAACGTAAAACTGTATCAAAACGCGAATTTAGAACGTAGTGGACGCAAGAAAATGCATGGTTAGCACAATTAAATGGGTGTTTCCACTTTGTATCTCATTTCCCGAACCTGATGTTTTTGGTTGGGTAGGTACAATGTGTAGGTAGGCAATAAATTTACATAAAATGTAACATAATTTCATTTCAAAATGCTGACGGTGTACTAATAATTTGGCCAGTAGCAATAACTGGTAGAATTAGAAATAAGAATCAATTGCCAGACACATCAATTTCAGCAAAAATAAATCTTTAATGAGAAATATGATGCTATACATGTATATCATAAAATGATGACTAGATTTCAATATTGATATGTGTTCTTAACATACAGAAGAATGACAGGGTAGAACCAGCATTTAACTGGAGAAGTAAAGTTACCCGTCTCAGACAGGGTCTTGGTTTATCATGTTGTGGCAAACATGAAAAAGAAACTGTAACTTTGTCTTGAGCAGTATTTATTTATTCATAAGTACATGTAGACAGCTACAGCAGAAGTACAAGTAATTAACAGTAGTACACATACACAACTTGTTTAGCATTAGTACATGTAGACAGCTACAGCAGAAGTACAAGTAATTAACAGTAGTACACATACACAACTTGTTTAGCATTAGCACATGTAGACAGCTACAGCAGAAGTACAAGTAATTAACAGTAGTACACATACACAACTTGTTTAGCATTAGCACATACCAGATGTCCGATTGAATATGGCACTATAAATAAATTGCTCGGTCGTGTATTGCTCGGTTGTGCATTGCTCGTTTGTGCATTGCTCGGTCGTGCATTGCTCGGTCGTGTATTGCTCGGTCGTACATTGCTCGGTCGTGTATTGCTCGGTCGTGCATTGCTCGGTTGTGCATTGCTCGGTTGTGCATTGCTCGGTCGTGCATTGCTCAGTCTGCTCGGTCGTGCATTGCTCGGTCGTGCATTGCTCGGTCGTGCATTGCTCGGTCGTGCATTGCTCGGTCGTGCATTGCTCGGTCGTGCATTGCTCGGTCGTGCATTGCTCGGTCGTGCATTGCTCGGTCGTGCATTGCTCGGTCGTGCATTGCTCGGTCGTGCATTGCTCGGTCGTGTATGCCCCACCACACCACCACCACCCACCCACCGTCGTGCACGGTCGTGCATTGCTCCGCATTGCTCGTCGTGCATTGCTCGGTCGTGCATTGCTCGGTCGTGATTGCTCGTCGGTATTGCTCGGTCGTACATTCGTCGCTTGCTCGTCGTGTATTGCTCGGTCGTGTATTGCTCGGTCGTGTATTGCTCGGTCGTGTATTGCTCGGTCGTGTATTGCTCGGTCGTGTATTGCTCGGTCGTGTATTGCTCGGTCGTACATTGCTCGGTCGTGTATTGCTCGGTCGTGTATTGCATGATTGATATTTGCCAATGTTATAATTGCTTATTGATCTTACTGAACAAAGTAGTTATGAATATGACTGTAAGAAAGGGGGTGGGAATGTTGATCACTGATATTTCTATTTGCATCAGGAAACTTGTATGGGTTTGCATTTTACGAGATTCATGTGTTAAACGTGATATAATTCACGGAAATAAGCAGCCGCGATATTCATCCAATCTACAGTACATTACTATTACATTTTAGCTGGACATTCCATTTAGTCGAGTTTTCTTCAAATGGTTGCTGGGTCAGGAACACAGCCTCACGTCCAGCGACCTGCAGTATATTGACCTTGTGGTCTCCAAGTCTTTCAATCAGCTAGAGGATATTCAACGACAAAAACAGAGGATCCTGTCTGATAATTCACATGTAAGTCACGTTTCTGTCTGATAATTCACATGTAAGTCACATTTCTGTATGGATCCTGTCTGATAATTCACATGTAAGTCACGTTTCTGTCTGGATCCTGGTTGATAATTCACATGTAAGTCACGTTTCTGTATGGATCCTGTCTGATAATTCACATGTAAGTCACGTTTCTGTATGGATCCTGTCTGATAATTCACATGTAAGTCACGTTTCTGTCTGATAATTCACATGTAAGTCACATTTCTGTATGGATCCTGTCTGATAATTCACATGTAAGTCACGTTTCTGTCTGGATCCTGGTTGATAATTCACATGTAAGTCACGTTTTTGTATGGATCCTGGTTGATAATTCACATGTAAGTCACGTTTCTGTCTGGATCTTGTGGTAAATGAAAGTACATGTGGATAAGTGAATAAAATGTTCTTTAATGATGTTGGTCATTTACATCGTGATAGCCAGTAATGTTTATATTTTGTTTGTTTCTGCTCTGTCTGTATCCATATGCACTAAGACCGGTTTCACGCTTAACCCTTTCAACACTACAGGCCTCTAAATAGACTTACAAAAAGTGTAGATCCAGATGAGCTGGCTCATGATGAGCCGTCTCATCAGGATCTGCACTTTTTGCCAGTAATAATTATTACTATTTTTAGATAAAATTACCCATTTTGATAAATGAACTGGTCCAAAGGTAATTTTCTTATTAATTTATTGGTCTAAAAATATCATGCACCAGTCCATGTCAGTTACTTTGGGTTGAATGGGTTAAACCCACTGTTGTATTTTTTGGCGAGTAAGAGTATGTAATAAGTAGCGTTGTCCTTCTGTAGACGAATGAGAGTCGACGGCTGGCTCTAGACAATCTAACAATGGACGGATGCAGCATAGAAGATCTCGACCTGGATTTCACATTGCCAGGCTACCCGAATATAGAGCTGAAGAAAGGTGGCAAGGATCGACATGTAACGCTAGACAACATAGAGGAATACCTACAGGTAAGTTTATATATTTTAAATTTATTAGTGACATAGAATGTGTTATTCCACTGGTTGAAAGCAGTGGAATAAATAATTCTCATTGATTTACGCTTATGGTTCCTAGCCGGTGCAGATTCCGAATTCAATCCATTAGTGAGTCATTTATGACGTATTAATGCGACGTTCTAGCGCACTGTTGCATTGTTTTCTATCATAAAACACTTTTCAGCCTAAAATAAAAAGATTTGTTTATTTAAATGATGGAATTATATTTCACTCATGAACATAGATAGCTATTTATTAACACTCGTTGCTAGCTCCACTACATCTTGCTAGCTCCACTACATAGATAGCTATTTATTAACACTCATTGCTAGCTCCACTACATAGATAGCTATTTATTAACACTCGTTGCTAGCTCCACTACATCGTTGCTAGCTCCACTACATAGATAGCTATTTATTAACACTCGTTGCTAGCTCCACTACATAGATAGCTATTTATTAACACTCGTTGCTAGCTCCACTACATAGATAGCTATTTATTAACACTCGTTGCTAGCTCCACTACATAGATAGCTATTTATTAACACTCGTTGCTAGCTCCACTACATAGATAGCTATTTATTAACACTCGTTGCTAGCTCCACTACATAGATAGCTATTTATTAACACTCGTTGCTAGCTCCACTACATAGATAGCTATTTATTAACACTCGTTGCTAGCTCCACTACATAGATAGCTATTTATTAACACTCGTTGCTAGCTCCACTACATAGATAGCTATTTATTAACACTCGTTGCTAGCTCCACTACATAGATAGCTATTTATTAACACTCGTTGCTAGCTCCACTACATAGATAGCTATTTATTAACACTCGTTGCTAGCTCCACTGGTGATAATACTTCAATGTTCATTCACTAAATTATAATTCGATCATACACTGAAACAAAAATATATCCTCTATATATACTAAAATATGGGGAGGGCCAATCACTAATGTTGTTAAAACTTGTGAACCAACCAATCCATTTGCTAATTATGTATTTCCAATTTGATTGTAATTGTTACCTACATGTATCGATGTATCGATAGCAATAAAATATTATCAAACTAAAAATGTCTAATTGCCCTGTGTAATAATGATTTTGTAACAAGTACAAATATATTGATCACAACCCGTCTGACTCTAATAAAATTAAGTCTTTCAGATGGGACTTTAAACCGAAGTCTCATGTCGGTGCTGTACGCCGTGCACGTAAAAGAACCAGACGAGACTCTGGAATGGGTCTCTCTCTGTATCATGCACTATCCTCCAAAAATCTAAAATGACTAATCTCTTCAGGAGGCCTAGCTCATATGGGCAACCAGTAACGACGATAAATAAACGTAAAACACACAAGGTTTAGAAATTGTGACCTTTCATCTTGAGCTGGAATATGACTTTTATATTATATAAATAGTGGGCAATATGAGAAATATCACCCCCAAGATCATTAACATTCATGTTTGGAGGGGGGATATTTTTCATATTGTCCACTCGGGAATGCAATATTTATGTTATTATAACGTACATGGCACAAGTATTTGAAAAGAAAACTGGTTACAGAAAGCCACCGAGATGACGTGCCTCAGTCGATCTATTTATATAATCTAAATACCTAGAAGCTTTTATGTATGCATTTCAATAAGCGTCTACTTATTGAAGGGAAACGCTTAGTTTTTAGCAATATCCCAGTGTTTTACTGATTCAGACTGAGTCAAAAGCAGTGGATATTACCGAACATATTGTCCGGTCAATATTATCTTGGAGGTTAATAGTAAATAATATTGACTGTTGGCCTATGGGAACTTTGAGTCACGTGAGATATAGTATACTAGATTAAATGCAGCAAGATGTGTGATGTACTTCATTGCAGTTGGTGACACACTGGAGTCTAGTGGAAGGCGTGTCCAGACAATTTGAGTCTCTACGCGAGGGATTTGAGTCCGTATTTCCTCTTAGTTCTCTACAAAGCTTTTATCCAGAGGAGGTATGTCTTTCAGTATATGCCGTAAATAGATTGTGCAACATTTATCACAGTCACCTAATTGTTATGGTCATTGACTTCAAGTGACTGTTGCTTTAATACTGGGGTCGGATTGCACCACGAGAGTCGCGTGATGTGAGGAAGCTAACCAGCTGGCTTGTTGTCAGTCGGTGTTTCTGCCTGGGTGTCGGTCTGTCTGTCTGGGTGTCAGTCTGTCTGTCTGTCCATCAGGATGTTGAAAATTAATGGATGGAATTTAATTTGGTATAAATTTGTATCACTCTACTGGCTTACATTTAAATATTTGTGGTAATGAGTATACGTGTATATGCGGGCTATTTCTGGCGCTCAAGGGGAACACTTACACTATCGTTTAAATTGAAGTTGTCCTTGTAAATTAACGACTTGGGGGGGGGGGGCTGTGTCTATGAATTGTCGTCCTTCATGTGAGACACTCTCCGTTGTCCCTGTGGATTATCTCCCTACAGGGGAGACTGTCTCTGTTGTCCCTGTGGATTATCTCCCTACAGGGGAGACTGTCTCTGCTGTCCCTGTGGACTATCTCCCTACAGGGGAGACTGTCTCTGTTGTCCCTGTGGATTATCTCCCTACAGGGGAGACTGTCTCCGTTGTCCCTGTGGACTATCTCCCTACAGGGGACTCTCTGTTGTCCCTGTGGATTATCTCCCTACAGGGGAGACTGTCTCTGTTGTCCCTGTGGACTATCTCCCTACAGGGGACTCTCTGTTGTCCCTGTGGATTATCTCCCTACAGGGGAGACTCTCTGCTGTCCCTGTGGACTATCTTCCTACAGGGGAGACTGTCTCTGCTGTCCCTGTGGATTATCTCCCTACAGGGGAGACTGTCTCTGCTGTCCCTGTGGACTATCTCCCTACAGGGGAGACTGTCTCTGTTGTCCCTGTGGATTATCTCCCTACAGGGGAGACTGTCTCTGTTGTCCCTGTGGACTATCTCCCTACAGGGGACTCTCTGTTGTCCCTGTGGATTATCTCCCTACAGGGGATACTGTCCCTGTGGACTATCTCCCTACAGGGGACTCTCTGTTGTCCCTGTGGATTATCTCCCTACAGGGGACACTGTCTGTTGTCCCTGTGGATTATCTCCCTACAGGGGAGACTGTCTCTGTTGTCCCTAGATATCAGAATGTCCATAGAAACATACTCAAAATCTGTCATACCCGACTCAATAACATTGTGTGGCATCCGTGGTCCAGTGGTAGAGCGTCGGATTTGGAATCGATCGGTCTCGAGTTCGATACTCGGTCAGCCCACGTATGTAGTCATTGAGCAAAGCACCTCACACACATTGCTTAGTACTGGTTAATCACTTAGGTCGGCTAAGCTTGCCCAGGAAAAATGTCTACGTTCCGCAAGGGGTATGACATTAATGGAACATACATACATACAATATTATGGAATGACCTAGATAGATCTATACATAATGCTAACACACTCCAATCATTCAAGAACACATTGAAAAGAAAGTTCAATGTTTCCGGTGTTCCATCTTATTATTCCACTGGGGAACGATACTATATTGTAATGCAATCTCGATACTATACTGTAATGCAATCTCTATACTGTAATGCAATCTCGATACTATATTGTAATGCAATCTCGATACTATACTGTAATACAATCTCGATACTATACTGTAATACAATCTCGATACTGTAATGCAATCTCTATACTGTAATGCAATCTCTATACTGTAATGCAATCTCGATACTGTAATGCAATCTCGATAGTATATTGTAATGCAATCTCGATACTATTCTGTAATGCAATCTCGATACTATATTGTAATGCAATCTCGATACTATATTGTAATGCATTCTCGATACTATATTGTAATGCAATCTCGATACTATATTGTAATGCAATCTCGATACTATATTGTAATGCAATCTCGATACTATATTGTAATGCAATCTCGATACTATACTGTAATGCAATCTCGATACTATTCTGTAATGCAATCTCTATACTGTAATGTAATCTCGATACTATATTGTAATGTAATCTCGATACTATATTGTAATGCAATCTCGATACTATACTGTAATGCAATCTCGATACTATATTGTAATGCAATCTCGATACTATATTGTAATGCAATCTCGATACTATATTGTAATGCAATCTCGATACTATACTGTAATGCAATCTCGATACTATATTGTAATGCAATCTCGATACTATCTTGTAATGCAATCTCGATACTATATTGTAATGCAATCTCGATACTATATTGTAATGCAATCTCGATACTATACTGTAATGCAATCTCGATACTATATTGTAATGCAATCTCGATACTATATTGTAATGCAATCTCGATACTATTCTGTAATGCAATCTCGATACTATTCTGTAATGCAATCTCTATACTATACTGTAATGTAATCTCGATACTATACTGTAATGCAATCTCTATACTATTCTGTAATGCAATCTCTATACTATATTGTAATGCAATCTCGATACTATACTGTAATGCAATCTCGATACTATATTGTAATGCAATCTCGATACTATATTGTAATGCAATCTCTATAATATACTGTAAGGAAACTCGATACTATATTGTAATGCAATCTCGATACTATATTGTAATGCAATCTCGATACTATATTGTAATGCAATCTCGATACTATACTGTAATGCAATCTCGATACTATTCTGTAATGCAATCTCTATACTGTAATGTAATCTCGATACTATATTGTAATGTAATCTCGATACTATATTGTAATGCAATCTCGATACTATACTGTAATGCAATCTCGATACTATACTGTAATGCAATCTCGATACTATATTGTAATGCAATCTCGATACTATATTGTAATGCAATCTCGATACTATACTGTAATGCAATCTCGATACTATATTGTAATGCAATCTCGATACTATATTGTAATGCAATCTCGATACTATATTGTAATGCAATCTCGATACTATATTGTAATGCAATCTCGATACTATATTGTAATGCAATCTCGATACTATACTGTAATGCAATCTCGATACTATATTGTAATGCAATCTCGATACTATATTGTAATGCAATGTCGATACTATTCTGTAATGCAATCTCGATACTATTCTGTAATGCAATCTCTATACTATACTGTAATGTAATCTCGATACTGTACTGTAATGCAATCTCTATACTATTCTGTAATGCAATCTCTATACTATATTGTAATGCAATCTCGATACTATACTGTAATGCAATCTCGATACTATATTGTAATGCAATCTCGATACTATTCTGTAATGCAATCTCTATACTATGCTGTAATGTAATCTCGATACTATACTGTAATGCAATCTCTATACTATTCTGTAATGCAATCTCTATACTATATTGTAATGCAATCTCGATACTATACTGTAATGCAATCTCGATACTATATTGTAATGCAATCTCGATACTATATTGTAATGCAATCTCTATAATATACTGTAATGTAATCTCGATACTATATTGTAATGCAATCTCGATACTATATTGTAATGCAATCTCGATACTATATTGTAATGCAATCTCGATACTATACTGTAATGCAATCTCTATAATATACTGTAATGTAATCTCTATACTATATTGTAATGCAATCTCGATACTATACTGTAATGCAATCTCGATACTATATTGTAATGCAATCTCGATACTATATTGTAATGCAATCTCTATAATATACTGTAATGTAATCTCGATACTATATTGTAATGCAATCTCGATACTATATTGTAATGCAATCTCGATACTATATTGTAATGCAATCTCGATACTATACTGTAATGTAATCTCGATACTATATTGTAATGCAATCTCGATACTATACTGTAATGAAATCTCGATACTATATTGTAATGCAATCTCGATACTATATTATAATGTAATCTCAATACTATATTGTAATGCAATCTCGATACTATATTGTAATGCAATCTCAATACTATATTGTAATGCAATCTCGATACTATATTGTAATGAAATCTCGATACTATATTGTAATGCAATCTCGATACTATATTATAATGTAATCTCAATACTATATTGTAATGCAATCTCGATACTATATTGTAATGCAATCTCAATACTATATTGTAATGCAATCTCGATACTATATTGTAATGAAATCTCGATACTATATTGTAATGCAATCTCGATACTATATTATAATGTAATCTCAATACTATATTGTAATGCAATCTCGATACTATATTGTAATGCAATCTCAATACTATATTGTAATGCAATCTCGATACTATATTGTAATGAAATCTCGATACTATATTGTAATGCAATCTCGATACTATATTATAATGTAATCTCAATACTATATTGTAATGCAATCTCGATACTATATTGTAATGCAATCTCAATACTATATTGTAATGCAATCTCGATACTATATTGTAATGCAATCTCGATACTATATTGTAATGTAATCTCGTATCAGAAATTGATGCAGCAACTTAAACAATCATCTTTTTTTTAACCATTTGCGTGACTCCAATATGTTTATGAAATCAAGCTATTGAAGATGTGGAACACTCTTTCTTCAAATGTAATAGGTATAGAATTGAACGTCATTCACTTTTCGTAAATAGTTCCATAAAATTACTTCATGGTATAGAGTCGTTAACAAATGAGGAGAACACAACTTTATTTTTGGAAGTTTAATTATTGGCTTGTGAGACGGGATCGTGGGTTCGGGTTATTTGCTTGTGAGACTGGATCGTGGGTTCGTGTATTGGCTTGTGAGACTGGATCGTGGGTTCGGGTTATTTGCTTGTGAGACTGGATCGTGGGTTTGGGTTATTTACTTGTGAGACTGGATCGTGGGTTCGGGTTATTTGTTTGTGAGACGGGATCGTGGGTTCGGGTATTTGCTTGTGAGACTGGATCGTGGGTTCGGGTTATTTGCTTGTGAGACTGGATCGTGGGTTCGTGTATTGGCTTGTGAGACTGGATCGTGGGTTCGGGTTATTTGCTTGTGAGACTGGATCGTGGGTTCGGGTTATTTACTTGTGAGACTGGATCGTGGGTTCGGGTTATTTGCTTGTGAGACTGGATCGTGGGTTCGGGTTATTTACTTGTGAGACAGGATCGTGGGTTCGGGTTATTTGCTTGTGAGACGGGATCGTGGGTTCGGGTATTGGCTTGTGAGACGGGATAGTGGGTTCGGGTTATTTGCTTGTGAGACGGGATCGTGGGTTCGGGTTATTTGCTTGTGAGACGGGATCGTGGGTTCGGGTTATTTGCTTGTGAGACGGGATCGTGGGTTCGGGTTATTTGCTTGTGAGACTGAATCGTGGGTTCGGGTTATTTGCTTGAGAGATTGGATAGTGGGTTCGGGTTATTTGCTTATGAGACGGGATCGTGGGTTCGGGTTATTTGCTTGAGAGATTGGATCGTGGGTTCGGGTTATTTGCTTGAGATATTGGATCCTGGGTTCGGGTTATTTGCTTGTGAGACTGGATCTTGGGTTCGTGTTATTTGCTTGTGATACTGGATCGTCGGTTCGGGTTATTTGCTTGTGAGACGGGAGTGTGGGTTCGTGTTATTTGCTTGTGAGACTGAATCGTGGGTTCGGGTTATTTGCTTGAGAGATTGGATCGTGGCTTCGGGTTATTTGCATGAGAGATTGGATGGTGGGTTCGGGTTATTTGCTTGGGAGACGGGATCGTGGGTTCGGGTTATTTGCTTGTGAGACGGGATCGTGGGTTCGGGTTATTTGCTTGTGAGACGGGATCGTGGGTTCGGGTTATTTGCTTGTGAGACAGGATCGTGGGTTCGGGTTATTTGCTTGTGAGACGGGATCGTGGGTTCGGGTTATTTGCTTGTGAGACGGGATCGTGGGTTCGGGTATTTGCTTGTGAGACGGGATCGTGGGTTCGGGTTATTTGCTTGTGAGACTGGTCGTGGTTCGTGTATTGCTTGTGAGACTGGATCGTGGGTTCGGGTTATTTGCTTGTGAGACAGGATCGTGGGTTCGGTTATTTGCTTGTGAGACGGATCGTGGGTTCGTGTATTGGCTTGTGAACGGATCGTGGGTTCGTGTATTGGCTTGTGAGACTGATCGTGGGTTCGTGTATTGGCTTGTGAGACTGGATCGTGGGTTCGGGTTATTTGCTTGTGAGACGGGATCGTGGGTTCGGGTTATTTGCTTGTGAGACGGGGTAGTGGGTTCGGGTTATTTGCTTGTGAGACGGGATCGTGGGTTCGGGTTATTTGCTTGTGAGACGAGGTAGTGGGTTCGGGTTATTTGCTTGTGAGACGGGATCGTGGGTTCGGGTTATTTGCTTGTGAGACGGGATCGTGGGTTCGGGTTATTTGCTTGTTAGACGGGATCGTGGGTTCGGGTTATTTGCTTGTGAGACGGGATCGTGGGTTCGGGTTATTTACTTGTGAGACGGAATCGTGGGTTCGGGTTATTTGCTTGTGAGACGGGATCGTGGGTTCGGGTTATTTGATTGTGAGACGGGATCGTGGGTTCAGGTTATTTGCTTGTGAGACGAGGTAGTGGGTTCGGGTTATTTGCTTGTGAGACGGGATAGTGGGTTCGGGTTATTTGCTTGTGAGACGAGGTAGTGGGTTCGGGTTATTTGCTTGTGAGACGGGATCGTGGGTTCGGGTTATTTGCTTGTGAGACGAGGTAGTGGGTTCGGGTTATTTGCTTGTGAGACGAGGTAGTGGGTTCGGGTTATTTGCTTGTGAGACGGGATCGTGGGTTCGGGTTATTTGCTTGTGAGACGAGGTAGTGGGTTCGGGTTATTTACTTGTGAGACGAGGTAGTGGGTTCGGGTTATTTGCTTGTGAGACGGGATCGTGGGTTCGGGTTATTTGCTTGTGAGACGGGATCGTGGGTTCGGGTTATTTGCTTGTGAGACGAGGTAGTGGGTTCGGGTTATTTGCTTGTGAGACGGGGTCGTGGGTTCGGGTTATTTGCTTGTGAGACGGGATCGTGGGTTCGGGTTATTTGCTTGTGAGACGAGATCGTGGGTTCGGGTTATTTGCTTGTGAGACGGGATCGTGGGTTCGGGTTATTTACTTGTGAGACGAGGTAGTGGGTTCGGGTTATTTGCTTGTGAGACGGGATAGTGGGTTCGGGTTATTTGCTTGTGAGACGAGGTAGTGGGTTCGGGTTATTTGCTTGTGAGACGGGATCGTGGGTTCGGGTTATTTGCTTGTGAGACGAGGTAGTGGGTTCGGGTTATTTGCTTGTGAGACGGGATCGTGGGTTCGGGTTATTTGCTTGTGAGACGAGGTAGTGGGTTCGGGTTATTTGCTTGTGAGACGGGATCGTGGGTTCGGGTTATTTGCTTGTGAGACGGGATCGTGGTTTCAGGTTATTTGCTTGTGAGACGAGGTAGTGGGTTCGGGTTATTTACTTTTGAGACGTGGTAGTGGGTTCGGGTTATTTGCTTGTGAGACGGGATCGTGGGTTCGGGTTATTTGCTTGTGAGACAGGATCGTGGGTTCGGGTTATTTACTTGTGAGACGGATCGTGGGTTCGGGTTATTTGCTTGTGAGACGGGATCGTGGGTTTGGGTTATTTGCTTGTGAGACTGGGTCGTGGGTTTGGGTTATTTACTTGTGTGACTGGATCATGGGTGTGGGTTATTTACTTGTGAGACAGATCGTGGGTTTGGGTTATTTGCTTGTGAGACGGGATCGTGGGTTTGGGTTATTTGCTTGTGAGACTGGATTGTGGGTTCGTGTATTGGCGTGTTGTGGGGAACCAACAGGTGGAAGCGTGAGATGCATGAATCAATCTAAGCAATACTTTCTCCTTCTTTTTTTTGGATAGATTTGTCTTTTTTTCTTTCTGATCCATGATGTGATTTTTATTTACATTCTGTTTTTATTTACATTCTATTTTTATTTACATTCTGTTTTTATTTACATTCTATTTTGCAAACTCTTTTCAGGAAAGAAATTCAGTCATTTAACTTGATCAAACGTAATCTTGACTTTCTGGTGCGGGCCGTTGTCTAATGTTGTTAAAACTTGTTGCCCGAACCATTTGTATTTTCATGCTATGTATTGTATCTTTCCGTGTATGACATATGTATTATTGATTTGCAATAAAATATGGTTAAATAAAATCAGAATGTCCCTGTGGATTATCTCTTGATATCAGAATGTCCCTGTGGATTATCTCTTGATATCAGAATGTCCCTGTGGATTATCTCTTGATATCAGAATGTCCCTGTGGATTATCATCCATCAAGGCATATCAGTCTTTGTTGCTAGCCTCCCAATTTATTGCCGCTAGCAGCGGGCGAACAATTTTTCAAATTCACGATTTATATTTCTAGTTGGAGTTGTTGTTCTGTGGACACAACGAAGAACTGTGGGATGCTAAAGTGTTGATGGAGTGTTGTCGACCAGACCACGGTTACACCCACGACAGTCGTGCCATCAAGTTTCTCTATGAGATACTTAGCTCATATACTCCCGATGAACAGAGAATGTTCATGCAGTTTGTAACGGGCTCGCCAAAACTACCGTTCGGAGGTTAGTGTTGAGAAATGTTGATGATTTGGATGCAGTGAAAGCTGTGTATACAGTTTGTCCGGTTTATGATTTGGATGCAGTGAAAGCTGTGTATACAGTTTGTCCGGTTTATGATTTGGATGCAGTGAAAGCTGTTTGTTTGTTTTTTACGTTTATTTATCGTCGCTACCGGTTGCCCATATGAGCGACGCCTCTTGAAGAGATTAGTCATTTTAGATTTTGGAGGATAGTGCAATGATACAGACAGAGACCAATTCCAGAGTCTCCTCTGGTTCTTTTACGTGCACAGTGTAAAGCACCGACACGAGACCTCGGTTTAACGTCCCATCTGAAAGACTGTTAATTGTATTAGGGTCAGACGGGGGATCGAACCTGCGATCCCTGGATTACCAGTCCAGCGTGTTACCACTGGACTACAGATCCGTCTGTGTGAAAGCTGTGTATACAGTTTGTCCGGTTTATGATTTGGATGCAGTGAAAGCTGTGTATATAGTTTGTCCGGTTTATGATTTGGATGCAGTGAAAGCTGTGTATACAGTTTGTCCGGTTTATGCGGAATACTACACCTTATGTATTCTGTCTCGATGTGATATTTATTTCATTGATTTGTCTCCTTTCAAATAATATTTTTCTGATATGCTGTAATGCCAAATATTGATATGCATTATGGCCTTTGGACCACGAAACCAGTGAAATTCCAATTTTCATGGGATGTTCTTTTGCGTTACTGCATATTTTGAGATAAATTTTGAGAAAATTTATTAAAATTGCAATTTTTGCAAAGACCATTTGAAAAGGTAGAAAAGTTGTCTACATGATTACATTTCTATTTTAATTATAAAGAAATTGAATATGTACTTCAAATATTATGAGCCACCATAGGAACATCACACACTATAGATAGTGTCCTAGTCTTGCCAGGAAACTGGGAAATGGATACCAGCAAGCAGGAAAATGGGTACCAGCAAACAGGATAATGGGTTCCAGCAAACAGGATAATGGGTTCCAGCAAACAGGATAATGGGTTCCAGCAAACAGGATAATGGGTACCAGCAAACAGGATAATGGGTATCAAACAGGATAATGGGTACCAGCAAACAGGATAATGGGTACCAGCAAACAGGATAATGGGTACCAGTAAACAGGATAATGGGTACCAGCAAACAGGATAATGGGTATCAAACAGGATAATGGGTACCAGCAAACAGGATAATGGGTACCAGCAAACAGGATAATGGGTACCAGCAAATAGGATAATGGGTACCAGCAAATAGGATAATAGGTACCAGAAAACATGATAATGGGTACCTGCAAACAGAAAAATGGGTACCAGCAAGCAAACAGGAAAATGTGTACCAGCAAACAAGATAATAGGTACCAGCAAACAGGATAATGGGTACCACCAAACATGATAATGGGTACCACCAAACATGATAATGGGTACCAGCAAACAGGATAATGGGTACCAGCAAACAGGAAAATGGGTACCAGCAAACAGAAAAATGGGTACCAGCAAACAGGAAAATGGGTAATAAGGACTGCTTATCATGAACCCCAGCTGGGCATATCGTTGTTTGTTGTTTAAGATATATAACATGTTCTCTTTGTTTAAATCTTACATGTACAATATCATTTCAGGGTTCCGAAGTCTAAGCCCACCATTGACAATAGTTCGTAAAAGTTTTGAGTCGTTAGAACATCCAGACAATTTCCTGCCGTCGGTGATGACGTGCGTAAACTATCTCAAACTGCCCGACTATTCTACTGTGGAGGTGATGCGAGATAAGCTACATCTAGCGGCTAGTGAAGGACAACTTGCATTCCATTTATCATGATCCATTTTACAGATAACTGCTCTGTATAACACGATAATAGCTGTCCATAAAAAATATAAGGCTCGGTCATACTTTCCTATGCTGATGCAGGCGTAAAACCCGAATCATAACATAACATACTTTCCTATGTAATTCGGGTTATGCCCACAGTTCCTGTGTTCATTAGATAGATCGTGTTTGTCCTCAAGAGTTGTTCTCATTTTATTGACATTTCAGAAACTCATTTAAAGTATTGTTTATGGACAGTGGTAACCTCGTGAAACATAGCGGTTATTTGCGGCATGATATCACTGTGTTAAGTTAGAAGCTAGCTTCTGATCACGCTGTCAATGGATGTAAAATTGTGTACGTATAGTTCCATGGATTTGGGATCGAACGGAGAAACCATGTTAATTGTGATTTTATTAGATCATGGAGAAATCATCAAAAGCGGGATGTGCCAGGAAAGATTTCCTTGTATAAATGTGCCAGGATATATATATATACAGTAGGTAATGCATCGATTATAGAAGTGAATTCATATTTGAAGGAAGGAGTAACATGCGAGTATTTGTTGTATTGACCCGAACATTCTGGATGACATGTGTGTGTGTGCTGAACATTTACAGTCAAATAGAATACGACAACTTGTAGTCTGTCCCGCCTACCCGTGGACCTACAACAACTTGTAGTCTGTCCCGCCTACCCGTGGACCTACAACAACTTGTAGTCTGTCCCGCCTACCCGTGGACCTACGACAACTTGTAGTCTGTCCCGCCTACCCGTGGACCTACGACAACTTGTAGTCTGTCCCACCTACCTGTGGACCTACGACAACTTGTACAAGTTGTAGTCTGTCCCGCCTACCCGTGGACCTACAACAACTTGTAGTCTGTCCCACCTACCTGTGGACCTACGACAACTTGTAGTCTGTCCCGCCTACCCGTGGACCTACGACAACTTGTAGTCTGTCCCGCCTACCCGTGGACCTACGACAACTTGTAGTCTGTCCCGCCTACCCGTGGACCTACGACAACTTGTAGTCTGTCCCGCCTACCCGTGGACCTACGACAACTTGTAGTCTGTCCCGCCTACCCGTGGACCTACGACAACTTGTAGTCTGTCCCGCCTACCCGTGGACCTACGACAACTTGTAGTCTGTCCCGCCTACCCGTGGACCTACGACAACTTGTAGTCTGTCCCGCCTACCCGTGGACCTACGACAACTTGTAGTCTGTCCCGCCTACCCGTGGACCTCACTTCTCCGTGGATCTCGGTTTTGAGGTTCACACATGCAAATAAGGTTCATTTGAATCGTAACATCATCACCGGAAGATAAAAATATGACCTTTTTGTTGCATACTGGTTCCGCAATGCAGTTGGATTATGGAGGAATTAAAAAGTGATTTTAACAAATAATAATGCCAAAATTGCAAATTTGGACTTAGAGACAACAAGAGTTAAATAACAAACATGTGACAACAAGAGTTAAATAACAAATGTGTGACAACAAGAGTGACATCTCGATATTTCTCCTGGTTATGATTATATCAATGCAACATTTAATATAGACTTCAATAATGAGGTGCACGGGTAGGTGCAACTGGTTAGCATATCTGATCAATCAGCAGGTGGCAATGTTTGGTAAGAACACATTTCATTACCGGTAATAAAAATGTGCTAATAATCAGAGAGATTAACGGGAAAATGTTTTGTAAATAAATGTACTCATTTCATGATTTTTATTTGATGTTGACGAATGTCTGATATATCATGATGGAGAGAATGTCCGCCTCCGTGGTCGAGTGGTTACGGTCGCTGACTTGTATACCACTGTAACCTATCATCAATGATGGTCACGGGTTCGAGCCCTGCTCAGGCCGTGTCTCATTTATATGAAAAAGTTGGCAGTTTCTTACGGAGGTTGGTGCACCCAAGTACTGGTTAACCGCTGGAGCCTGCCCAGGAAAGGTGTTGTTAAGTAAACTGCCCGCCGGCGATATAGCCCGAAATGGTGCTGATGCAGGCGTAAAACCCGAAATATAATCATGATGGAGAGATATTTACGCAGCAGGTTTAACGAGATCATAGAGTTTCATCGATTACCACGGTTACTGCAAGCTTCTTGTGTTCCGGTACCACATTTCCAAGGCTGACCATAATATAATTGTCAACCGTATTTCCGTTTAAGCCATTTGTGGTAAGTCCTTGAAAATAAATCCACATGTTTATTATAACGACCGGGCTCCGAGGTTATAAAACTATTCTCAAATCTCGGTCTCAAGTGATAACGATTGGTCGAGTTTGACATTTGCTCTTGGTTCAACCACTCAGAAGCTTGAGATTGGAGAAGAAATTTATAACCTCGGACATTGTTCTATTTTGGCATGATGCATGGAGCAGAAAAAACATTTGAGAGAAAATATCCTTAAATAGTCCACGTAGTAAAGTGAAATTCCACAGTGAAGTGCCCACGTAGTAAAGTGAAATTCCACAGTGAAGTGCCCACGTAGTAAATGAAATTCCACAGTGAAGTGCCCACGTAGTAAAGTGAAATTCCACAGTGAAGTGCCCACGTAGTAAATGAAATTCCACAGTGAAGTGCCCACGTAGTAAAGTGAAATTCCACAGTGAAGTGCCCACGTAGTAAAGTGAAATTCCACAGTGAAGTGCCCACGTAGTAAAGTGAAATTCCACAGTGAAGTGCCCACGTAGTAAAGTGAAATTTGATGTTAGTAGTAAAATAATATAAAACCTTACTGGCCTTTATTGTTATAAGTGTGTCTGCAGCCTAGTGGTCTACAGCGCAGTAGTTGGAACTCACCTTTCATTGCGATGGCCAGGGATGTGAGTTTGTGATAGATATGTAAGGAAGTTGTCAGCTTGTGCATTCCTACGTTGCTGGTGGTATCTGTTGTACACAGACATCGTGATTGGATGAATGGCTTTTACTTGGTCTATGCTGACCCAGAGTAGGGTAACTACATACCGTGTGTACATATGTGTTTCATTAACAGGGACCCACTGTGTGCATGCTATTTCAATAACTTCTCATTACGGATAATTCTGAAAAAGACTCGCTAAGCGATTTCAATATTTCACCCATTGGGTCCCTTTTTAATGAAATGTATTAATACCATTGTTAATTTTCAATATATTTGTTGTTGTTGGTTGCACTGGTTTAACCATCGTGTACTAAGTTTATTGTGCTTTGTTGGATGTTGTTTTTACTTTATGTTGGTTTAGTATGTTTATTTAAAACTGTATAGAGGGAGTCGGAAATTTATCAAATTAGTAATTTAATACGGAGCAATAAAGGTCTAGAAAAAACTATGATTTTGTGAAAGTAATGTACGTTGTAGTTAGTTGTAAGTTTGAGTATATGATTTTGTGGTTATGTTTAAAATTTAAAGGAAGTTTGCTGTTCAGAAAGGTGAAATCACACTCGAGTCATTTTAATATAACGTGCTAAAATTGATTTACATACATATCATCAGTTCCTCTGCCTAAGTGTGCACATATATCAGTTCCTCTACCTAAGTGTGCACATATATCAGTTCCTCTACCTGAGTGTGCACATATATCAGTTCCTCTACCTAAGTGTGCACATATATCAGTTCCTCTACCTAAGTGTGCACATATATCAGTTCCTCTACCTAAGTGTGCACATATATCAGTTCCTCTACCTAAGTGTGCACATATATCAGTTCCTCTACCTAAGTGTGCACATATATCAGTTCCTCTACCTAAGTGTGCACATGTATCAGTAGTAGCGGCTGTGTTCCTCTACCTAAGTGTGCACATATATCAGTTCCTCTACCTAAGTGTGCATATATATCAGTAGTAGCGGCTGTGTTCCTCTACCTAAGTGTGCATATATATCAGTAGTAGCGGCTGTGTTGCTCTACCTAAGTGTGCACATATATCAGTTCCTCTACCTAAGTGTGCACATGTATCGGTAGTAGCGGCTGTGTTCCTCTACCTAAGTGTGCACATATATCAGTTCCTCTACCTAAGTGTGCATATATATCAGTAGTAGCGGCTATGTTCCTCTACCTAAGTGTGCACATATATCATAGTAACGGCTGTGTTCCTCTACCTAAGTGTGCACATGTATCAGTAGTAGTGGCTGTGTTCCTCTACCTAAGTGTGCACATGTATCAGTAGTAGTGGCTATGTTCCTCTACCTAAGTGTGCATATATATCAGTAGTAGCGGCTGTGTTCCTCTACCTAAGTGTGCACATATATCAGTAGTAGTGGCTGTGTTCTACTACCTAAGTGTGCACATATATCAGTAGTAGTGGCTGTGTTCCTCTACCTAAGTGTGCTCATATATCAGTAGTAGTGGCTGTGTTCCTCTACCTAAGTGTGCATATATATCAGTAGTAGTGGCTATGTTCTACTACCTAAGTGTGCATATATATCAGTAGTAGTGGCTGTGTTCCTCTACCTAAGTGTGCATATATATCAGTAGTAGTGGCTATGTTCTACTACCTAAGTGTGCACATATATCAGTAGTAGTGGCTGTGCTCCTCTACCTAAGTGTGCACATGTATCAGTAGTAGCGGCTGTGTTCCTCTACCTAAGTGTGCACATGTATCAGTAGTAGCGGCTGTGTTCCTCTACCTAAGTGTGCACATGTATCAGTAGTAGTGGCTGTGTTCCTCTACCTAAGTGTGCATATATATCGGTAGTAGTGGCTGTGTTCCTCTACCTAAGTGTGCACATATATCAGTTCCTCTACCTAAGTGTGCACATGTATCAGTAGTAGCGGCTGTGTTCCTCTACCTAAGTGTGCACATATATCAGTTCCTCTACCTAAGTGTGCATATATATCAGTAGTAGCGGCTATGTTCCTCTACCTAAGTGTGCACATATATCATAGTAACGGCTGTGTTCCTCTACCTAAGTGTGCACATGTATCAGTAGTAGTGGCTATGTTCCTCTACCTAAGTGTGCATATATATCAGTAGTAGCGGCTGTGTTCCTCTACCTAGGTGTGCACATATATCAGTAGTAGCGGCTGTGTTCCTCTACCTAAGTGTGCACATGTATCAGTAGTAGTGGCTATGTTCTACTACCTAAGTGTGCACATATATCAGTAGTAGTGGCTGTGTTCCTCTACCTAAGTGTGCACATGTATCAGTAGTAGTGGCTATGTTCTACTACCTAAGTGTGCATATATATCAGTAGTAGTGGCTGTGTTCCTCTACCTAAGTGTGCATATATATCAGTAGTAGTGGCTATGTTCTACTACCTAAGTGTGCACATATATCAGTAGTAGTGGCTGTGCTCCTCTACCTAAGTGTGCACATGTATCAGTAGTAGCGGCTGTGTTCCTCTACCTAAGTGTGCACATGTATCAGTAGTAGCGGCTGTGTTCCTCTACCTAAGTGTGCACATGTATCAGTAGTAGCGGCTGTGTTCCTCTACCTAAGTGTGCACATGTATCAGTAGTAGTGGCTGTGTTCCTCTACCTAAGTGTGCATATATATCGGTAGTAGTGGCTGTGTTCCTCTACCTAAGTGTGCACATATATCAGTTCCTCTACCTAAGTGTGCACATGTATCAGTAGTAGCGGCTGTGTTCCTCTACCTAAGTGTGCACATATATCAGTTCCTCTACCTAAGTGTGCATATATATCAGTAGTAGCGGCTATGTTCCTCTACCTAAGTGTGCACATATATCATAGTAACGGCTGTGTTCCTCTACCTAAGTGTGCACATGTATCAGTAGTAGTGGCTATGTTCCTCTACCTAAGTGTGCATATATATCAGTAGTAGCGGCTGTGTTCCTCTACCTAAGTGTGCACATATATCAGTAGTAGCGGCTGTGTTCCTCTACCTAAGTGTGCACATGTATCAGTAGTAGTGGCTATGTTCTACTACCTAAGTGTGCACATATATCAGTGGTAGTGGCTGTGTTCCTCTACCTAAGTGTGCATATATATCAGTAGTAGTGGCTATGTTCTACTACCTAAGTGTGCACATATATCAGTAGTAGCAGCTGTGTTCCTCTACCTAAGTGTGCATATATATCAGTAGTAGTGGCTATGTTCTACTACCTAAGTGTGCATATATATCAGTAGTAGTGGCTGTGTTCCTCTACCTAAGTGTGCATATATATCAGTAGTAGTGGCTATGTTCTACTACCTAAGTGTGCACATATATCAGTAGTAGTGGCTGTGCTCCTCTACCTAAGTGTGCACATGTATCAGTAGTAGCGGCTGTGTTCCTCTACCTAAGTGTGCACATGTATCAGTAGTAGTGGCTATGTTCTACTACCTAAGTGTGCACATATATCAGTAGTAGTGGCTGTGTTCCTCTACCTAAGTGTGCACATATATCAGTAGTAGTGGCTGTGTTCCTCTACCTAAGTGTGCACATATATCAGTAGTAGTGGCTGTGTTCCTCTACCTAAGTGTGCACATGTATCAGTAGTAGGGCTGTGTTCCTCTACCTAAGTGTGCACATATATCAGTAGTAGTGGCTGTGTTCCTCTACCTAAGTGTGCATATATATCAGTAGTAGTGGCTGTGTTCCTCTACCTAAGTGTGCACATATATCAGTAGTAGTGGCTGTGTTCCTCTACCTAAGTGTGCACATATATCAGTAGTAGTGGCTGTGTTCCTCTACCTAAGTGTGCACATATATCAGTAGTAGTGGCTGTGTTCCTCTACCTAAGTGTGCACATATATCAGTAGTAGTGGCTGTGTTCCTCTACCTAAGTGTGCACATATATCAGTAGTAGTGGCTGTGTTCCTCTACCTAAGTGTGCACATATATCAGTAGTAGTGGCTGTGTTCCTCTACCTAAGTGTGCACATATATCAGTAGTAGTGGCTGTGTTCCTCTACCTAAGTGTGCACATATATCAGTAGTAGTGGCTGTGTTCCTCTACCTAAGTGTGCACATATATCAGTAGTAGTGGCTGTGTTCCTCTACCTAAGTGTGTACATATCAGTAGTAGTGGCTGTGTTCCTCTACCTAAGTGTGCATACATATCAGTAGTAGTGGCTGTGTTCCTCTACCTAAGTGTGCATATATATCAGTAGTAGTGGCTGTGTTCCTATACCTAAGTGTGCATATATATCAGTAGTAGTGGCTGTGTTCCTCTACCTAAGTGTGCACATGTATCAGTAGTAGTGGCTGTGTTCCTCTACCTAAGTGTGCACATGTATCAGTAGTAGTGGCTGTGTTCCTCTACCTAAGTGTGCACATGTATCAGTAGTAGTGGCTGTGTTCCTCTACCTAAGTGCGCACATGTATCAGTAGTAGTGGCTGTGTTCCTCTACCTAAGTGTGCACATGTATCAGTAGTAGTGGCTGTGTTCCTCTACCTAAGTGTGCACATGTATCAGTAGTGGTGGCTGTGTTCCTCTACCTAAGTGTGCACATGTATCAGTAGTAGTGGCTGTGTTCCTCTACCTAAGTGTGCACATATATCAGTAGTAGTGGCTGTGTTCCTCTACCTAAGTGCTACTCTAACAATATTTCCTCATTGGAAACGGGCACGTTTGGTTCTTGTAAACATTGTGTTTATTATCTACAGTCAAACCTCTCTAGAGCAAACACCTTCCGGATACATTGAGATTGGTTGTTGTAGAGAGGTTGTTGTTCTAGGGAGGTTCAACTTTTTGAAGTCTGGAAATGCGCGAATAGTCAGTTTATAGTCGGTGGCTCATACTGATTTAAATATAGAGTATACAGAATGGGGTCCTATGTACAATTGTACTTTCGGTAAATATTCATAAAAATTCTAAAACTGACACAAAGCATTGAAAATTCAACTTTTTTTTAAAAATTTAATACATATAACTATACAGTATACATATATCAGTCTGAAACTAAACACAGATTTTATGTTTGCTTAAAAAAGTCACTGATTTTATTCTGAGGTCCAGCTGAGGACAAAATGTGTTAAAATCCCCCAGATTATGCAAATCTAGACAATTGTGTACATTTAACGATTTATGTTTTCAATACATCAAAGTCAAAACATCTGATAAATTACACATTTCAATTGTAAACAACACATCCGTCGCATCACGGCAATTATCACTTCCATGCTAAATTTCATAAAAGAAGCTCCATAAATAGCGCTAATTGTAAGTTTGTTTTCAAAATATGGTCAGCCTATTATAATTGATCACATAAATGGTTTCCGAATAACCTGGTTCCCATCCGCAATTTATATATATATATTCAAACACATAACTGTTAGGAAACCAGACATATACATAGTGTGATTCTATTGTTAGCTATTTTTAGAATTGGGAAATACATGTACAAGATATTTTGGGATTTTGGGATTATTGTCTGTTCTTGGGAGGTTTTACGCATTGATGGGTGGGAAATTGACAGTCGTTGTGCGTTGTTGAGAGGTGTTGTTACATTAAAATCCAATGGGAGGGAATAACAGTGACGTTATAAAGAGGGTGTCGCTCCTGAGAGGTGGCGTTTGGGGAGGTGGGACTGTATTTTATAACTGTCGCAGTGCTGACATGGTCATCGTTTGTGTGTGTGTGTGTGTGGTGTGGTGTGTGTGTGTGTGTGTGTGTGTGTGTGTGTGTGTGTGTGGTGTGTGTGTGTGTGTGTGTGTGTGTGTGTGTGTGTGTGTGTGTGTGTGTGGTGTTGTGTGTGTGTGTGTGTGTGTGTGTGTGGTGTGTGTGTGTGTGTGGTGTGTGTGTGTGTGTGTGTGTGTGTGTGTGTGTGTGTGTGTGTGTGTGTGTGTGTGTGGTGTGTGTGTGTGTGTGTGTGTGTGTGGTGTGTGTGTGGTGTGTGTGTGGTGTGTGTGTGTGTGTGTGTGTGTGGTGTGGGTGTGTGTGTGTGTGTGTGTGTGTGTGTGTGGTGTGTGTGTGTGTGTGTGTGTGTGTGTGTGTGTGTGTGTGTGTGTGTGTGTGTTGTGTGTGTGTGTGTGGTGTGTGTGTGTGTGTGTGTGTGTGTGTGTGTGTGTGTGGTGTGTGTGTGTGTGTGTGTGGGTGTGTGTGTGTGTGTGTGGTGTGTGTGTGTGTGTGTGTGTGTGTGTGTGTGTGTGTGTGTGTGTGTGGTGGTGGTGTGTGTGTGTGTGTGTGTGTGTGGTGTGTGTGTGTGTGTGTGGGTGTTGTGTGTGTGTGTGTGTGTGTGTGTGTGTGTGTGTGGTGTGTGTGTGTGTGTGTGTGGTGTGTGTGTGTGTGTGTGTGTGTGTGTGTGGTGTGTGTGTGTGTGTGTGTGTGTGTGTGTGTGTTGGCTGCACATTTTTCTCACAGTGCCACACTGAATAAAACCAAACGGTCTGTTTTGCTGGCATAAAATTTCAGCAGGAAGTGAAAGTTGCGAGGGTGTAAAATAGACCAATTTTTGAAACAGCCTATGAGTTTAGATGGAAGGCTGCACATACTATGTGGTATTTTTGAAACAGCCTATGAGTTTAGATGGAAGGCTGCACATACTATGTGGTATTTTTGCTTGTGGACAATAATTGTGTAGATTTTGAAGGTAGTGGGTGTGACCCATTGGTAAAAGGTGAGATGTTGTGTGTGTTCTACTAGCTAGCGTAATGTTTCATTTGTATTACTGGTTGGGAAATATCAATATTAGGGAAGAATTTGTTTTACTTTTGTTAAAAGATATTTCTGGTAAAAATTAATCATTTTTATTCATTTGTTGGAAGTTGTAAATTTTAATAATAAAATATTTTTTCGTATTTTCTTATACCAAAATATTTGTGTTCAGTTTCTTATTGATTTTTTGCTGTAATGTTCACTACAATGTGTTAGAAAGGTTTAGGTTTAAGCATTATTGTGGGGGTAGTGTAGAATGCCAAACACTGGAAAGGGATTACTTTGACCTGATGGTAGCGGTTGTAAATTGGAAAAACTGTAAACAATAACTGAAGATCAATTGGACGGACCACAGTCCTTGTACCAGGTACGTAGATCGGGACGTAGATCGGTTAGGATCAGTAGGTCAAACATAATGTGACCATCACAAATAAGCAGATGATACTAATGTCTCCATGAACTGAACATTCTTGTTCAGGACATAACTATTGGGTTTTGCCTTAGATGTGGAATGTGTTGCTTACTGGGGCAAGGACTAGGACTAGGACTAGGACTAGGTATCATTGAGATTTGAACGGGAGGGCCTTGATGTATTTTGGATTCAGTATTAATTAAAGTCTTGTATGTGGTTTTTTTCTTCAGTCAGACAAATAATACTATAATTCATATGCAAATTTATGCTCGTGTTCAACCTGAGTGTATACACCATTTACAGTTATTGGCAATTATGAAAAAATTACCAACAAAAGTAATTTACAAATTTTAATTTCACAAAAGCAGATTTGTTTGTGGCCGTATTTTCCGAATTTAATTTTTGACGTAATAATGTATTATTGAAAAATGAAATTGTAAGACAATTGTATCACAATATCTAATCATCTGCTCCTTACAATATCTTGGTGTGCAGCACATTCTAATCATCCATTCCTTACAATATCTCAGTTTGCAGCACATTCTAATCATCCGCTCCTTACAATATCTAGGTGTGCAGCACATTCTAATCATCCACTCCTTACAATATCTCGGTGTGCAGCACATTCTTAGTAAACACATAATGTGGCTTCTACCATATACTATAGATACAAGTCAGCAATACTCGTATTGACGTCCACATATTTCTACACTTATTTGATCAAAATGGCTGTACACAAGGGGACTAAAATATACCTCTGTGAGGAATGTGAAGGATATTTCACTAGTATTTCAACTTTTTCCGTCATCAATGATGCAATCAATGACGTATCACTACTGCACATGTCTTGTTCACGTGACTACTATTAAGTACGCATGAAAATAAAGTTTAGTTTATACACATTTATTTTAGCTCAATTGCGAAACATGTTATTACAACTTATATTAATCACTCTCGACACCTCATTCCTAATGGAATCCATTGCCACAAGGGAGAGAAAGGGCAATATGGAATTTAATAATACCTAGTTTAGCCAATTGTTACCCATAGCAATTCTATAATATCTATTATATAATTCCAATGGGAAATTGGATAGCATTTTATTCGAGTATCTTGTGCAAAACAATTTGCCCCTTGCAAATGCAGTACCTTAGACGGATAGCTTTAGTCATGGGTCGGAGGTTATAAAGTTTCTCAGAACTTGACTGATTTGATTTGGAGATTAACACTCGCAAAGATTTATAACCTTGGACCCAGTCTCAAACTCGGAGTGATGTGATAGGTTGAGTTTTGTCTAGGCTCAACCAATGAGAAGATTGAAACTGAGCTGGAGAGGTTATCCAAGTGAGATTTTGTCGTCTATTTGAAAACCTTTGCCCCAATCTGGAATTATGGAGAAGTGAGGTAGATGTTTGTATATCCCCCAACCTTCGGCCTCAAACCCTCCCATATCTCGTTTCATATTCATGGAATGATTGTACATGTACTTTACTGCCAATTTAACAGTAAACTTAGTGTAGATTGTATGTTTTGGTATATATGTCGAATACTATCACAACTTGTAATAAAGTGTTCTGTTGTGTTTCGGAAAGAAATTTTTGGTTTTTTTTCACTGCATATTTATATTGATTCATAAATACATTGTCTGATTGTTTTAACATAATAATCTATTTCAACGTAACATGTTAAATAGAAGAGACATAAATAAAGTGCAGAATTGTGAACTTTCCTTTGCTTTTGTTATATACTTAAGAACACGGCTATTTTTTATATTGGCAATTAAAGTCAATAATACGCAGTACCACATTAAATATGGAGCCGTTACGATTGTACCCTTAGGCAAGCAAGGCATTTAAATTCCACATTACCTCTTCTCTCTCCTTCATGGCGATGGATTCCATCAGGAATGAGGTTTCAAGAGCGATTAATATAAGTTGTAAGAACTTGTCACAATCGAGCTAAACGAAATTTGTATAAACTATATATGTAATCTAAATTGTCAACATATTATACATTTTCTCCGAAAAGTCAATTTAGAGTACGTAATATTTAATGTGGTACTACTGCTTGTTATTGACTTTAATTGCTGAAATAAAATATACCTGTGCAAAACTGTTGTTTGTCCTTAGGTATAATCTCTTGTTTGCTCATCTAAGTTAGTAGTATAGGTGAGTCTGCCATCTGCAGATTGCTTGAAACTGAACAACTTTAAAAACGCAGCATCTAAGGGTGAATTTTGCTACTGCTCTAGATGTCCCTATACAATTAATTTCGATACACTACAGTATAAACATGCTATTTTTGAAAACCTGTCTTTACGCCAAAAATATACACCTGACAAAAGTGCGTTTTTATAGTTGTTCAGTGTACATGAATCCTCGACTGTTTTATAGTTGTTCAGTGTACATGAATCCTCGACTGTTTTATAGTTGTTCAGTGTACATGAATCCTCGACTGTTTTATAGTTGTTCAGTTTACATGAATCCTCGACTGTTTTATAGTTGTTCAGTTTACATGAATCCTCGACTGTTTTATAGTTGTTCAGTTTACATGAATCCTCGACTGTTTTATAGTTGTTCAGTTTACATGAATCCTCGACTGTTTTATAGTTGTTCAGTGTACATGAATCCTCGACTGTTTTATAGTTGTTCAGTGTACATGAATCCTCGACTGTTTTATAGTTGTTCAGTGTACATGAATCCTCGACTGTTTTATAGTTGTTCAGTTTACATGAATCCTCGACTGTTTTATAGTTGTTCAGTTTACATGAATCCTCGACTGTTTTATAGTTGTTCAGTTTACATGAATCCTCGACTGTTTTATAGTTGTTCAGTTTACATGAATCCTCGACTTATCAGTATGATCCAAAATCTGGCAAACTATACTGGCTACATACCAATGTGCAAGTCACTATGCTGGCTACATACCAATGTGCAAGTCACTATGCTGGCTACATACCAATGTACAAGTCGCTATGCTGGCTACATACCAATGTGCAAGTCACTATGCTAGCTACATACCAATGTGCAAGTCCTATGCTGGCTACATACCAAGGTGCAAGTCCTATGCTGCTACATACCAATGTGCGCTACATACCAATGTCACCTATGCTGCTACATACCAAGTGCAAGTCACTATGCTGCTACATACCGTGCTGCTACATACCAATGTGCAAGTCCTATGCTGGCTACATACCAAGGTGCAAGTCACTATGCTGGCTACATACCAATGTGCAAGTCACTCTGTTGGCTACATACCAATGTGCAAGTCACTATGCTGGCTACATACCAATGTGCAAGTCACTCTGTTGGCTACATACCAATGTGCAAGTCACTGTGCTAGCTACATACCAATGTGCTAGCTACATACCAATGTGCAAGTCACTATTCTGGCTACATACCAATGTGCAAGTCGCTATGCTAGCTACATACCAAGGTGCAAGTCGCTATGCTGGCTACATACCAAGGTACAAGTCACTATGCTTCCTACATACCAATGTGCAAGTCACTATGCTGGCTACATACCAATGTGCAAGTCACTCTGTTGGCTACATACCAATGTGCAAGTCACTATGCTGGCTACATACCAATGTGCATGTCACTCTGTTGGCTACATACCAATGTGCAAGTCACTATGCTAGCTACATACCAATGTGCTAGCTACATACCAATGTGCTAGCTACATACCAATGTGCTAGCTACATACCAATGTGCAAGTCGCTATGCTGGCTACATACCAAGGTACAAGTCACTATGTTGGCTACATACCAATGTGCAAGTCACTATGCTGGCTACATACCAAGGTACAAGTCGCTATGCTGGCTACATATCAAGGTGCAAGTCACTATGCTAGCTACATACCAATGTGCAAGTCACTATGCTGGCTACATACCAAGGTACAAGTCGCTATGCTGGCTACATACCAAGGTACAAGTCGCTATGCTAGCTACATACCAATGTGCTAGCTACATACCAATGTGCAAGTCACTATTCTGGCTACATACCAATGTACAAGTCACTATGCTGGCTACATACCAATGTGCAAGTCACTATGCTGGCTACATACCAATGTGCAAATCACTATGCTGGCTACATACCAATGTGCAAGTCACTATGCTGGCTACATACCAATGTGCAAGTCGCAATGCTAGCTACATACCAATGTGCAAGTCACTATGCTGGCTACATACCAATGGGCAAACCACTATGCTAGCTACATACCAAGGTACAAGTCACTATGCTAGCTACATACCAAGGTACAATTCGCTATGCTAGCTACATACCAATGTGCAAGTCACTATGCTGGCTACATACCAATGTGCAAGTCACTATGCTAGCTACATACCAAGGTACACGTCGCTATGCTAGCTACATACCAATGTGCAAGTCACTGCTAGCTACATACCAATGTGCTAGCTACATACCAATGTGCAAGTCACTATGCTGGCTACATACCAACGTGCAAGTCACTATGCTAGCTACATACCAATGTGCAAGTCACTATGCTGGCTACATACCAATGTGCAAGTCACTATGCTGGCTACAAACCAATGTGCAGGTCACTATGCTGGCTACATAACAATGTACAAGTCACTATGCTGGCTACATACCAATGTGCAAGTCACTATGCTAGCTACATACCAAGGTACAATTCGCTATGCTAGCTACATACCAATGTGCAAGTCACTATGCTGGCTACATACCAATGTGCATGTCACTATGCTGGCTACATACCAAGGTACAAGTCGCTATGCTAGCTACATACCAATGTGCTAGCTACATACCAATGTGCAAGTCACTATTCTGGCTACATACCAATGTACAAGTCACTATGCTGGCTACATACCAATGTGCAAATCACTATGCTGGCTACATACCAATGTGCAAATCACTATGCTGGCTACATACCAATGTGCAAGACACTATGCTGGCTACATACCAATGTGCATGTCGCTATGCTAGCTACATACCAATGTGCAAGTCACTATGCTAGCTACATACCACTGTGCTAGCTACATACCAATGTGCAAGTGGCTATGCTGGCTACATACCAAGGTGCAAGTCACTATGCTAGCTACATACCAATGTGCAAGTCACTATGCTGGCTACATACCAAGGTACAAGTCGCTATGCTGGCTACATACCAAGGTGCAAGTCACTATGCTAGCTACATACCAATGTGCACGTCGCTATGCTGGCTACATACCAATGTGCAAGTCACTATGCTGGCTACATACCAATGTGAAAGTCACTATGCTGGCTACATACCAATGTGCAAGTCACTATGCTAGCTACATACCAAGGTACAAGTCACTATGCTAGCTACATACCAAGTACAATCTATGCTGGCTACATACCAATGTGCAAGTCACTATGCTGGCTACATACCAATGTGCAAGTCACTATGCTGGCTACATACCAAGGTGCAAATCACTATGCTAGCTACATACCAATGTGCTAGCTACATACCAATGTGCAAATCACTATGCTGGCTACATACCAATGTGCAAGTCACTATGCTAGCTACATACCAATGTGCAAGTCACTATGCTGGCTACATACCAATGTGCAAGTCACTATGCTAGCTACATACCAATGTGCAAGTCACTATGCTAGCTACATACCAATGTGCTAGCTACATACCAATGTGCAAGTCACTATGCTAGCTACATACCAATGTGCAAGTCACTATGCTGGCTACATACCAATGTGCAAGTCGCTATGCTGGCTACATACCAATCACACCAAGTGCAAGTCACTATGCTGGCTACATACCAATGTGCAAGTCACTATGCTGGCTACATACCAATGTGCAAGTCGCTATGCTAGCTACATACCAATGTGCAAGTCACTATGCTGGCTACATACCAATGGGCAAGTCACTATGCTAGCTACATACCAAGGTACAAGTCACTATGCTAGCTACATACCAAGGTACAATTCGCTATGCTAGCTACATACCAATGTGCAAGTCACTATGCTGGCTACATACCAATGTGCAAGTCACTATGCTAGCTACATACCAAGGTACACGTCGCTATGCTAGCTACATACCAATGTGCAAGTCACTGCTAGCTACATACCAATGTGCTAGCTACATACCAATGTGCAAGTCACTATGCTGGCTACATACCAACGTGCAAGTCACTATGCTGGCTACATACCAAGTGCAAGTCACTATGCTGGCTACATACCAATGTGCAAGTCACTATGCTGGCTACAAACCAATGTGCAGGTCACTATGCTGGCTACATAACAATGTACAAGTCACTATGCTGGCTACATACCAATGTGCAAGTCACTATGCTAGCTACATACCAAGGTACAACTCACTATGCTAGCTACATACCAAGGTACAATTCGCTATGCTAGCTACATACCAATGTGCAAGTCACTATGCTGGCTACATACCAATGTGCATGTCACTATGCTGGCTACATACCAAGGTACAAGTCGCTATGCTAGCTACATACCAATGTGCTAGCTACATACCAATGTGCAAGTCACTATTCTGGCTACATACCAATGTACAAGTCACTATGCTGGCTACATACCAATGTGCAAGTCACTATGCTGGCTACATACCAATGTGCAAATCACTATGCTGGCTACATACCAATGTGCAAGACACTATGCTGGCTACATACCAATGTGCAAGTCGCTATGCTAGCTACATACCAATGTGCAAGTCACTATGCTAGCTACATACCAATGTGCTAGCTACATACCAATGTGCAAGTGGCTATGCTGGCTACATACCAAGGTGCAAGTCACTATGCTAGCTACATACCAATGTGCAAGTCACTATGCTGGCTACATACCAAGGTACAAGTCGCTATGCTGGCTACATACCAAGGTGCAAGTCACTATGCTAGCTACATACCAATGTGCACGTCGCTATGCTGGCTACATACCAATGTGCAAGTCACTATGCTGGCTACATACCAATGTGAACGTCACTATGCTGGCTACATACCAATGTGAAAGTCACTATGCTAGCTACATACCAAGGTACAAGTCACTATGTTGGCTACATACCAATGTGCAAGTCACTATGCTAGCTACATACCAAGGTACAAGTCACTATGCTGGCTACATACAAAGGTGCAAGTAACTATGCTAGCTACATACCAATGTGCTAGCTACATACCAATGTGCAAATCACTATGCTGGCTACATACCAATGGGCAGGTCACTATGCTAGCTACATACCAATGTGCAAGTCACTATGCTGGCTACATACCAATGTGCAAGTCACTATGCTAGCTACATACCAAGGTACAATTCGCTATGCTAGCTACATTCCAATGTGCAATTCACTATGCTAGCTACATACCAAGGTACAAGTCGCTATGCTAGCTACATACCAATGTGCAAGTGACTATGCTAGCTACATACCAATGTGCTAGCTACATACCAATGTGCAAGTCGCTATGCTGGCTACATACCAAGGTGCAAGTCACTATGCTAGCTACATACCAATGTGCAAGTCACCATGCTGACTACATACCAATGTGCAAATCACTATGCTGGCTACATACCAATGTGCAAGTCACTATGCTGGCTACATACCAATGTACAAGTCACTATGCTGGCTACATACCAATGTGCAAGTCACTATGCTAGCTACATACCAAGGTACAACTCACTATGCTAGCTACATACCAAGGTACAATTCGCTATGCTAGCTACATACCAATGTGCAAGTCACTATGCTGGCTACATACCAATGTGCAAGTCACTATGCTGGCTACATACCAAGGTACAAGTCGCTATGCTAGCTACATACCAATGTGCTAGCTACATACCAATGTGCAAGTCACTATTCTGGCTACATACCAATGTACAAGTCACTATGCTGGCTACATACCAATGTGCAAGTCACT
This sequence comes from Archivesica marissinica, assembly GCA_014843695.1. Classification (NCBI taxonomy): domain Eukaryota; kingdom Metazoa; phylum Mollusca; class Bivalvia; order Venerida; family Vesicomyidae; genus Archivesica; species Archivesica marissinica. The sequence goes on along the minus strand of CM026399.1, from coordinate 44,271,761 downwards.
ATGCTGGCTACATACCAATGTGCAAATCACTATGCTGGCTACATACCAATGTGCAAGTCACTATGCTAGCTACATACCAAGGTACATGTCACTATGCTAGCTACATACCAAGGTACAATTCGCTATGCTAGCTACATACCAATGTGCAAGTCACTATGCTGGCTACATACCAATGTGCAAATTACTATGCTGGCTACATACCAATGTGCAAGTCACTACGCTAGCTACATACCAATGTGCAAGTCACTATGCTAGCTACATACCAATGTGCCAGTCACTATGTTGGCTACATACCAAGGTACAAGTCACTATGCTGGCTACATACCAATGTGCAAGTCAATATACTAGCTACATACCAAGGTACAAGTCACTATGTTGGCTACATACCAATGTGCAAGTCACTATGCTGGCTACATACCAAGGTACAAGTCACTATGCTGGCTACATACAAGGTGCAAGTCACTATGCTAGCTACATACCAATGTGCAAGTCACTATGCTGGCTACATACCAATGTGCAAGTCGCTATGCTAGCTACATACCAATGTGCAAGTCATTATGCTAGCTACATACCAAGGTACAAGTCGCTATGCTAGCTACATACCAATGTGCAAGTCACTATGCTAGCTACATACCAAGGTACAACTCACTATGCTAGCTACATACCTAGGTACAATTCGCTATGCTAGCTACATACCAATGTGCAAGTCACTATGCTGGCTACATACCAATGTGCAAGTCACTATGCTTGCTACATACCAAGGTACAAGTCGCTATGCTAGCTACATACCAATGTGCTAGCTACATACCAATGTGCAAGTCACTATTCTGGCTACATACCAATGTACAAGTCACTATGCTGGCTACATACCAATGTGCAAGTCACTATGCTGGCTACATACCAATGTGCATGTCACTCTGTTGGCTACATACCAATGTGCAAGTCACTATGCTAGCTACATACCAATGTGCTAGCTACATACCAATGTGCTAGCTACATACCAATGTGCTAGCTACATACCAATGTGCAAGTCGCTATGCTGGCTACATACCAAGGTACAAGTCACTATGTTGGCTACCTACCAATGTGCAAGTCACTATGCTGGCTACATACCAAGGTACAAGTCGCTATGCTGGCTACATACCAATGTGCAAGTCACTATGCTAGCTACATACCAATGTGCAAGTCACTATGCTGGCTACATACCAATGTGCAAGTCGCTATACTGGCTACATACCAAGGTGCAAGTCACTATGCTAGCTACATACCAATGTGCAAGTCACTATGCTGGCTACATACCAATGTGCAAATCACTATGCTGGCTACATACCAATGGGCAAGTCACTATGCTATCTACATACCAAGGTACAAGTCACTATGCTAGCTACATACCAATGTGCAAGTCACTATGCTGGCTACATACCAATGTGCAAGTCACTATGCTAGCTACATACCAAGGTACACGTCGCTATGCTAGCTACATACCAATGTGCAAGTCACTGCTAGCTACATACCAATGTGCTAGCTACATACCAATGTGCAAGTCACTATGCTGGCTACATACCAACGTGCAAGTCACTATGCTGGCTACATACCAATGTGCAAGTCACTATGCTGGCTACAACCAATGTGCAGGTCACTATGCTGGCTACATAACAATGTACAAGTCACTATGCTGGCTACATACCAATGTGCAAGTCACTATGCTAGCTACATACCAAGGTACAACTCACTATGCTAGCTACATACCAAGGTACAATTCGCTATGCTAGCTACATACCAATGTGCAAGTCACTATGCTGGCTACATACCAATGTGCAAGTCACTATGCTGGCTACATACCAAGGTACAAGTCGCTATGCTAGCTACATTCCAATGTGCTAGCTACATACCAATGTGCAAGTCACTATTCTGGCTATATACCAATGTACAAGTCACTATGCTGGCTACATACCAATGTGCAAGTCACTATGCTGGCTACATACCAATGTGCAAATCACTATGCTGGCTACATACCAATGTGCAAGTCACTATGCTGGCTACATACAAGGTGCAAGTCACTATGCTAGCTACATACCAATGTGCAAGTCACTATGCTGGCTACATACCAATGTGCAAGTCACTATGCTAGCTACATACCAATGTGCAAGTCACTATGCTAGCTACATACCAAGGTACAAGTCACTATGCTAGCTACATACCAAGGTACAATTCGCTATGCTAGCTACATACCAATGTGCAAGTCACTATGCTGGCTACATACCAATGTGCAAGTCACTATGCTTGCTACATACCAAGGTGCAAGTCGCTATGCTAGCTACATACCAATGTGCTAGCTACATACCAATGTGCAAGTCACTATTCTGGCTACATACCAATGTACAAGTCACTATGCTGGCTACATACCAATGTGCAAGTCACTATGCTGGCTACATACCAATGTGCAAGTCACTATGCTGGCTACATACCAATGTGCAAGTCACTATGCTAGCTACATACCAATGTGCTAGCTACATACCAATGTGCTAGCTACATACCAATGTGCTAGCTACATACCAATGTGCAAGTCGCTATGCTGGCTACATACCAAGGTACAAGTCACTATGCTGGCTACATACCAATGTGCAAGTCACTATGCTGGCTACATACCAAGGTACAAGTCGCTATGCTGGCTACATACCAATGTGCAAGTCACTATGCTAGCTACATACCAATGTGCAAATCACTATGCTGGCTACATACCAATGTGCAAGTCGCTATACTGGCTACATACCAAGGTGCAAGTCACTATGCTAGCTACATACCAATGTGCAAGTCACTATGCTGGCTACATACCAATGTGCAAATCACTATGCTGGCTACATACCAATGGGCAAGTCACTATGCTAGCTACATACCAAGGTACAAGTCACTATGCTAGCTACATACCAATGTGCAAGTCACTATGCTGGCTACATACCAATGTGCAAGTCACTATGCTAGCTACATACCAAGGTACACGTCGCTATGCTAGCTACATACCAATGTGCAAGTCACTGCTAGCTACATACCAATGTGCTAGCTACATACCAATGTGCAAGTCACTATGCTGGCTACATACCAACGTGCAAGTCACTATGCTGGCTACATACCAATGTGCAAGTCACTATGCTGGCTACAAACCAATGTGCAGGTCACTATGCTGGCTACATAACAATGTACAAGTCACTATGCTGGCTACATACCAATGTGCAAGTCACTATGCTAGCTACATACCAAGGTACAACTCACTATGCTAGCTACATACCAAGGTACAATTCGCTATGCTAGCTACATACCAATGTGCAAGTCACTATGCTGGCTACATACCAATGTGCAAGTCACTATGCTGGCTACATACCAAGGTACAAGTCGCTATGCTAGCTACATACCAATGTGCTAGCTACATACCAATGTGCAAGTCACTATTCTGGCTATATACCAATGTACAAGTCACTATGCTGGCTACATACCAATGTGCAAGTCACTATGCTGGCTACATACCAATGTGCAAATCACTATGCTGGCTACATACCAATGTGCAAGTCACTATGCTGGCTACATACCAATGTGCAAGTCGCTATGCTAGCTACATACCAATGTGCAAGTCACTATGCTGGCTACATACCAATGTACAAGTCACTATGCTGGCTACATACCAATGTGCAAGTCACTATGCTGGCTACATACCAATGTGCTAGCTACATACCAATGTGCAAGTCACTATGCTAGCTACATACCAATGTGCAAGTCACTATGCTGGCTACATACCAATGTGCAAGTCGCTATGCTGGCTACATACCAATGTGCAAGTCACTATGCTAGCTACATACCAATGTGCTAGCTACATACCAATGTGCAAGTCGCTATGCTGGCTACATACCAATGTGCAAGTCACTATGCTGGCTACATACCAATGTGCAAGTCATATGCTGGTACATACCAAGGTGCAAGTCACTATGCTGGCTACATACCAATGTGCAAGTCACTATGCTGGCTACATACCAATGTGCAAGTCACTATGCTGGCTACATACCAATGTGCAAGTCACTATGCTGGCTAATACCAATGTGCAAGTCACTATGCTGGCTACATACCAATGTGCAAATCACTATGCTGGCTACATACCAATGTGCAAGTCACTATGCTGGCTACATACCAATGTGCAAGTCACTATGCTAGCTACATACCAATGTGCAAGTCACTATGCTGGCTACATACCAATGTGCAAATCACTATGCTGGCTACATACCAATGGGCAAGTCACTATGCTAGCTACATACCAAGGTACAAGTCACTATGCTAGCTACATACCAATGTGCAAGTCACTATGCTAGCTACATACCAATGTGCAAGTCACTATGCTAGCTACATACCAAGGTGCAAGTCGCTATGCTAGCTACATACCAATGTGCAAGTCACTATGCTAGCTACATACCAATGTGATAGCTACATACCAATGTGCAAGTCACTATGCTGGCTACATACCAAGTGCAAGTCACTATGCTGGCTACATACCAATGTGCAAGTCACTATGCTGGCTACAAACCAATGTGCAGGTCACTATGCTGGCTACATAACAATGTACAAGTCACTATGCTGGCTACATACCAATGTGCAAGTCACTATGCTAGCTACATACCAAGGTACAATCACTATGCTAGCTACATACCAAGGTACAATTCGCTATGCTAGCTACATACCAATGTGCAAGTCACTATGCTGGCTACATACCAATGTGCAAGTCACTATGCTGGCTACATACCAAGGTACAAGTCGCTATGCTAGCTACATACCAATGTGCTAGCTACATACCAATGTGCAAGTCACTATTCTGGCTACATACCAATGTACAAGTCACTATGCTGGCTACATACCAATGTGCAAGTCACTATGCTGGCTACATACCAATGTGCAAATCACTATGCTGGCTACATACCAATGTGCAAGTCACTATGCTGGCTACATACCAATGTGCAAGTTGCTATGCTAGCTACATACCAATGTGCAAGTCACTATGCTGGCTACATACCAATGGGCAAATCACTATGCTAGCTACATACCAAGGTACAAGTCACTATGCTAGCTACATACCAATGTGCAAGTCACTATGCTGGCTACATACCAATGTGCAAGTCACTATGCTGGCTACATACCAAGGTACAAGTCGCTATGCTAGCTACATACCAATGTGCTAGCTACATACCAATGTGCAAGTCACTATTCTGGCTACATACCAATGTACAAGTCACTATGCTGGCTACATACCAATGTGCAAGTCACTATGCTGGCTACATACCAATGTGCAAATCACTATGCTGGCTACATACCAATGTGCAAGTCACTATGCTGGCTACATACCAATGTGCAAGTCGCTATGCTAGCTACATACCAATGTGCAAGTCACTATGCTGGCTACATACCAATGGGCAAATCACTATGCTAGCTACATACCAAGGTACAAGTCACTATGCTAGCTACATACCAAGGTACAATTCGCTATGCTAGCTACATACCAATGTGCAAGTCACTATGCTGGCTACATACCAATGTGCAAGTCACTATGCTAGCTACATACCAAGGTACACGTCGCTATGCTAGCTACATACCAATGTGCAAGTCACTGCTAGCTACATACCAATGTGCTAGCTACATACCAATGTGCAAGTCACTATGCTGGCTACATACCAACGTGCAAGTCACTATGCTAGCTACATACCAATGTGCAAGTCACTATGCTGGCTACATACCAATGTGCAAGTCACTATGCTGGCTACAAACCAATGTGCAGGTCACTATGCTGGCTACATAACAATGTACAAGTCACTATGCTGGCTACATACCAATGTGCAAGTCACTATGCTAGCTACATACCAAGGTACAACTCACTATGCTAGCTACATACCAAGGTACAATTCGCTATGCTAGCTACATACCAATGTGCAAGTCACTATGCTGGCTACATACCAATGTGCATGTCACTATGCTGGCTACATACCAAGGTACAAGTCGCTATGCTAGCTACATACCAATGTGCTAGCTACATACCAATGTGCAAGTCACTATTCTGGCTACATACCAATGTACAAGTCACTATGCTGGCTACATACCAATGTGCAAGTCACTATGCTGGCTACATACCAATGTGCAAATCACTATGCTGGCTACATACCAATGTGCAAGACACTATGCTGGCTACATACCAATGTGCAAGTCGCTATGCTAGCTACATACCAATGTGCAAGTCACTATGCTAGCTACATACCAATGTGCTAGCTACATACCAATGTGCAAGTGGCTATGCTGGCTACATACCAAGGTGCAAGTCACTATGCTAGCTACATACCAATGTGCAAGTCACTATGCTGGCTACATACCAAGGTACAAGTCGCTATGCTGGCTACATACCAAGGTGCAAGTCACTATGCTAGCTACATACCAATGTGCACGTCGCTATGCTGGCTACATACCAATGTGCAAGTCACTATGCTGGCTACATACCAATGTGAAAGTCACTATGCTGGCTACATACCAATGTGAAAGTCACTATGCTAGCTACATACCAAGGTACAAGTCACTATGTTGGCTACATACCAATGTGCAAGTCACTATGCTAGCTACATACCAAGGTACAAGTCACTATGCTGGCTACATACAAAGGTGCAAGTCACTATGCTAGCTACATACCAATGTGCTAGCTACATACCAATGTGCAAATCACTATGCTGGCTACATACCAATGGGCAGGTCACTATGCTAGCTACATACCAATGTGCAAGTCACTATGCTGGCTACATACCAATGTGCAAGTCACTATGCTAGCTACATACCAAGGTACAATTCGCTATGCTAGCTACATTCCAATGTGCAATTCACTATGCTAGCTACATACCAAGGTACAAGTCGCTATGCTAGCTACATACCAATGTGCAAGTGACTATGCTAGCTACATACCAATGTGCTAGCTACATACCAATGTGCAAGTCGCTATGCTGGCTACATACCAAGGTGCAAGTCACTATGCTAGCTACATACCAATGTGCAAGTCACCATGCTGACTACATACCAATGTGCAAATCACTATGCTGGCTACATACCAATGTGCAAGTCACTATGCTGGCTACATACCAATGTACAAGTCACTATGCTGGCTACATACCAATGTGCAAGTCACTATGCTAGCTACATACCAAGGTACAACTCACTATGCTAGCTACATACCAAGGTACAATTCGCTATGCTAGCTACATACCAATGTGCAAGTCACTATGCTGGCTACATACCAATGTGCAAGTCACTATGCTGGCTACATACCAAGGTACAAGTCGCTATGCTAGCTACATACCAATGTGCTAGCTACATACCAATGTGCAAGTCACTATTCTGGCTACATACCAATGTACAAGTCACTATGCTGGCTACATACCAATGTGCAAGTCACTATGCTGGCTACATACCAATGTGCAAATCACTATGCTGGCTACATACCAATGTGCAAGTCACTATGCTAGCTACATACCAAGGTACATGTCACTATGCTAGCTACATACCAAGGTACAATTCGCTATGCTAGCTACATACCAATGTGCAAGTCACTATGCTGGCTACATACCAATGTGCAAATTACTATGCTGGCTACATACCAATGTGCAAGTCACTACGCTAGCTACATACCAATGTGCAAGTCACTATGCTAGCTACATACCAATGTGCCAGTCACTATGTTGGCTACATACCAAGGTACAAGTCACTATGCTGGCTACATACCAATGTGCAAGTCAATATACTAGCTACATACCAAGGTACAAGTCACTATGTTGGCTACATACCAATGTGCAAGTCACTATGCTGGCTACATACCAAGGTACAAGTCACTATGCTGGCTACATACAAGGTGCAAGTCACTATGCTAGCTACATACCAATGTGCAAGTCACTATGCTGGCTACATACCAATGTGCAAGTCGCTATGCTAGCTACATACCAATGTGCAAGTCATTATGCTAGCTACATACCAAGGTACAAGTCGCTATGCTAGCTACATACCAATGTGCAAGTCACTATGCTAGCTACATACCAAGGTACAACTCACTATGCTAGCTACATACCTAGGTACAATTCGCTATGCTAGCTACATACCAATGTGCAAGTCACTATGCTGGCTACATACCAATGTGCAAGTCACTATGCTTGCTACATACCAAGGTACAAGTCGCTATGCTAGCTACATACCAATGTGCTAGCTACATACCAATGTGCAAGTCACTATTCTGGCTACATACCAATGTACAAGTCACTATGCTGGCTACATACCAATGTGCAAGTCACTATGCTGGCTACATACCAATGTGCATGTCACTCTGTTGGCTACATACCAATGTGCAAGTCACTATGCTAGCTACATACCAATGTGCTAGCTACATACCAATGTGCTAGCTACATACCAATGTGCTAGCTACATACCAATGTGCAAGTCGCTATGCTGGCTACATACCAAGGTACAAGTCACTATGCTGGCTACATACCAATGTGCAAGTCACTATGCTGGCTACATACCAATGTGCAAGTCGCTATGCTGGCTACATACCAATGTGCAAGTCACTATGCTAGCTACATACCAATGTGCAAATCACTATGCTGGCTACATACCAATGTGCAAGTCGCTATACTGGCTACATACCAAGGTGCAAGTCACTATGCTAGCTACATACCAATGTGCAAGTCACTATGCTGGCTACATACCAATGTGCAAATCACTATGCTGGCTACATACCAATGGGCAAGTCACTATGCTATCTACATACCAAGGTACAAGTCACTATGCTAGCTACATACCAATGTGCAAGTCACTATGCTGGCTACATACCAATGTGCAAGTCACTATGCTAGCTACATACCAAGGTACACGTCGCTATGCTAGCTACATACCAATGTGCAAGTCACTGCTAGCTACATACCAATGTGCTAGCTACATACCAATGTGCAAGTCACTATGCTGGCTACATACCAACGTGCAAGTCACTATGCTGGCTACATACCAATGTGCAAGTCACTATGCTGGCTACAAACCAATGTGCAGGTCACTATGCTGGCTACATAACAATGTACAAGTCACTATGCTGGCTACATACCAATGTGCAAGTCACTATGCTAGCTACATACCAAGGTACAACTCACTATGCTAGCTACATACCAAGGTACAATTCGCTATGCTAGCTACATACCAATGTGCAAGTCACTATGCTGGCTACATACCAATGTGCAAGTCACTATGCTGGCTACATACCAAGGTACAAGTCGCTATGCTAGCTACATTCCAATGTGCTAGCTACATACCAATGTGCAAGTCACTATTCTGGCTATATACCAATGTACAAGTCACTATGCTGGCTACATACCAATGTGCAAGTCACTATGCTGGCTACATACCAATGTGCAAATCACTATGCTGGCTACATACCAATGTGCAAGTCACTATGCTGGCTACATACCAATGTGCAAGTCACTATGCTAGCTACATACCAATGTGCAAGTCACTATGCTGGCTACATACCAATGTGCAAGTCACTATGCTGGCTACATACCAATGTGCAAGTCACTATGCTGGCTACATACCAATGTGCAAGTCACTATGCTAGCTACATACCAATGTGCAAGTCACTATGCTAGCTACATACCAATGTGCAAGTCACTATGCTGGCTACATACCAATGTGCAAGTCACTATGCTAGCTACATACCAATGTGCAAGTCGCTATGCTGCTACATACCAATGTGCTAGCTACATACCAATGTGCAAGTCACTATGCTGGCTACATACCAATGTACAAGTCACTATGCTGGCTACATACCAATGTGCAAGTCACTATGCTGGCTACATACCAATGTGCAAGTCACTATGCTGGCTACATACCAAGGTGCAAGTCACTATGCTGGCTACATACCAAGGTGCAAGTCACTATGCTAGCTACATACCAATGTGCTAGCTACATACCAATGTGCAAGTCGCTATGCTGGCTACATACCAATGTGCAAGTCACTATGCTGGCTACATACCAATGTGCAAGTCACTATGCTGGCTACATACCAATGTGCAAGTCACTATGCTGGCTACATACCAATGTGCAAATCACTATGCTGGCTACATACCAATGTGCAAGTCGCTATACTGGCTACATACCAAGGTGCAAGTCACTATGCTAGCTACATACCAATGTGCAAGTCACTATGCTGGCTACATACCAATGTGCAAATCACTATGCTGGCTACATACCAATGGGCAAGTCACTATGCTAGCTACATACCAATGTACAAGTCACTATGCTAGCTACATACCAATGTGCAAGTCACTATGCTGGCTACATACCAATGTGCAAGTCACTATGCTAGCTACATACCAAGGTACACGTCGCTATGCTAGCTACATACCAATGTGCAAGTCACTGCTAGCTACATACCAATGTGCTAGCTACATACCAATGTGCAAGTCACTATGCTGGCTACATACCAACGTGCAAGTCACTATGCTGGCTACATACCAATGTGCAAGTCACTATGCTGGCTACAAACCAATGTGCAGGTCACTATGCTGGCTACATAACAATGTACAAGTCACTATGCTGGCTACATACCAATGTGCAAGTCACTATGCTAGCTACATACCAAGGTACAACTCACTATGCTAGCTACATACCAAGGTACAATTCGCTATGCTAGCTACATACCAATGTGCAAGTCACTATGCTGGCTACATACCAATGTGCAAGTCACTATGCTGGCTACATACCAAGGTACAAGTCGCTATGCTAGCTACATACCAATGTGCTAGCTACATACCAATGTGCAAGTCACTATTCTGGCTATATACCAATGTACAAGTCACTATGCTGGCTACATACCAATGTGCAAGTCACTATGCTGGCTACATACCAATGTGCAAATCACTATGCTGGCTACATACCAATGTGCAAGTCACTATGCTGGCCACATACCAATGTGCAAGTTGCTATGCTAGCTACATACCAATGTGCAAGTCACTATTCTGGCTACATACCAATGTACAAGTCACTATGCTGGCTACATACCAATGTGCAAGTCACTATGCTGGCTACATACCAATGTGCATGTCACTCTGTTGGCTACATACCAATGTGCAAGTCACTATGCTAGCTACATACCAATGTGCTAGCTACATACCAATGTGCTAGCTACATACCAATGTGCTAGCTACATACCAATGTGCAAGTCGCTATGCTGGCTACATACCAAGGTACAAGTCACTATGCTGGCTACATACCAATGTGCAAGTCACTATGCTGGCTACATACCAAGGTGCAAGTCGCTATGCTAGCTACATACCAATGTGCAAGTCACTATGCTGGCTACATACCAATGTGCAAGTCACTATGCTGGCTACATACCAATGTGCAAGTCACTATGCTAGCTACATACCAATGTGCAAGTCACTATGCTGGCTACATACCAATGTGCAAGTCACTATGCTAGCTACATACCAATGTGCAAGTCACTATGCTGGCTACATACCAAGGTACAAGTCGCTATGCTGGCTACATACCAATGTGCAAGTCACTATGCTAGCTACATACCAATGTGCTAGCTACATACCAATGTGCAAGTCGCTATGCTGGCTACATACCAATGTGCAAGTCACTATGCTGGCTACATACCAATGTGCAAGTCACTATGCTGGCTACATACCAATGTGCAAGTCACTATGCTGGCTACATACCAATGTACAAGTCACTATGCTGGCTACATACCAATGTGCAAGTCACTATGCTGGCTACATACCAATGTGCAAGTCACTATGCTGGCTACATACCAATGTGCAAGTCACTATGCTAGCTACATACCAAGGTACAAGTCACTATGCTGGCTACATACTAATGTGCAAGTCACTGCTATCCATGCTAGCTACATACCAATGTGCAAGTCACTATGCTGGCTACATACCAAGGTGCAAGTCACTATGCTGGCTACATACCAATGTGCAAGTCACTATGCTGGCTACATACCAATGTGCAAGTCACTATGCTGGCTACATACCAATGTACAAGTCACTATGCTGGCTACATACCAATGTGCAAGTCACTATGCTAGCTACATACCAAGGTACAACTCACTATGCTAGCTACATACCAAGGTACAATTCGCTATGCTAGCTACATACCAATGTGCAAGTCACTATGCTGGCTACATACCAATGTGCAAGTCACTATGCTGGCTACATACCAAGGTACAAGTCGCTATGCTAGCTACATACCAATGTGCTAGCTACATACCAATGTGCAAGTCACTATTCTGGCTACATACCAATGTACAAGTCACTATGCTGGCTACATACCAATGTGCAAGTCACTATGCTGGCTACATACCAATGTGCAAATCACTATGCTGGCTACATACCAATGTGCAAGTCACTATGCTGGCTACATACCAATGTGCAAGTCGCTATGCTAGCTACATACCAATGTGCAAGTCACTATGCTGGCTACATACCAATGGGCAAATCACTATGCTAGCTACATACCAAGGTACAAGTCACTATGCTAGCTACATACCAATGTGCAAGTCACTATGCTGGCTACATACCAATGTGCAAGTCACTATGCTGGCTACATACCAAGGTACAAGTCGCTATGCTAGCTACATACCAATGTGCTAGCTACATACCAATGTGCAAGTCACTATTCTGGCTATATACCAATGTACAAGTCACTATGCTGGCTACATACCAATGTGCAAGTCACTAGGCTGGCTACATACCAATGTGCAAATCACTATGCTGGCTACATACCAATGTGCAAGTCACTATGCTGGCTACATACCAATGTGCAAGTTGCTATGCTAGCTACATACCAATGTGCAAGTCACTATGCTGGCTACATACCAATGGGCAAATCACTATGCTAGCTACATACCAAGGTACAAGTCACTATGCTAGCTACATACCA
>CM026399.1:44215902-44257771 GCA_014843695.1 Archivesica marissinica | reverse complement strand
TATAAATGTAGGCTCTGTCCACTATACTCTGATATATAAATGTAGGCTCTGTCCACTCCCGTATACTTGGGTATATAAATATAGGCTCTGTACACTCCCGTATACTCTGATATATAAATGTAGGCTCTGTCCACTCCCGTATACTCAGATATATAAATGTAGGCTCTGTCCACTCCCGTATACTCAGATATATAAATGTAGGCTCTGTCCACTCCCGTATACTCAGATATATAAATGTAGGCTCTGTCCACTCCCATATACTCAGATATATAAATGTAGGCTCTGTCCACTATACTCTGATATATAAATGTAGGCTCTGTCCACTCCCGTATACTCAGATATATAAATGTAGGCTCTGTCCACTCCCGTATACTACGATATATAAATGTAGGCTCTGTACACTCCCGTATACTCTGATATATAAATGTAGGCTCTGTCCACTCCCGTATACTACGATATATAAATGTAGGCTCTGTCCACTCCCGTATACTCAGATATATAAATGTAGGCTCTGTCCACTCCCGTATACTCTGATATATAAATGTAGGCTCTGTCCACTCCCGTATACTCTTGATATATAAATGTAGGCTCTGTCCACTCCCGTATACTCAGATATATAAATGTAGGCTCTGTCCACTCCCGTATACTCTGATATATAAATGTAGGCTCTGTCCACTATACTCTGATATATAAATGTAGGCTCTGTCCACTCCCGTATACTTGGGTATATAAATATAGGCTCTGTACACTCCCGTATACTCAAATATATAAATGTAGGCTCTGTCCACTCAGATATATAAATGTAGGCTCTGTCCACTCCCGTATACTCAAATATATAAATGTAGGCTCTGTCCACTCCCGTATACTACAATATATAAATGTAGGCTCTGTCCACTCCCGTATACTCAGATATAAATGTAGGCTCTGTCCACTCCCGTATACTCTGATATATAAATGTAGGCTCTGTCCACTCCCGTATACTCTTGATATATAAATGTAGGCTCTGTCCACTCCCGTATACTCAGATATATAAATGTAGGCTCTGTCCACTCCCGTATACTCTGATATATAAATGTAGGCTCTGTCCACTATACTCTGATATATAAATGTAGGCTCTGTCCACTCCCGTATACTTGGGTATATAAATATAGGCTCTGTACACTCCCGTATACTCAAATATATAAATGTAGGCTCTGTCCACTCAGATATATAAATGTAGGCTCTGTCCACTCCCGTATACTCAAATATATAAATGTAGGCTCTGTCCACTCCCGTATACTCAGATATATAAATGTAGGCTCTGTCCACTCCCGTATACTCAGATATATAAATGTAGGCTCTGTCCACTCCCGTATACTCAGATATATAAATGTAGGCTCTGTCCACTCCCGTATACTCAGATATATAAATGTAGGCTCTGTCCACTCCCGTATACTCAGATATATAAATGTAGGCTCTGTCCACTCCCGTATACTCAGATATATAAATGTAGGCTCTGTCCACTCCCGTATACTCTGATATATAAATGTAGGCTCTGTCCACTCCTGTATTCTTGGATATACAGGCTATGTACACTCCCATATACTTGGATATACAGGCTATGTACACTCCTGTATACTTGGATATACAGGCTATGTACACTCCCGTATACTTGGATATACAGGCTATGTACACTCCCGTATACTTGGATATACAGGCTATGTACACTCCCGTATACTTGGATATACAGGCTATGTACACTCCCGTATACTTGGATATACAGGCTATGTACACTCCCATATACTTGGATATACAGGCTATGTACACTCCCGTATACTTGGATATACAGGCTATGTACACTCCCGTATACTTGGATATACAGGCTATGTACATTCCCATATACTTGGATATACAGGCTATGTACACTCCCATATACTTGGATATACAGGCTATGTACACTCCCATATACTTGGATATACAGGCTATGTACACTCCTGTATACTTGGATATACAGGCTATGTACACTCCCGTATACTTGGATATACAGGCTATGTACACTCCCATATACTTGGATATACCAGCTATGTACACTCCCATATACTTGGATATACAGGCTAAGTACACTCCCATATACTTGGATATACAGGCTATGTACACTTCCATATACTTGGATATACAGGCTATGTACACTCCCATATACTTGGATATACCAGCTATGTACACTCCCATATACTTGGATATACAGGCTAAGTACACTCCCATATACTTGGATATACAGGCTATGTACACTCCCATATACTTGGATATACAGGCTATGTACACTCCCATATACTTGGATATACAGGCTATGTACACTCCCATATACTTGGATATACAGGCTATGTACACTCCTGTATACTTGGATATACAGGCTATGTACACTCCTGTATACTTGGATATACAGGCTATGTACACTCCCATATACTTGGATATACAGGCTATGTACACTCCTGTATACTTGGATATACAGGCTATGTACACTCCCATATACTTGGATATACAGGCTATGTACACTCCCATATACTTGGATATACCAGCTATGTACACTCCCATATACTTGGATATACAGGCTATGTACACTCCCATATACTTGGATATACAGGCTATGTACACTCCCGTATACTTGGATATACAGGCTATGTACACTCCCATATACTTGGATATACAGGCTATGTACACTCCTGTATACTTGGATATACAGGCTATGTACACTCCTGTATACTTGGATATACAGGCTATGTACACTCCCATATACTTGGATATACCAGCTATGTACACTCCTGTATACTTGGATATACAGGCTATGTACACTCCTGTATACTTGGATATACAGGCTATGTACACTCCCATATACTTGGATATACAGGCTATATACACTCCCATATACTTGGATATACAGGCTATGTACACTCCTGTATACTTGGACTGCAGTGTATATTGAAATCATCTGTCTGTCTGTATAATTATGCTGTGGCATCTAACAACGACTACTTGAGTGAACAATTAGAACAAAACAGGACAATATATCATTCTATACATTATGTAACTGGGTGGTATTTATGATTGGCGGATTTCTTGGTAGAGTAGGACCAATCAATATCCATCAACACTTCAATATATCATTCTATACATTATGTAACTGGGTGGTATTTATGAATGGCGGATGTCTTGGTAGAGTAGGACCAATCAATATCCATCAACACTTCAATATATCATTCTATACATTATGTAACTGGGTGGTATTTATGAATGGCGGATGTCTTGGTAGAGTAGGACCAATCAATATCCATCAACACTTCCAAAGTCACTAATTCTCATATAATAATGATAGAATTGTTTTCATAGCATTCAAGTACTTGGAAGAACGTCTCTGAGTATCAAATAGCAAAAAATACTGCGGAAGTCGTGATAGCGCAGTGGATGCGCGTTCGCTTCAGGTGCGAAAGGCCCGGAGATCGAGCCCCGCTGGTGCCATTACGATTGTGCCCTTAGGCAAGGCATTTAAATTCCACGTTGCCTCTTCTCTCTCCCTCATCAGGAATGAGGTATCGAGAGTGATTAATATAAGTTGTAAGAACTTGTTTCGCAATTGAGCTAAAATAAATTTGTATAAACTAAATAGCAAAATGATAATCAAGTATTCTGAAAAATAAACAAAATTGGCTGAAACAAAAAGAGTTGCATTTGATGCAATGTTTTTATCAGACAAATTAGCATCCGTTTCCCAAATACTTACCTAATGTCTGAAATGAGAGACATCGGTCAGTTACTGCCCCTGAATACTCCCTAAAAGTATGTAGGTCCTCTTAAGTTATCTCCTCTGTTTTTATCGTTGTTTCCTTTGCACAACGTTGCTATCAATTTTCTTCCACTTTCTCATCTTATAATTATTATGTTACTATATCTCGACATATATCCTACAGCATATCCAATGATTAAAAAATCTGTATATTTTTATTAATTAATTAACATGATTTGGATAAAATCACATTTATCATAACGCAACATCTGGTTAGGGAACAACTGTAAAAACAAAGGATTCCAACTGAAGGATCGCTATACAATTAGGGATAAACCAGACTTTATCTGCCAAGGGAGGTAATAGAAAAGCCAGCGAGATCCTTCATTAAAGCAGACATATGTTCCCATTCATGCAATGTGCACATATAGCCAAGAATCAAGTGATCATTTCTGAGTACTCAAGTACTCGATCGGAACTGCTGCTTGCTAGCATCCCTGGTTTTCAAGTAAGTTATGTTTCATATTTCGGAAGGATGACAGCACTCAATGAAATGTATTGTGCATATTGGAGCCATTTTCAGCAAACCTATTTGCTCAGTACATCTGTGAAATACATACTGGCATGAAACCTAAAATACATACTGGCATGAAACCTAAAATACATACTGGCATGAAGCCTATTTGCTCAGTACATCTGTGAAATACATACTGGCATGAAACCTATTTGCTCAGTACATCTGTGAAATACATACTGGCATGAAACCTATTTGCTCAGTACATCTATGAAATACATACTGGCATGAAACCTATTTGCTCAGTACATCTATGAAATACATACTGGCATGAAGCCTATTTGCTCAGACATCTGTGAAATACATACTGGCATGAAACCTATTTGCTCAGTACATCTATGAAATACATACTGGCATGAAACCTATTTGCTCAGTACATCTATGAAATACATACTGGCAGGAAACCTATTTGCTCAGTACATCTATGAAATACATACTGGCATGAAACCTATTTGCTCAGTACATCTATGAAATACATACTGGCATGAAACCTATTTGCTCAGTACATCTATGAAATACATACTGGCATGAAGCAATGGAGCACATTTTAGCAAATCTTCAGCAATATTTGCTTTTTGTTTTTGTGTCAAATTTTAGGTGCGCATTATACATGGTTGCGTGTTATGCATTGATAAGTATACCACCATGTCATTCGAGTTTGCTTTCATAATGGTCAACTCCTTTGTCTTCTGACAATGCTTTGAAAATGCCCACCATCCGCCCGTCTGTCAACAATTACCTCGAAAGACATTTCCTCCGACACCACTGTACAAGTCCTTGTAAACTTTACAGATTATGTCCATCCTTGGATGATCCGCTACTAAATTAGCTAAATAAATAAACTTGATCCATCAATTAAACACTCTGGACATATTTATTTTAAGGATCTTGAAACTATTTTTAATCACATTGATCATAACGTTGTGATCTATTTTCTATTTTTGAATCTACATTAATGAAATTTGGACCATGTTTGCAGTTTTGCAAATAAATTACAAGATTTACCTTTGATTTTGTTGGCCATGACCTTTTGACCTATTTCTTGATTTTGAAGCTCTGAAGATGAAATCTGGACCATGTTTACAGTTTTGCACATTGGTATTTCAATGTTGAAATTGTATCCAAACATACATAAAACTTTAATTTGTTGTAAAATCATTCAAAATGTTTGTGTCTAAATTATGTATGGAATTTCATAAATGGGACTGTTTTACTCAGGTAAGAATGTTAAGTGACAATTAGTTTGTTCAAGTGTACAGCCAACAGCTTTGACAGCTTATCATGTGGACATTCCCCAGCTGGAGCAGACGTTGCCAACACTTCCAGTACATCAACAACAAGCACGTTACAACCCCCCCCCCCAAGTTACTTTACCTTTATTTCACAGTCATTGAACAAAGAGTACAAAGTTATTGTAACATTATGTAAACATTGACGATGGTAAGCAAAAGATTATGGTCACATTGAAGGTAGATAGACAATGCATTAGGCTGTCAAAATAAACTATGGCTGTCCGATTAGCGCAGTGGTTAGTGCGCTAGCTTCTCACCAATGCAACCCGGGTTCGATCCTCGGACCGGGTAATATGTGAGATGGTACGGTGGTCGTCAGATTTGACAGGTGGGTTTTCTCCCGGTACTCCGGTTTCCTCCCACATGAATGACCACATTTACGCTTTCATCAGCGCCAACGAGAGTGATTAATATAAGTTGCTAAAACTTGCTTCGCAATTGTAGAAAAATAAATAAAGTTTAAACTTTGTTATAATTATGGTTCTCTTGAAGCTTTAGTGTTTATTTCCTTAGGAGCTAGCTTCGTCACATGTAGGGAGCTAGCTTTGTCACATGTAGGGAGCTAGCTTTGTCACATGTAGGGAGCTAGCTTTGTCACATGTAGGGAGCTAGCTTTGTCACATGTAGGGAGCTAGCTTTGTCACATGTAGGGAGATAGCTTTGTCATATGTAGGGAGCTAGCTTTGTCATATGTAGGGAGATAGCATTGTCACATGTAGGAAGCTAGCTTTGTCACATGTAGGGAGATAGCTTTGTCATATGTAGGGAGATAGCATTGTCATATGTAGGGAGCTAGCTTTGTCACATGTAGGGAGATAGCTTTGTCACATGTAGGGAGCTAGCTTTGTCACATGTAGGGAGCTAGCTTTGTCATATGTAGGGAGCTAGCTTTGTCATATGTAGGGAGATAGCATTGTCATATGTATGGAGTTAGCTTTGTCACATGTAGGGAGATAGCTTTGTCACATGTAGGGAGCTAGCTTTGTCACATGTAGGGAGCTAGCTTTGTCACATGTAAGGGAGCTAGCTTTGTCACATGTAGGGAGCTAGCTTTGTCACATGTAGGGAGATAGCTCTGTCACATGTAGGATATAGCTTTGTCACATGTAGGGAGATAGCTTTGTCACATGTAGGGAGATAGCTTTGTCACATGTAGGGAACTAGCTTTGTCACATGTAGGGAGCTAGCTTTGTCATATGTAGGGAGCTAGCTTTGTCACATGTAGGGAGATAGCTTTGTCACATGTAGGGAGCTAGCTTTGTCACATGTAGGGAGCTAGCTATGTCACATGTAGGGAGATAGCGTTGTCACATGTAGGGAGCTAGCTTTGTCACATGTAGGGAGCTAGCTTTGTCACATGTAGGGAGATAGCTTTGTCACATGTAGGTAGATAGCTTTGTCACATGTAGGGAGATAGCTTTGTCACATAGGGAGATAGCTTTGGCGGTTGGCTGATTGCCTGTAGACATGAGGGGACATGCAACATGTGATATAGACACCATTGTCAATGCCCACGCCGGCGGTTGGCTGGTTGCCTGTAGATATGAGGGGACATGCAACATGTGATATAGACACCATTGTCAATGCCCATGCCGGCGGTTGGCTGGTTGCCTGTAGATATGAGAGTACGTGCAACATGTGATATAGACACCATTGTCAATGCCCACGCCGACGGTTGGCTGATTGCCTGTAGATATGAGGGTACATGCAACATGTGATATAGACACCATTGTCAATGCCCACGCCGGCGGTAGGCTGATTGCCTGTAGATATGATGATACGTGCAACATGTGATATAGACACCATTGTCAATGCCCACGCCGGCGGTTGGCTGGTTGTCTGTAGATATGAGGGGACATGCAACATGTGATATAGACACCGTTGTCAATGCCCATGCCGGCGGTTGGTTGGTTGCCTGTAAATATGAGGGGACATGCAACACGTGATATAGACACCATTGTCAATGCCCACGCCGGCGGTTGGCTGATTGCCTGTAGATATGAGGGTACATGCAACATGTGATATAGACACCATTGTCAATGCCCACGCCGGCGATTGGCTGATTGCCTGTAGATATGAGGGTACATGCAACATGTGATATAGACACCATTGTCAATGCCCACGCCGGCGGTTGGCTGATTGCCTGTAGATATGAGGGTACGTGCAACATGTGATATAGACACCATTGTCAATGCCCATGCCGGCGGTTGGCTGATTGCCTGTAGATATGAGGGTACATGCAACATGTGATATAGACACCATTGTCAATGCCCACGCCGGCGGTTGGCTGATTGCCTGTAGATATGAGGGTACATGCAACATGTGATATAGACACCATTGTCAATGCCCACGCCGGCGGTTGGCTGATTGCCTGTAGATATGAGGGTACATGCAACATGTGATATAGACACCATTGTCAATGCCCACGCCGGCGGTTGGCTGATTGCCTGTAGATATGAGGGTACATGCAACATGTGATATAGACACCATTGTCAATGTCCATGCCGGCGGTTGGCTGATTGCCTGTAGATATGAGGGTACATGCAACATGTGATATAGACACCGTTGTCAATGCCCATGCCGGCGGTTGGCTGATTGCCTGTAGATATGAGGGTACATGCAACATGTGATATAGACACCATTGTCAATGCCCATGCCGGCAGTTGGCTGATTGCAATATCTCAACATATTATCTGAATAATCGAGAACATTTAATGGTTTGAAGTTTAAAAGGAAGAACAGTAATTATATCTGCCTCCTGGAACTCTTGCAAATTGAATAACATCACCAATCAATAATGTGCATCATGTCTTAAGTCGTTTCACAGAAAATACAAAATCAGTCATGCTGTTCCAACAATTTTTAAAACAGAATTTAAGTGGAGGTGAATTATTTTAAGACCATAATTATGAAGATTTATTGTAGAATATTGCATGTAGCTCACAAGTATTCTGTACTAGGATGCAATATTGCAAAAATGTTGGTTTGAGCCGAAATCGAATGCCCTCTCTGTTCTTTGAATTTTTTACTTTCACCCCCACCCCTCCATAAATCAAAAGAAATATAGATGCTATCTGGATAAAAATGACAAACAAAGGCCTTTAACAACATTGTAGCAAATAAACATTGTAGCGAATAAACATTGTAGCAAATAAACATTGTAGCAAATAAATGATAGCAGTAGTTTCTACGGAAAAAACGTGGAAATTACGTTTTTTATTGTCTCAAAACTGCGGATTTTCAAAATCTCCGAATGTCTTTTTTTGGAAACTCAGTAAATTAATATACACGTATAACAGATGTATATATTTTTATTTTCACAAGGAGCTCAAATGTTACGAAAATGTGTGAACAAATCTGTCTATGCGACTACTGAACAATATGCTCTTCCTCAAACTACATTGAAGGAACGCATCAAAAGAATAACGTTAGTCTTGCTCTCTAAATGGCTGAGGGTTGGTATCCACAGGCTTGTATGCTCTCTAAATGACTGAAGGTGGGTATCCACAGGGTTGTATGCTCTCTAAATGGCTGAGGGTTGGTATCAACAGGTGTGTATGCTCTCTAAATGACTGAGGGTTGGTATCAACAGGCTTGTATGCTCTCTAAATGACTGAGGGTTGGTATCCACAGGTGTGTATGCTCTCTAAATGACTGAGGGTTGGTATCCACAGGCTTGTATGCTCTCTAAATGAATGAGGGTTGGTATCCACAGGCTTGTATGCTCTCTAAATAGCTGGGGCTTGGTATCCACAGGCTTGTATGCTCTCTAAATAGCTGTGGGTGGGTATCCACATGCCTGTATGCTCTCTAAATAGCTGTGGGTGGGTATCTGCAGGCTTGTATGCTCTCTAAATAGCTGTGGGTGGGTATCCACAGGCGTGTATGCTCTCTAAATGGCTGAGGGTGGGTATCCACAGGCTTGTATGCTCTCTAAATGGCTGAGGGTTGGGTATCCACATGCTTGTATGCTCTCTAAATGGCTAAGGGTTGGTATCCACATGCCTGTATGCTCTCTAAATAGCTGTGGGTGGGTATCCACAGGCTTGTATGCTCTCTAAATGGCTGAGGGTTGGTATCCACAGGCTTGTATGCTCTCTAAATGGCTGAGGGTGGGTATCCACAGGCTTGTATGCTCTCTAAATGGCTGAGGGTTGGTATCCACCGGCTGTATGCTCTCTAAATAGCTGTGGGTGGGTATCGACAGACCAGAGAGAAACTGTTGAATGAGAATCTACATCGTTTACGACCCAGCATGCATTTATAATCGTGATGATACTGGATTTAGTGGAAACTTGACATGTGATAAAAGTATTATTGTCAGAAAATGTGTCTGCCAAGCCATGCATTCCATGTTCAATTGGCGATAAATGGTCATGTCACAGTACATTATGCCATATCTGCTCCCGGGCAAACTGTACTACCTTTCTTTATATTTTCGAAGAACTTACGCAGGGCTAGATATTCTGATTGTCTCCCAGATACTTGGGATATTCTAATTGTCTCCCAGATACTTGGGATATTCCGATTGTCTCCCAGATACTTGGGATATTCTGATTGTCTCCCAGATATTTGGGATATTCTAATTGTCTCCCAGATACTTGGGATATTCTGATTGTCTCCCAGATACTTGGGATATTCTGATTGTCTCCCATATACTTGGGATATTCTGATTGTCTCCCAGATACTTGGGATATTCTGATTGTCTCCCAGATATTTGGGATATTCTAATTGTCTCCCAGTCTCCCACTTGTCAAATCATTCCTTCCTTGACAGGTCATAGCTAGACGACCTTGCTTACTTATAACGGACAACCACTTGTCAAATCATTCCTTCCTTGACAGGTCGTAGCTAGACGACCTTGCTTACTTATAACGGACAACCACTTGTCAAATCATTCCTTCCTTGACAGGTCGTAGCTAGACGACCTTGCTTACTTATAACGGACAACCACTTGTCAAATCATTCCTTCCTTCGACAGGCCGTAGCTAGACGACCTTGCTTACTTATAACGGACAACCACTTGTCAAATCATTCCTTCCTTCGACAGGTCGTAGCTAGACGACCTTGCTTACTTATAACCACTTGTCTCAACATATTATTTCACGATTCTGCATTTTATCTATCTATCTATCTTCCTCTAATGTCGAACCCCTCGCGGGCATGTTATCGATGAGCATGGCGGATTTTAGCTATTACTTTTCTGTTGTAAAGGATCAATTTGACGTAAGTGAACTAAGGACGATGAATAACACTTAAATCTTGAGTAAAAAAGGCCAAATCAGATGCATACTGTACTTTTTAAAATCAGTGGAATCAACATATACAGTGCCTCTCTTTCCATTCAAGTCACATCATTAATTAAGTCACATGCTAATAGGCCTATTAATAGGATTAATGATAATCAATAATTACACAGAATACACCTCAGGTTTCCCCAGGCGTTCATATGATCAGAAACTCAATACGGCTCAATTTGGTTTGGGTGTTAAATAAATATATATATATTTATATGACGGACAGGGCAAAAGTATACTAACACCTTTTCCCAGGCTACTTCCCTTTCTATTCATTACATCTACTGCAACCCTTTGATGCGGGATATTTTCATGTTCTGAAGTGCATAGTTATAGAAGTGGCCTCTGGTTTGGGCTATGCAGCCACACGCAACTTACCTAGACACCTCTTCCCTAAAATTATACAACATGCCATGATGACAATTATGCCTGCCACAGTTACAGCAGCATTCAGTGTTACGGGGTATAATATGCCAGTGCAATGGCAATGCTAGTAAAGCATTAAAACCTCTAATTACTATCACCACAGCATCAGCAACACCTAGCACCACTGAAACATCATTGTCTGAAGGGACCAACAATAGTTGACCACGGTTTGTATTGAACCTGCTCTAAGATGCCAGTATATGTATTGGTTTTCCTCAAATATAAATGATATTACAGTTTACTGTTTGCATGGATGACATTACAACTAATGGGTTAAACCAAAATTCTGCCTCATGTGCCGAAATGCAACAGATAACATGTATATGTTTAGTCATAAGCAATAGGCTTCACTGCATAAAGATTTGATTTAGCAGTGTCCTATAGGCCGTCTCCGTGGCCTAGTGGTTAAGGCCTACGGAGTGGGAGGTCGAAGCTTCGAATCTTGTCAGGGGTTCGTTCTGATATGGCCGGTTGGTGAGCCACCAGCTAGTTAAATAATGGTTACCGATTGCCTACCAGCCTGTCGTCTGGCATACAAGCATAGGATTCGGGAAGTACTGATGTTCATAAAAAGAGGTGTCTCATAAGTCAGAAATGGCTGGCCCTTTAAATAGGGGTGACACTATAATAGGCCCTTTAAATAAGGGTGACACTGTAATATGCCCTTTAAATAGGGGTGACACTATAATAAACAAACACTTTACTTATTTTTTATAGGGAGTGACTTCAGTAGTGTAGAGTAGAAATAGAGGATTTAGTACAAACTTGTACTTATATCCAATTTGATTGAGTCAATATTCCAATTTGATTGAGTCGATATTCGAGTGAATATTCTCAACACATTAACCACAACTCCTACCATTGCTAAATTAAAATCTTATTCCATAAAGGATGGCGCACTCCTGTACACGCACTCCTGTACGACGGCAATACATAATTATGTACAGCATTAATATAGAATAAAAACCAAGTTTCTATATGGATGTAATTGTACATTTATCTTGAATAAACACTAATTCCTGATGATATATTACACAAGCCACAGGGATAGGTATTGTTTACCTCATGAATTATTAAATATGATATCATATTTACAATAAGGTTGAAGCTTGTTTGTGCTAACTTCAGGGTGTCTCTTTCACAAGTATATTAACCACATGTTTATTGTCTAGGATGAATGCTGGTAGATTATACTTCACAAGTATATTAACCACATGTTTATTGTCTAGGATGAATGCTGGTAGATTATACTTCACAAGTATATTAACCACATGTTTATTGTCTAGGATGAATGCTGGTAGATTATACTTCACAAGTATATTAACCACATGTTTATTGTCTAGGATGAATGCTGGTAGATTATACTTCACAAGTATATTAACCACATGTTTATTGTCTAGGATGAATGCTGGTAGATTATACTTCACAAGTATATTAACCACATGTTTATTGTCTAGGATGAATGCTGGTAGATTATACTTCACAA
Organism: Archivesica marissinica; assembly: GCA_014843695.1. Taxonomy (NCBI): domain Eukaryota; kingdom Metazoa; phylum Mollusca; class Bivalvia; order Venerida; family Vesicomyidae; genus Archivesica; species Archivesica marissinica. The sequence goes on along the minus strand of CM026399.1, from coordinate 44,244,939 downwards.
GTATATTAACCACATGTTTATTGTCTAGGATGAATGCTGGTAGATTATACTTCACAAGTATATTACCGGTTACCCATATGAGCGACGCCTCCTGAAGAGATTAGTCATTTTAGATTTTTGGAGGATAGTGCAATGATACAGACAGAGACCCATTCCAGATTCTCCTCTGGTTCTTTTACGTGCACGGTGTAAAGCACCGACACGAGACCTCGGTTTAACGTCCCATCTGAAAGACTGTTAATTTTATTAGGGTCAGACGGGGGATCGAACCTGCGATCCCTGGATTACCAGTCCAGCGTGTTACCACTGGACTAGATGAATGCTGGTGGATTATAGTCCAAGCTGATTATGTCTGTAAGATTGTCCTGCAACCAGGTGTTTGTAATTATATGTGGACATCGGAGAATTGTTAATGGAAGTAGGTCAACCACTCATTGTGTAGTGACGGTACCTAGCGAACAACTCTCAGCCACACTTAGACCTCACTGTTAGTCATTCCGCGGCAGCATGAAAACCAACCTGGCTGTTAAATATCAGTGTGTTGTAAGTCACGACTAGACCATATCATCACATCGGCAGATGCTATGTGTGTGTACGCCGTGTACACCGGGGGGAGAGTATGACGCATGAAGATCCCTATGTCCCAGGATGTTGCTTCAGATGTGTCTCAACTGCGACAGGCATGCCATGCAGAGGTCAGTCCCTATGGTTTAAGCTTCATTATGTTTTTTATTATCCCACGCCGAACAGAAGTTCTCGGAGGAGGATATTGGTTTGGTGTTGTCCGTCCGCATGTCCGTCTGTCCACACCCATAAAATGGTACATACGTGGCTAAGATAACAATAGATTTACTGTCTAGTGGTCTAGGGTTAGAAGTTATGTGGCTATAAAACTTTTATGTGGCTATAGAGAATAAAAGAACAGCCATTTAATTTGTAATTTTGTGTATGTCATTTATTCCGTCCATCCGTCCGTCCAGAGTCATATCTCTGTAACCAATGGGTGGAATTTCATGAAATTCCAACCAATGCGTATCATCATAGTGCGCAGGTGCACGTATAACTTCGCATCAGGTGCACGTATAACTTTGCATTAGGTGCACATATAACTTCGCATCAGGTGCATGTATAACTTTGCATTAGGTGCACGTATAACTTCGCATCAGGTGCACGTATAACTTTGCATTAGGTGCACGTATAACTTTGCATCAGGTGCACGTATAACTTCGCATCAGGTGCATGTATAACTTCGCATCAGGTGCACGTCTAACTTCGCATCAGGTGCACGTCTAACTTCGCATCAGGTGCACGTATAACTTCGCATCAGGTCAGTAACACCAGAGTGATGGCCCTTTAATTGTTTTCAACCTCAAATAAAAAGAATAATTTGTTTGTTTAAAGGCGTGTAGCACAATAATTGATAATCGTCAAAAAAAATTTAAACTTTGCATATATTTAGATTAGACATTTCCATGTATGAAAATATTTTAAAACTAGTGGGTCCCCATGCTCGTTTTTGAGTTATGAGCAATTGAAGAGTAGTACCGTGTACACATTATTGGTCCAAATTTTGACGTCAAAATGAGCATACAAATTCCTTTAAACATACATAAAAACACTAGAAAATGAGTTTAGTTCCATTTAATATTGCATATATTTGATGCAAACTAGCAGATGTTCATGTATATCAATAAAACTTTATAATTCTATGTGAAATATTTTTCATTTTGACCATTTTTTATTGTTTACGTCTCGGATATTTTTGCAGTTTAGCTTTGCGAAAAGTAAGAAAATGTGTCATAATTTTTTTTTCAATCATCAGAATGTTTTTAAATTTTCTGTGTAGTATATCTACAATATACTGATAAATATGAAAGCATAAAAAACATACCACACCGTGCTTGTTTTTGAGCTAAATGAGAATAATCGTTACCATTTCAGTGTCAAAATAGGATATTTCCACAATTAGAGACTAATATTTGTGGTATTTCGTATTTATCATTTTATCTCAATTGCATTCTATTGTATTATCATTTTATCTCAATTGCATTCTATTGTATTAAACTTACAACACAAAATGCAGCATTTATCATCGCCGTTTAAAGTGTCCGAAATTACAATGGGATGTGTCCCGTCCGAATTGATGTCAGTTTTATTATCAGGCAGTACGTGTTCAAATGCAATTTGTTTCTTTCTTACAGATGACTTGGCTCCAGATAAAAACTTTCCTGTTCGATTGCGTTTATAAAAGACCATTATGAATATTAAGACGCGTACTAATTTATTGAAATATAAAACTAACACAAAAAGTGATATTATTTTTTTCTGTAGAGGTGAGCCGTGAAATGTACCAACGGTAATAATCGCGATGCGTAGAAAGCTGCGCACGAACAATTGTGCTACACGCCTTTAAGTGAATGATCGAATAATATTTCACTGATGGACATAGGAAGCTATTATTATCACTCGTCGCTAACATCATGATTATAATGCTTTCAATGTTCATTCGGTGAAGAATAATATGATCATTCACTGAAACAAATAAACAAACAAACAAACAAACATCCTCTTGTTATTGTCATCTTATAATCGTTTTCTTCAATTCAAAAAGTAAAACTGTAATTTAAATGCAAATTTATCCTGCTGTTTTCCTTATTAACCACCAATGGAATATGTAAATATGTAAATATGTAATTATGTAAATATATATTCATAAAGGAAGGCAATTGACAAATACTACATGTACACAATCAGATCATTGTGTTTAGATCATCTAAATTTTATACAAAATCTGATCGATCAAATATAAACGTTTGCTTATATTTAGTGTAATACAGTCATCTCATAAAATCTTACATGTACACACGTGTAATAACACCTAGAATGAAGGATTCTGATTGGTTGAGAGGATAATCCTTATAATTTATACTTTAAAGTATGCATATTTCTATTTGAATTGGTAGATAACGTTAATGGGAAGACAAACGCAATTATAAAAATGTTTGAAACATAAATAGAACGCTGCTTTGCATAGTGACGTCATGACAATTTAGCGACGTCATGACAATTTAGCGACTTTAGCGACATCATGACAATTTAGCGACGTCATGACAATTTAGCGATGTCATGACAATTTATCGATGTCATGACAATTTAGCGATGTCATGACAATTTAGCGATGTCATGACAATTTAGCGATGTCATGACAATTTAGCGACTTTAGCGACATCATGACAATTTAGCGATGTCATGACAATTTAGCGATGTCATGACAATTTAGCGACGTCATGACAATTTATCGATGTCATGACAATTTAGCGATGTCATGACAATTTATCGATGTCATGACAATTTAGCGATGTCATGACAATTTAGCGATGTCATGACAATTTAGCAATGTCATGACAATTTAGCGACGTCATGACAATTTAGTGATGTCATGACAATTTAGCGATGTCATGACAATTTAGCGACTTTAGCGACATCATGACAATTTAGCGATGTCATGACAATTTACCGATATCATGACAATTTAGCGATGTCATGACAATTTAGCGATGTCATGACAATTTAGCGATGTCATGACAATTTAGCGACTTTAGCGACATCATGACAATTTAGCGATGTCATGACAATTTAGCGATGTCATGACAATTTAGCGACATCATGACAATTTAGCGATGTCATGACAATTTAGCGACATCATGACAATTTAGCGATGTCATGACAATTTAGCGATGTCATGACAATTTAGCGATGTCATGACAATTTAGTGATGTCATGACAATTTAGCGACATCATGACAATTTAGCAATGTCATGACAATTTAGCGATGTCATGACAATTTAGTGATGTCATGAAAATTTGCACTGACAGTTGGCGTCAACGTGAAAGTAGCAGCGTTATTTTGTGCAAACATATGATTAGAACCCAACATGGTAATGTGACAGAACCCAACATGGTAATGTGACAGAACCCAACATGGTAATGTGACAGAACCCAACATGGTAATGTGACAGAACCCAACATGGTAATGTGACAGAACCCAACATGGTAATGTGACAGAACCCAACATGGTAATGTGACAGAACCAACATGGTAATGTGACAGAACCAACATGGTAATGTGACAGAACCCAACATGGTAATGTGACAGAACCCAACATGGTAATGTGACAGAACCCAACATGGTAATGTGACAGAACCCATTGGTAATGTGACAGAACCCATGGTAATGTGACAGAACCCAACATGGTAATGTGACAGAACCCAACATGGTAATGTGACAGAACCCAACATGGTAATGTGACAGAACCCAACATGGTAATGTGACAGAACCCTATTGGTAATGTGACAGAACCCAACATGGTAATGTGACAGAACCCAACATGGTAATGTGACAGAACCCAACATGGTAATGTGACAGAACCCAACATGGTAATGTGACAGAACCCAACATGGTAGTGTGACAGAACCCAACATGGTAGTGTGACAGAACCCAACATGGTAGTGTGACAGAACCCAACATGGTAATGTGACAGAACCCAACATGGTAATGTGACAGAACCCAACATGGTAGTGTGACAGAACCCAACATGGTAGTGTGACAGAACCCAACATGGTAATGTGACAGAACCCAACTGGTATGTGGTGGTATGTGACAGAACCCAACATGGTAATGTGACAGAACCCAACATGGTATGTGACAGAACCCAACATGGTAATGTGACAGAACCCAACATGGTAATGTGACAGAACCCAACATGGTAATGTGACAGAACCCAACATGGTAATGTGACAGAACCCAACATGGTAATGTGACAGAACCCAACATGGTAATGTGACAGAACCCAACATGGTAATGTGACAGAACCCAACAAGGTAGTGTGACAGAACCCAACATGGTAGTGTGACAGAACCCAACATGGTAATGTGACAGAACCCAACATGGTAATGTGACAGAACCCAACATGGTAATGTGACAGAACCCAACATGGTAATGTGACATAACCCAACATGGTAATGTGACAGAACCCAACATGGTAATGTGACAGAACCCAACATGGTAATGTGACAGAACCCAACATGGTAATGTGATAACAAGGATCTTACACTCGTGGTGATATCATACCATATTTTCTGAAACTCATTTAGGAATTTTGCTCGCCAAAAGGTTTGCTTAATAACAACATTCCAAAACTCGTTTCATAAAATATGTACTCATGTAAAATCACACATATATATATACAGGGCTCAAGCTAGACTCCAATGTTTGGGAGAAGTCACTTCTCCCTCCAAGTGAGAAAATGGGAGAAGTGGGGAGACTCTGACTGTTTACCAACTGCAAATAGTGAACCCGTATTTAGTCGAGGTTTGCAGGATATAAGAACTGTTGTATGTAGCATTGGGTTTATGTATTTCCATTTTTCAATAGTATATATATATATTATATATATATCCATTTTTCAATAGTATATAATATATATTATATATATTTCCATTTTTCAATAGTATATATATTATATATATTTCCATTTTTCAATAGTATATAATATATATTATATATATTTCCATTTTTCAATAGTATATATATATTATATATATTTCCATTTTTCAATAGTATATAATATATATTATATATATTTCCATTTTTCAATAGTATATATATATTATATGTATTTCCATTTTTCAATAGTATATAATTATATATTATTGAAAAATGGAAATATTTCTAAGACAGTAAACATGAACATCTTCTGAGTAATAGGGTTAGGCCTAATAAAATTGTTTCTCATATGTTAGAGAAGCCAATACTAATTACATACGACACAGTTTAGCATTGTAATGTCAGATAGCCATTCCTGTTGAAAAAGTCAACTAAGAAATGTTATTAGCTGTATTCATGACAGTATGGTTAAACATTATTTTTGCTTAGTGCAGTTTATATAAACCGCATACGGACAGACGCTTGGGGTTCTAGACAAATGATCCCAACCATCAGGTGGGAGGTTCTTGCCCCAAAAATATTTCAAGTTTTATTGTTGTTATTTTTTTAAAAACATTATCATACACTATAGGCTTGACACTATACACCAACATTATTTCTTGCTTGGACCTAAATTTTGTTTGTGCATAGTGTAAAGTATATGGTGTGTCTCAATGTCCATATTTTGTAACTGCGACAATTTGGGACATAGGCCTACTTTTTGAAATTTGCTGTTACTAAAATTGTTTGAATTATATACAAACAGTGCATAGACTTGTAAACAAAGAGTACATAGAATTATATACAAACAGTTCAGACTTGTAAACAAAGAGTACATAGAATTATATACAAACAGTTCATAGACTTGTATACAAAGAGTACATAGAATTATATACAAACAGTTCATAGACTTGTATACAAACAGTTCATAGAATTATATACAAACAGTTCATAGACTTGTATACAAACAGTTCATAGACTTGTATACAAACAGTTCATAGAATTATATACAAACAGTTCATAGACTTGTAAACAAAGAGTACATAGTATTATATACAAACAGTTCATAGACTTGTATACAAAGAGTACATAGAATTATATACAAACAGTTCATAGACTTGTATACAAAGAGTACATATAATTATATACAAACAGTTCATAGACTTGTATACAAACAGTACATAGAATTATATACAAACAGTTCATAGACTTGTATACAAACAGTACATAGAATTATATACAAACAGTTCATAGACTTGTATACAAACAGTTCATACATTGTATGACATTGGCACCTGAAGCGAACGTGCATCCACACCCGAGTTGTGCGCATGCTGTAGCACATTGTTCATATAGTAGCACACGGTGATTAGCCCTTTCCTTCATAGAGATTTAGGTTAATATAGTATTATATCTCCATACAAACGACAGCCATTTAGCTAGCATGCAGTGGATAAGTAGTCGCCATATCTATCCCACCTCCATAGATATTACTGGGACTTCATAGAGATTTAGGTTAATATAGTATTATATCTCCATATAAACGACAGCCATTTAACTATCATGCAGTGGATAAGTAGTCACCATATCTATCCCACATCCATAGATATTACTGGGACTACATGAGATTCTGGACTTTATTATGAACATCGGTTTGGCTACTACATTATCAATGTATGTCGTATTGGTAATGGCGTCAAGAGGTGCTTCTATGAGGCAAAGGATTAATGTATGTGGTATTGGTAATGGCATCAAGAAGTGCTTCTATGAGGCAAAGGGTTAATGTATGTCGTATTGGTAATGGCATCAAGAGGTGCTTCTATGAGGCAAAGGATTAATGTATGTGGTATTGGTAATGGCATCAAGAGGTGCTTCTATGAGGCAAAGGATTAATGTATGTCGTATTGGTAATGGCATCAAGAAGTGCTTCTATGAGGCAAAGGGTTAATGTATGTCGTATTGGTAATGGCATCAAGAGGTGCTTCTATGAGGCAAAGGATTAATGTATGTCGTATTGGTAATGGCATCAAGAAGTGCTTCTATGACGGAAAGGGTTAATGTATGTCGTATTGGTAATGGCATCAAGAGGTACTTCTATGAGGGAAAGGATTAATGTATGTGGTATTGGTAATGGCATCAAGAAGTGCTTCTATGAGGCAAAGGATTAATGTATGTGGTATTGGTAATGGCGTCAAGAGGTGCTTCTATGAGGCAAAGGATTAATGTATGTCGTATTGGTAATGGCATCAAGAGGTGCTTCTATGAGGCAAAGGATTAATGTATGTCGTATTGGTAATGGCATTAAGAAGTGCTTCTATGACGGAAAGGGTTAATGTATGTCGTATTGGTAATGGCATCAAGAGGTACTTCTATGAGGGAAAGGATTAATGTATGTGGTATTGGTAATGGCATCAAGAAGTGCTTCTATGAGGCAAAGGATTAATGTATGTGGTATTGGTAATGGCGTCAAGAAGTGCTTCTATGAAGCAACGGGTTAATGTATGTCGTATTGGTAATGGCGTCAAAGGTGCTTCTATGAGGCAAAGGATTAATGTATGTCGTATTGTTAATGGTGTCAAGAGGTGCTTCTATGAGGCAAAGGGTTAATGTATGTCATATTGGTAATGGCATCAAGAGGTGCTTCTATGAGGGAAAGGGTTAATGTATGTCGTATTGGTAATGGCGTCAAGAGGTGCTTCTATGAGGCAAAGGGTTAAACCTGTGTGCCCAGAATTGAAAAGATGTCCTTGCATCCTAGATATTATTGTAATTATTTTTCTTACAGTGACACACATTTCCACGAATTGTTTAATCCCCATCAGTAGTGCTTCTGCAAGCAGTAATTTACAATGGGATTATGATTTGTCTGGTGATAAGCCAGGATAATTACCATCATAAAAACATATTTTGCAGGAAGGAGTCGCTATTGTATTGTGTGGAGATGGTCGATATGAGAAACATTAATGAAATATGAGCGAGATATCATCTTACTGGTCTAGTTGCAGGAGATGTCTATTTGTTAAAAGTGTTTAAAATATAAGTTGTTTTACAAGTATTGGGGAGGAGGTTTGTGGTCATCTTCAGTTTGGATTCCCACTGGCTTCTACCTGGTGTTAAGTGTAAGTGATAATGTGTTTAACAGCAGGGGAAGAAGTGGAAAAAATGATCATTGTATTCACTTTATTCACAAGTGTATTAATATATTGAAATGGATGTAGATTGAATAGAATAAAGTGGGAGAGATGTGCAACCGACATCTAATTTATATAATGAAATGGATGTACAGTTTAACCCTTAAAATGCTGAATAAAGGTGGAGAGATGTGCAAACCACGTCTACGTCTGTGTCGTTAGTTTAAACATTATTTATTTCAGTATTTGTACATGTAATCAAGAAATGAACATTTTACATATAATTTAACAGCAGTAGACTGAAAGGGATTAGAACGAAAGAAAACTTATATAGGTCTTCTCGGTCTCCCTATTCACAGACAAGAACAGACAAGAACCGACAAGAGATGAAAAATGGATAAATAGGCATACACGACGTGGACAAGAGATGGTTACTGAACAAATATGATATAATAAAGTCATCTAAAGTATTAAATATAACATGTGTTTGTCTTATATTGGCTTATTCCATCCAAAAAACTCAAACGCCGTCTTGACGGTCTGCCATACTGTAAAGGGACTTAACTCTTAACGCACACAGGGGAACAGGTGCCTGTTCTCTTGTCGGCTGCTGGGTCAGACAGAGTTAAGTCCCTTTACAGTATGGCGGACCGTCAAGACGGCGTTTGATCGTGTTGAGTTATTTGGATGGAATAAGCCAATATAAGACACACATGTTATATTTAATACTTTAGATGACTTTATTATATCATATTTGTTCAGTAACCATCTCTTGTCGACGTCTTGTATGCCTATTTAACCATTTTTCATCTCTTGTCGGTTCTTGTTTGTTCTTGTCTGTGAATAGGGAGACCCATTCTTCTCCCTATCAATTGATTGATATACAATAGGCAGGAAAATAATATATATATATATATAACAATGAAAATACATGAAATCTATTCTAGGTATTTGCTAAAGAATTTCAGAACTTAATGTATTAGTGAGTCAATAGTTTTGGATGTAAAAAAGAAAATGGTTTATATTTAAAGGAATATATGAAGAAAGTTCAAGAACAAGAAGTTCTGTGTCATTTGCACATCTCTCCCACTTTATTCAGCATTTTAAGGGTTAAACTGTACATCCATTTCAATATATTAATACATAAAATGTTGTTTGCTATTCAACCAAGTGTTTTAGCTCCACTATCGGAATAGCAAACAGTATAGAGCCTGATCTGGCTCTATGATTGTTGCAGGTTACGGGTCAACAGCAGGGAAAGAAGTGGAGGAAATGATAATTGTTTTCACTACATTTAGTATATTACATATATTGAAATGGATGTACAATTTAATACCAATATTATACAATTATAGTGTGCAAACTTGGTGGTGGCAGAATAGGTAATATATTATTCACTTGAAGTCTTATTTCTTGAATAATTGGCTGTCCGATTAGCCCAGTTGTTAGCGCGCTTGCTTCTCACCAATGCAACCTCAGACTGGGAAGTATGCGAGATGGTACGGTGGTCACCAGATCAGACAGGTGGGTTTTCTCCGGGTACTCTGGTTTCCTCGCACACGAATAACCACATGTACGCTTTCATCCGCGCCAATGAGAGTGATTAATATAAATTGTTAAAACTTGCTTCGCAATTGTTGTAAAATAAAAAAAGTTTAAACTTATTAAAATTCACTTGAAATAATCTTAGCTCTTTGCGTGCAGCTAGTAGTGAAAATAACAGTGAAATATGTCGTAGAATTCCATGACATATTTCCACAGTTTTTAGCTACAAGCTAAGAATAACAATAATACAATATAAAACTTGTTGAAAGTTGTGCAAATGGCCACTATTTGAAAGTTACACATTCTGACTGACATCGTAAATACTTACTTGTGACGTCATAGTAAACTACTTACTTGTGATGTCATAGTAAACTACTTACTTGTGACGTCATAGTAAAGTACTTACTTGTGACATCATAGTAAACTACTTACTTGTGATGTCATAGTAAACTACTTACTTGTGACGTCATAGTAAACTACTTACTTGTGATGTCATAGTAAACTACTTACTTGTGACATCATAGTAAACTACTTACTTGTGACGTCATAGTAAACTACTTACTTGTGATGTCATAGTAAACTACTTTCTTGTGACATCATAGTAAACTACTTACTTGTGATGTCATAGTAAAATACTTACTTGTGACGTCATAGTAAAATACTTACTTGTGACATCATAGTAAACTACTTACTTGTGACGTCATAGTAAACTACTTACTTGTGACGTCATAGTAAAGTACTTACTTGTGATGTCATAAGTAAAATACTTACTTGTGACATCATAGTAAAATATTTACTTGTGATGTCACAGTAAATACTTACTTGTGACATCATAGTAAAATACTTACTTGTGACGTCATAGTAAAATACTTACTTGTGACGTCACAGTAAAATACTTACTTGTGACGTCATAGTAAAGTACTTACTTGTGACGTCATAGTAAAATACTTACTTGTGACGTCATAGTAAAGTACTTACTTGTGACGTCATAGTAAAATACTTACTTGTGACATCATAGTAAAGTACTTACTTGTGACATCATAGTAAAATACTTACTTGTGATGTCATAGTAAAGTACTTATTGTGATATCATAGTAAAATACTTACTTGTGATGTCATAGTAAAGTACTTACTTGTGACGCCATAGTAAAGTACTTACTTGTGATGTCATAGTAAAGTACTTACTTGTGACGTCATAGTAAAGTACTTACTTGTGACGTCATAGTAAAGTACTTACTTGTGATGTCATAGTAAAATACTTACTTGTGACGACATAGTAAATACTTACTTGTGACGTCATAGTAAAATACTTACTTGTGACGTCATAGTAAAGTACTTACTTGTGACGTCATAGTAAAGTACTTGTTGTGTCGTCATTATAAGTCGCTATTGCTCCATTCACACAATTGACATAATAATATACACATAGAATACACACTATTGTTTAGAATACATTTACTAGTTTTTTGTTTTATAATAGTTTCATGAATTTAAAAGCTGATTATCATATATAGTAAGCAAAGTATATTATAATTAATACATCGAGTAAAATTAGAAATGAAATATGATGCACATGTAATCTACTTTAGGTTGTGTTAAAACTATTAGTTTATACAAATTTATTTTAGCTCGATTGCGAAACAAATTCTTACAACTTATATTAATCACTCTGGAGACCTCATTCCTGATGGAATCCATCGCCATGAGGGAGAGAGAAGAGGCATGTGGAATTTAAATGCCTTGCCTAACGGCACATTCGTAACGGCTACAGTGGGGCTCAAACTATGAATATAGATCCGACCATGTAACACACTTTATTAATTGTAACGGAAGCACAGGTACATGAAATTCAGTGAATATACAGCTTCGTGGATAAATAGGATCTTCAATATTTGTGTCAATTTGTTACTGAAATTCTTTAACTTATCTTCTAAAACCAATAAAGACACGTCATTTTTATAAATTCAATAACAGGTGACCACTAATATAATATATCCTGATTTTATTTCACTGATTGTCTATAGTTTGCTGACTGATTGTCTATAGTTTGCTGACTGATTGTCTATAGTTTGCTGACTGATTGTCTATAGTTTGCTGACTGATTGTCTATATTTCGTTAACTGATTGTCTATATTACATTGACTGATTGTCTATATTTCATTAACTGATTGTCTATATTTTGCTGACTGATTGTCTATATTTTGCTGACTGAGTGTCTATATTTCGCTGAATGAGTGTTTATATTTCATTGACTGAGTGTCTATATTCCATTCACTGAGTGTCTATATTTCGCTGAATGAGTGTCTATATTTTGCTGAATGAGTGTTTATATTTCATTGACTGAGTGTCTATATTCCATTCACTGAGTGTCTATATTTCGCTGAATGAGTGTCTATATTTCGCTGACTGAGTGTCTATATTTCGCTGAATGAGTGTTTATATTTCATTGACTGAGTGTCTATATTCCATTCACTGAGTGTCTATATTTCGCTGGCTGAGTGTCTATATTCGTTAACTGATTGTCTATATTTCGCTGACTGATTGTCTATATTTCGCTGACTGATTGTCTATATTTGTTAACTGATTGTCTATATTTCGATGACTGATTGTCTATATTTCGCTGACTGAGTTTCTATATTTCGCTGACTGAGTGTCTATATTTTGTTCACTGATTGTCTATATTCGTTAACTGATTGTCTATATTTCGCTGACTGATTGTCTATATTTCGCTGACTGATTGTCTATATTTCGCTGACTGATTGCTTATATTTCGTTTGAGAACATAAAACAAAACTTTAACTTTAGCTTTGATTAGCGTTTGACTGTATATAAGTTCATGTGTACTTCAGGTTATTATTGTAACACAAATGATAATTATGTGTGTTCAATGTAAAGATTTCCGTATCAAATTGTCATTTATTAAACATGTGTGTTCACAGCATAAATTCATATCCACAAACATGGAAACTGATCCATTTTTTGGCGGATTGTTGCCAATATTTGTGTTTATAAAAAAAGTAGACTACATTTTATGTTATTCAAATTTTGCCCGTATGTAAAATGATTGTATTTATGATATCAGAATATGAAACTGATAAATACCTTATTTTTTAGCTTCACTGATTTGTATTAGGGATAAGTAATTATCATGTCGTCAACATTTTAGAATTAGTTAACCCTTTCCTTCATAGATATTTATGTTAATATACTATTATATCTCCATACAAACGACAGCCATTTAGCTATCATGCAGTGGATAAGTAGTCGCCATATCTATCCCACCTCCATAGATATTACTGGGACTACATGAGATTCTGGCCTTCATCATGAACATTGGTTTGGCTACTACATTGTCAATGTGTGTCGTATTGGTAATGGCGTCAAGAGGTGCTTCTATGAGGGAAAGGGTTAATGTATGTCGTATTGGTAATGGCATCAAGAGGTGCTTCTATGAGGGAAAGGGTTAATGTATGTCGTATTGGTAATGGCGTCAAGAGGTGCTTCTATGAGGGAAAGGGTTAATGTGTGTCGTATTGGTAATGGCGTCAAGAGGTGCTTCTATGAGGGAAAGGGTTAATGTATGTCGTATTGGTAATGGCGTCAAGAGGTGCTTCTATGAGGGAAAGGGTTAATGTATGTCGTATTGGTAATGCGTCAAGAGGTGCTTCTATGAGGGAAAGGGTTAATGTATGTCGTATTGGTAATGGCGTCAAGAGGTGCTTCTATGGGGGAAAGGGTTAATGTATGTCGTATTGGTAATGGCGTCAAGAGGTGCTTCTATGAGGGAAAGGGTTAATGTATGTCGTATTGGTAATGGCGTCAAGAGGTGCTTCTATGGGGGAAAGGGTTAAATCACAAAGAATCTCAGCATAACATAAAAAGAAAATTTGTTTTAAATATTTGAGTAGAAGGTGGAAGGTTCGAACCTCATCAGGGGTTCGTTCTGACATGGTTTGGTTGGTGAACCGTCAGCTAGTTAAATAATGGTTACAGAAACAGAGATTTTCTCTTAAATCTTTGAAATTGCATTTAATTTATTATAATAAAAGATCAGTGTGATGATATTGTATTACAAGTTATTCGGGTGTCAAATGTTGAATGGGCCAGATGACATATTGCTATGGTCACCGGTCAGTTAAATAAATGGTCAGTACAAAACCTGGACGACAAAAAATGTCATTAAATTGGTAAATTGATATTTTATGTGTGGTTAGACATTCAAGTCTTTATAAAGTGACCATAATTTATGGGTTCTTTGCATTTCATAGAATTGCATTCCCTTTGAGTATTCATAGGACCCAAGGGTAACACATTTATGTCAAACCCCTTGGGGGGGGGAGGGACATAGACATGTTTTCCTGTGCAGGCATAGCCGACCTAAGTTGTTAACCAGTCCTAAGCAATGTGTGTTAGGTGGCTTGCACAAGGACACTACACATAGTAAGTATTACATGCCGTGACCGGGTACAGAACCCCTCAATTCCAAATCTGATGCTTGACCTTGGACATCTGACACATCTCATTCCACAGGGGTGGATCTTTTGTAGTTTCATGATTGTATTATTTTAAAGTAATGTGACCATACTCCACCCACCAAACCCCATAGTTAAAGCTCACTCACTCCCTCCCCCTCCTCAATGCCGAGTCCTACATCCGTACCTGGTGTATGTAGTAGTATTCAACAGCTGGTTTGATGAGTTTAGGTTATTGTAAAGTAATATGACCATACTCCACCCACCGAACCCCATAGTTAACCCTTTCAACACCACAGACCTCTAAATTGGCTTACAAAAAAGTGTAGATCCAGATGAGCCGGCTCGTGACGAGCCGTCTCATCAGGATCTGCACTTTTTTCAAGTAATATAACTATTTTTAGAATTTGTTTACCCATTTTGATAAATGAACTGATCCAAATGTAATTTTGTTATTAATTTATTGGTCTAAAAATATCATGGACCAGTCCATGTCAGTTACTTGGTGTTGAATGGGTTAAAGCTAACTCACTCCCTCCCCCTCCTCAATGCCGAGTCCTACATCCGTACCTGGTGTATGTAGTAGTATTCAACAGCTGGTTTGATGAGTTTAGGTTATTGTAAAGTAATATGACCATACTCCACCCACAGAACCCCATAGTTAAAGCTCACTCACTCCCTCCCCCTCCTCAATGCCGAGTCCTACATCCGTACCTGGTTTAGGTTAGTGTAAAGTAATATGACCATACTCCACCCACCGAACCCCATAGTTAAAGCTAACTCACTCCCTCCCCCTCCTCAATGCCAAGTCCTACATCCGTACCTGGTTTAGGTTATTGTAAAGTAATATGACCATACTCCACCCACCGAACCCCATAGTTAAAGCTCACTCACTCCCTCCCCCTCCTCAATGCCAAGTCCTACATCCGTACCTGGTTTAGGTTATTGTAAAGTAATATGAGCATACTCCACCCACAGAACCCACTCGGATGTTGTGATAGCGCATTTGCTTCAGGTACGAAAGGCCCGGAGTTTGAGTCCAGCTGTAGCTGTTATGATTGTGCTCTTGTACGATATCCAATAATATATGCATACATACTGTTTCTGAACATAGTAACTTTGAAAACATGTTATATTGATATTGTATTTTGAGATGCACTTGAGAAAATAAATGATAAAAAAAAAAATGATTGTGCTCTTGGGCAAGGCATTTAAATTCCACATGCCTCTTCTCTCTCCTTCATGGCGATAGAGTGATAAATATAATGTTGTATGAACTTGTTTCGCAATTGAGCTAAAATAAATTGGATGGACATCCTTATTTCTGACTGATTGTACTGCTTTATTGTTATTGGCTGTCTGATTAGCGCAGTGGTTAGCGCGCTCGCTTCTCACCAATACAACCTGGGTTCGAACCTCGGACCGGGAAGTATGTGAGATGGTCGCCGGATCGTACAGGTGGGTGTTCTCCGGGTACCCCAGTTTCCTCCCACACGAATGATCACATTTACGCTTTCATCCGCGCCAACGAGAGTGATTAATATAAGTTGTTAAAACTTGCTTCGCAATTGTTGTAAAATAATTAGTCTTTCAGATGAGACTTTAAACCGAGGTCTCGTGTCGGTGCTTTACACCGTGCACGTAAATGAACCAGAGGAGATTCTGGAATGGGTCTCTGTCTGTATCATGCACTATCCTCCAAAATCTAAAATAACTAATATCTTCAGGAGGCATCGCTCATATGGGCAACCGGTAGCGACGATAAATAAACGTAAAAACACTTGTAAAATAAATCAAGTTTAAACTTATTTAATGATACTTTTGTGGCAATTTACTGTGTGGCCACAGATTACTGCAGTATATAGGTATTCATCACCATACCTTAAATTATATTTCTATCTAACCAGACAGTCTAAATTTCATCTCTGCTTGTAAGGAATTTCACATAAATTTTGCAATGAATGATCCAATAGTTGATCTACCATGCAACAATAGGTCTGTAGTTTTATTGTGTACATCAAGTTATTGTAAAATCAACATAACAAAGAGTTGTGTCAGAGGGTTTTCTTGTGACAAACCAATGTGAAATGTATGCAGTAAGGTTTTCAATGGAACTAAGTGGTGAAGGGTTTGGACATGAGATAGCTGCAAGCCCTTTCGATGACATTATGGTATACATTATAATAGCCAATAATCTTGTAGACAATCAATATAAGAGAGATTTAAACCACTTTACTGTTAGATGTTGTTTCAGTTGACAGATTAAAACTATTGGTTTCTTGTAAGCTGACAAATTAAGCCATTTTAAAAGCAATGTAGACCGGGATCTTAAAAATGAATAGGACATTGTAGTAATTTATTTGAACTGTTTATGGATAGTTTATTAAAATATAATTTATTAATTTGTATTATAATTGAATTAATAATTTTTTATAGTGATTAAAATATATATTGCTTTGAAGGAAATATATACAGTGAGATACAGAGACACAAAAGGTAAAGAATAAATCTTATTTAGTTTACAGGGATTGGAAGACAAGCTTTAACAACTTATATTAATTAATCACGCTCGTTGGTGTGTGTGTGAAAGTGTATATGTGCGATGATAATGATCTGGAAGTTGTGGTTGCACAGTGGATGCGCGTTCACTTCAGGTGTGAAAGGTCTGGAGTTCGAGCCCCGCTGGAGCCGTTACGATTGTGCCCTTAGGCAAGGCATTTAAATTCCACGTTGCCTCTTCTCTTTCGCTCTAAGTTGTAAGAATTTGTTTCGCAATCGAACTAAAATAAATTTGTATAAACTAAGCCGTACGTACCACCTCGCATACTTCCTGGGCCAAGGATCGAACCATGGTTGTATTGCTGAGAACCGAGCATGCTAATCACTAATCGTAGAACCTATTTACATGTACGAAAGTAAATATTATTGATTTGTTGTTTGACCAGATTCCGAGATAAATGGGGACCATGATTGTGTAGTAATACTTTTGACTAATTGCTTACATAGAAAACTGTGTATTCATCTTAAACATACAGTATATTCCTGGCCATAAGTCGATATCTGCCATAAGTCGGTATCTGCCATAAGTCGGTATCTGCATAAGTCGGTATCTGCCATAAGTCGGTATCTGCCATAAGTCGAGGGTCAAATTTTGGCTTGAAAATGCTTATTTAATGCTGGATCCTGCCATAAGTCGAGGGTACTTTGTGGATCCTGCCATAAGTCGAGGGTACTTTGTGGGTCCTGCCATAAGTTGAGGTTACTTTGTGGATCCTGCCATAAGTCGAAGGTACTTTGTGGATCCTGCCATAAGTCGAGGGTACTTTGTGGATCCTGCCATAAGTCGAGGGTACTTTGTGGATCCTGCCATAAGTCGAGGGTACTTTGTGAACAATAACATTTGTTACAACAATGGTTTTTTCTCTCATTGTTTAATTAAACTGAGCTAAATTTGAGATATCTGGACCACTTTATTCCATTACAAATCGTAAAAAAAATAAACTGATGCACATGAACAATAATTCATGAAGTTTGTTTATCAGGTTTTTAATGGTTTAAAATGTAAATTAATTGTCTAATCAAATTGTTAGAACAGAATTCCAACAAATAAAAAACAGTACAACAGTACTTTTTTCCCCAACATTATTTTTTTCCTGTTTCTCATCCATTACTTTCATCACATTTGTGGATGAGATAAAGGTCGACTTATGGCCGGGAATATACGGAGAGGTAGTTGTGAGCAGCATACATAAAATAACTCGAGAATAAAATAATCAATGTTACATTTCATAAGGAAAAAAACACCACATGTGAATTTCTTGTATTTTTTTTGTTAATTAATACAAATTATTTCAACTTGATTGCAAAGCAAGTTCTAACAACTTTTATTAATCACTCTCGAGACCTCATTCCTGAATGATGGAATCTATCACCATGAGGGAGAGAGAAGAGACAGACAATGTGGAATCTATCACCATGAGGGAGAGAGAAGAGACAGTGTGGAATCTATCACCATGAGGGAGAGAGAAGAGACAATGTGGAATCTATCACCATGAGGGAGAGAGAAGAGACAATGTGGAATTTATCACCATGAGGGAGAGAGAAGAGGAAATGTGGAATCTATCACCATGAGGGAGAGAGAAGAGACAATGTGGAATTTATCACCATGAGGGAGAGAGAAGAGGCAATGTGGAATCTATCACCATGAGGGAGAGAGAAGAGACAATGTGGAATTATCACCAATGAGGGAGAGAGAAGAGACAATGTGGAATCTATCACCATGAGGGAGAGAGAAGAGACAATGTGGAATCTATCACCATGAGGGAGAGAGAAGCGACAATGTGGAATCTATCACCATGAGGGAGAGAGAAGAGACAATGTGGAATCTATCACCATGAGGGAGAGAGAAGAGGCAATGTGGAATCTATCACCATGAGGGAGAGAGAAGAGACAATGTGGAATCTATCACCATGAGGGAGAGAGAAGAGGCAATGTGGAATCTATCACCATGAGGGAGAGAGGAGACAATGTGGAATTTAAATACATGAAGCAAACACGCTATCACGACTTCCATAATCGCGACGGAGTTTAGGTCACAATTATTGTGCATGCAAGATTGTTTGGATATTAACCCTTAACCTGCCAATCACGACTAAAGTCGCTTTTGCAAACAACAAAGAGCCAGATCAGGCTCTATGCTGTTTGCTATTCGGATATTGGAGCTAAAACACTTGTCTGAATAGCAAACAACATAGATCAGGCATCACACCGCGTCTGATCTGGATATATGTTGTTTGCACATTCCGTCAAATTTATTCGGCAGGTTACGGGGTTAATGTGCATGCAATGGGCATATTAATGTGAGTTTTTTCTTAACCGCTGTTGGAAAAGGCAGCCATTTTGAAATCAATTGTGACATTTTCCTACATTAATCATAAATTCCCATTTATATATAATACCCTATTTCGAGTAATTTCACATTACTCACAATATCATAATATAAGAATAAATTATTAAAATACTAGAATTATTCTAATATAAACTTTAAACAAATTTTATGTTAAAAAGTAACTTAAAGGAGATTTTGTAAAGTGACAATTAGCACAAAATGATTATGACTAATATTCTAGTGACTTAAAGGCACTTGTTGTCAGATTTTCACAAACTTTATATAATTTCATTTTTGGAATTGCTCCTATAACGGGACATAATAACAACTGGAAAATAAAAATAATACAGACTAAGAAATTGCATGGTTATAGGCTCAATCTCATCATATAGCGGATATCCGGATAAAGTAAAACCGCCCCTGCAAAGGTATGACGCGCCACCAACTGAGCTTTGATTTAGCCATATTTTATTACACATGTATTATATTTATTACGAGCATGAATAAGACTAGAAATTTGTTAACAAATTATAAGACACATATACATGGAACATTCTGTCTGATCAGGCTCTATGCTGTTTGCTATTCAGATGATCTTGCTAAGACACTTGTATGCAACAAACAACATAGATCCTGATCAGCACGCAGCTATGTTGTTTGCAAAAGCCTTTAAATATATCTAGAATGAAATGGGTTAACACCAGAAGAAAAAACTTAGAAGAATTGATTTAGTTTTTTTTCCACTCATTTTTTGAATCTAACAACTGGTTCCTTTAAAGTGCCATAGATTAAGTCACATAAATATTTATGTATCCTTTTGATTTATATGGACAGCTGTTGTCTTGTCTTGATATATGAAATATATAGCTTCCTTTGTGGTTGTACACCAAACCACTCCTGCATAAATAATATGAAAAATGTTGCTTTATGTAAGTCTGTCATGCAAACATGACCATAAGTGCTTTCAAAATTGCTTGGGATCAATGCTCTAAACATTGCTTGGGATGTTCTACTGTCTTGTCCATTCTGGCAGGAGATTTAATAAAACTAGAAAGATTTGTGAGGGGAAGTTTCCTGGATGATTTGTAGTTTATGGGAGATATAGAGGTAATACTGTAGTTTGTATTTGGTATTTAATGTCACTGTATCAGTAACTATGTTGGTGGTGGAAATACATAGATGACTAAAATTATCATTTCTAATTTATTGTTTGAAATATATTATGTCAACCATTTTCATAGCTCCGAGATGTTTTTGCTATGTTAGGAAGAAGTTTTTGATATATTAGGGAGAAGTTGTTGATGTATTGGTGAGACGTTTTTGTTATTTTAAGGAGAATATTTTGCTATCTAAGGGAGAAGTTATTGATATATTAGGGAGAAGTGTTTTGATATATTTGGGAAACGTTTTTGCTATTTAGGGAGAAGTTTTTGATATATTAGGGAGAAGTTTTTGATATATTAGGGAGACGTTTTTGATATATTAGGGAGAAGTTATTGATATATTAGGAAGAAGTTCTTGATATATCTTCTATATGAGAAAACTTCCCCCGCAACTGAAAGCAGGGATAAGCTAGTGAGAGAGACAGTTTTCTCCAAAGTTTCCCCTCTAGCTTGTGCCCTGTGTTTCATGTAGCTGTAATGTTGGTGGGGAAATTAAAATATTGTAGGGGGTGGATCAAGATAAACATATATAAACATTTGTGTGGATGTGCGTTCGCTTCAGGTGCGAAAGGTCCGGAGTTCGAGCCCCGCTGGAGCCATTACGATTGTGCCCTTAGGCAAGGCATTTAAATTCCACGTTGCTTCTTCTCTCTCCCTTGTGGCGATGGATTCCATCAGGAATGAGGTCTCAAGAGTGATTAATATAAGTTGTAAGAACTTGTTTCGCAATCGAGCTATAATAAATTTGTATGAACTAAATGGTCCTTATATAAAACATTCCTTAATATTTGAGCATGTGCTCATGAATACTGAGAGAATATTGTATAACATATGGTAACTATTAGTTTATAAACAATTATTTTAGCTCGATTGTGAAACAAGTTCTTATAACTTATATTAATCACTCTCGAGACCTCATTCCTGATGGAATCCATCGCCACAAGGGAGAGAGAAGAGGCAACGTGGAATTTAAATGCCTTGCCTAAGGGCACAATCGTAACGGCTCCAGTGAGGCTCGAACTCCAGCCCTTTCGCACCTGAAGCATATGTGCTACCACTGCGCTATCACGACTTCCACATATGGAAACTATTTACCCTTTCAACACTACAGACCTCTAAATAGGCTTACAAAGAGTGTCAGCACGAGCCAGCTCATCTGGATCTGCACTTTTTGCTGGTCTAAATATAATTTTCTTATTAATTTATTGGTCTAAAAATATCATGCACCAATCCATGTCAGTGACTTGGTGTTGAATGGGTTGTGTGTGTTTATTTATCGTTGCTACCGGTTGCCCATATGAGCGACACCTCCTGAAGAGATTAGTCATTTTAAATTTTTGGAGGATAGTGCAATGATACGGACAGTGACCCATTCCAGAGTCTCCTCTGGTTATTTTACATGCACGGTGTAAAGCATCGACTGTTAATTTCATTAGGGTCAGACAGGGGATCGAAGCTGCGATCCCTGGATTAGCAGCCCAACATATGAACCACTGAACTACAGGTCTGTCTGTATTGAATGGGTTAAATCACAGGAACTTGAAATTTTATCCATAAGCCACCAAAGATCTCGTACCTCAATCCTAGGACACCCCCTCTATTCTTTTTTTTAATAGAGGGGGGTGTCCTAGGATAGAGGTACGAGACCTTTGGTGGCGCAATATGGATAAAATTCCAAGTTCCTGTGGTTAAGTGTAGCTAGTAGAGATAGTGTTATTATACCAGATATTAGAAGTGTATGAATAACATAATATTCATGAAAGTCTCATAAAATGCACACACCCTTATGTTTTTGACATATATATATACTTAAGGACAAAAGTTTTGCACTGACAGACGGATCAATAGCCCAGTGGTAACACGCTGGACTGGTAATCCAGGGATCGCAGGTTCGATCCCCCGTCTGACCCTAATAAAATTAACAGTCTTTCAGATGGGACATTAAACCGATGCCTCGTGTCGGTGCTTTACACCGTGCACGTAAAAGAACCAGAGGAGACTCTGGAATGGGTCTCTCTCTCTGTATCATTGCACTATCCTCCAAAATCTAAAATGACTAATATCTTCAGGAGGCGTCGCTCATATGGGCAACCGGTAGCGACGATAAATAAACGTAAAAAAACAAAAGTTTTGCACTGGTATTTTTTTATATCAGCATTTAAAGTCAATAACAAGCAATTAAATGTTATGTAATCAGCAGTATAGCTTTCTGTCCAATTCCTTATTTCAATTGTTGTAAATAACCATGTACATGATAAAAAATAAATATGTTTAAACCAATGTTTGTAATCTAACTTGTCAATGTGTCATACACATTCTCTAAAAATTTGGTCAACATCAATTTGGATTAAGCTGATATAAAAAATACCTGTGCAAAACTTTTGTCCATAAGTATACTTTGAAGTGTGTTTAATACTGACTTAATATTATGTAAATTTGATCAGATATGGCGGGGGGGGCTCATAGTTATGTACCGAGGTATTATGTACGAGGTATTATGTACCCCTGCTTCAGTAAATGAAATATATCATCATAATCGAGAGAATAAATCTTACAGGAGATCAATTGTTTGAACAAACTGACCAAACCATCAATATTTACATTGTGGCAACAAGTTGTAGTACTGATCCTGCCGAAATATGGTTCCATATGTACAGACTCTGTATATCCAGTATGTTGCAGAATACAGGAGTGCATTGTTCGGTATATCTGAGTGTACAGGAGTGTATGGTTTCATATATCCAAGTGTGCAGGAGTGTATGGTTTCATAAATCCAAGTGTGCAGGAGTGTATGGTTTCATATAACCAAGTGTACAGGAGTGTATGGTTTCATACATCCAAGTGTACAGGAGTGTATGGTTTCATACATCCAAGTGTACAGGAGTGTACAGGAGTGTATGGTTTCATACATCCAAGTGTACAGGAGTGTACAGGAGTGTATGGTTTCATACATCCAAGTGTACAGGAGTGTATGGTTCCATATATCCAAGTATACAGGAGTGTATGGTTTCATATATCCAAGTATACAGGAGTGTATGGTTTCATATATCCAAGTATACAGGAGTGTATGGTTTCATATATCCAAGTAACAGGAGTGTATGGTTCCATATATCCAAGTATACAGGAGTGTATGGTTCCATATATCCAAGTATACAGGAGTGTATGGTTCCATATATCCAAGTGTACAGGAGTGTATGGTTTCATATATCAGTATACAGGAGTGTATGGTTCCATATATCCAAGTATACAGGAGTGTATGGTTCCATATATCCAAGTATACAGGAGTGTATGGTTTCATATATCCAAGTATACAGGAGTGTATGGTTCCATATATCCAAGTGTACAGGAGTGTATGGTTTCATATATCCAAGTATACAGGAGTGTATGGTTTCATATATCCAAGTATACAGGAGTGTATGGTTTCATATATCCAAGTATGCAGGAGTGTATGGTTTCATATATCCAAGTATACAGGAGTGTATGGTTTCATATATCCAAGTATACAGGAGTGTATGGTTTCATATATCCAAGTATACAGGAGTGTATGGTTTCATATATCCAAGTATCAGGAGTGTACAGGAGTGTATGGTTCCATATATCCAAGTATACAGGAGTGTATGGTTCCATATATCCAAGTATACAGGAGTGTATGGTTTCATATATCCAAGTATGCAGGAGTGTACAGGAGTGTATGGTTCCATATATCCAAGTATACAGGAGTGTATGGTTCCATATATCCAAGTATACAGGAGTGTATGGTTCCATATATCCAAGTATACAGGAGTGTATGGTTCCATATATCCAAGTATACAGGAGTGTATGGTTTCATATATCCAAGTATACAGGAGTGTATGGTTCCATATATCCAAGTATACATGAGTGTATGGTTCCATATATCCAAGTATACAGGAGTGTATGGTTTCATATATCCAAGTATACAGGAGTGTATGGTTCCATATATCCAAGTGTGCAGGAGTGTACAGGAGTGTATGGTTTCATATATCCAAGTATACAGGAGTGTATGGTTTCATATAACCAAGTATACAGGAGTGTATGGTTTCATATATCCAAGTATGCAGGAGTGTATGGTTTCATATATCCAAGTATACAGGAGTGTATGGTTTCATATATCCAAGTATACAGGAGTGTATGGTTTCATATATCCAAGTATACAGGAGTGTATGGTTTCATATATCCAAGTATGCAGGAGTGTACAGGAGTGTATGGTTCCATATAACCAAGTGTACAGGAGTGTATGGTTTCATATAACCAATTGTACAGGAGTGTATGGTTTCATATATCCAAGTATACAGGAGTGTATGGTTTCATATATCCAAGTGTACAGGAGTGTATGGTTTCATATATCCAAGTGTACAGGAGTGTATGGTTTCATATATCCAAGTATACAGGAGTGTATGGTTTCATATAACCAAGTGTACAGGAGTGTATGGTTTCATATATCCAAGTGTACAGGAGTGTATGGTTTCATATATCAAAGTATACAGGAGTGTACAGGAGTGTATGGTTTCATATAACCAAGTGTACATGAGTGTATGGTTTCATATATCCAAGTATACAGGAGTGTATGGTTTCATATAACCAAGTGTACAGGAGTGTATGGTTTCATATATCCAAGTATACAGGAGTGTACAGGAGTGTATGGTTTCATATATCCAAGTATACAGGAGTGTATGGTTTCATATATCCAAGTGTACAGGAGTGTATGGTTCCATATATCCAAGTATACAGGAGTGTATGGTTTCATATATCCAAGTGTACAGGAGTGTACAGGAGTGTATGGTTCCATATATCCAAGTATACAGGAGTGTATGGTTTCATATATCCAAGTATACAGGAGTGTATGGTTTCATATATCCAAGTATACAGGAGTGTATGGTTTCATATATCCAAGTATACAGGAGTGTATGGTTTCATATATCCAAGTATACAGGAGTGTATGGTTTCATATATCCAAGTGTACATGAGTGTATGGTTTCATATATCCAAGTGTACATGAGTGTATGGTTTCATATAACCAAGTGTACAGGAGTGTATGGTTTCATATAACCAAGTGTACAGGAGTGTATGGTTTCATATAACCAAGTGTACAGGAGTGTATGGTTTCATATAACCAAGTGTACAGGAGTGTATGGTTCCATATAACCAAGTATGCAGGAGTGTATGGTTTCATATAACCAAGTGTACAGGAGTGTATGGTTTCATATAACCAAGTGTACAGGAGTGTATGGTTTCATATATCCAAGTGTACAGGAGTGTATGGTTTCATATAACCAAGTGTACAGGAGTGTATGGTTTCATATATCCAAGTATGCAGGAGTGTATGGTTTCATATATACAAGTATGCAGGAGTGTATGGTTTCATATATCCAAGTATACAGGAGTGTATGGTTTCATATATCCAAGTATGCAGGAGTGTATGGTTTCATATATACAAGTATACAGTAGTGTACAGGAGTATACAGGAGTGTATGGTTTCATATATACAAGTATACAGTAGTGTACAGGAGTATACAGGAGTGTATGGTTTCATATATCCAAGTATACAGGAGTGTACAGGAGTGTATGGTTTCATATATCCAAGTGTACAGGAGTGTATGGTTTCATATATCCAAGTGTACAGGAGTGTACGGAGTGTGGAGTGTATGGTTTCATATATCCAAGTGTACAGGAGTGTATGGTTTCATATATCCAGGTGTGCAGGAGTGTATGGTTTCATATATCCAGGTGTGCAGGAGTGTATGGTTCATATATACAAGTATACAGTAGTGTATGGTTTCATATATCCAAGTATGCAGGAGTGTATGGTTCCATATATCCAAGTATGCAGGAGTGTATGGTTCCATATATCCAGGTGTGCAGGAGTGTATGGTTTCATATATCCAAGTGTACAGGAGTGTATGGTTTCATATATCCAAGTGTGCAGGAGTGTATGGTTTCATATATCCAAGTGTGCAGGAGTGTATGGTTTCATATATCCAGGTGTGCAGGAGTGTATGGTTTCATATATCCAGGTGTGCAGGAGTGTATGGTTTCATATATACAAGTATACAGTAGTGTATGGTTTCATATATCCAAGTATGCAGGAGTGTATGGTTCCATATATCCAAGTATGCAGGAGTGTATGGTTCCATATATCCAGGTGTGCAGGAGTGTACAGGAGTGTACAGGAGTGTATGGTTCCATATATCCAGGTGTGCAGGAGTGTACAGGAGTGTATGGTTTCATATATACAAGTATACAGTAGTGTACAGGAGTGTATGGTTCCATATATCCAAGTATGCAGGAGTGTATGGTTCCATATATCCAAGTATGGGGTGTACAGGAGTGTATGGTTTCATATAACCAATTGTGGAGTGTACAGGAGTGTATGGTTTCATATAACCAATTGTAGGGTGTACAGGAGTGTATGGTTTCATACATCCAAGTGTACAGGAGTGTATGGTTTCATATATCCAAGTGTACAGGAGTGTACAGGAGTGTATGGTGATAAATACACTTGCAAACAGCTATCATAGAGCCTGATCAGACATCACATTCTGTGCATGTTCAGTACATGCCATCTGATATGGTCCTATGCAGTTTGCAAATACGAATAAACTTGTTTCCAGCACAGTAAGGGTTAACAGGAATATGACTAATTTGAAACATTAGTCAGTTACTGCCCCTGAATACTCCTAGAAGTAGATTGTATGTCATGTCATCTTAATTTGGTTTCCTCTGTTTTTATCATTGTTTCTTTGCACCATATGCTATCCGTTTTTCATCCATTTTCTCATCTTCTGATTATTAAATGACTAAATCTCGACAGATATCCTACAGCATATCCAATGGATACATTTCTGTAAGAGTTGGTTATCAATTAACTAACATTATTTTGATAAAATTACATTTTTTCCTACCGCATCGTGTTAGAAAACAACAGTAAAAACAAAGGATTACAACTTAAAGGACCAAAAATCGATGCAGCAATTTAAGCAATGATCTTTTCTTTAACCATTTGCAGGACTCTCCAATTTGTTTATGCATTGAAAATGCAGAACATTGCTTCTTCAAATGTAATAGATATAGAATTGAACGTAATTCAGTTGATTCCACCCACTAAGTTCCATTAAATTACTTCACGGTATAGAGTCATTAACAGATGAGGAGAACACAACATAAATAATTTGGCATCATTTTTCGGCGCTCCTCTCTTGAATTAAATATACGTTATTTGCTTGTGAGATGGGATCGTGGGTTTGGGTTATTTGCTTGTGAGATGGGATCGTGGGTTTGGGTTATTTGCTTGTGAGACGGGATCGTGGGTTTGGGTTATTTGCTTGTGAGATGGGATCGTGGGTTTGGGTTATTTGCTTGTGAGATGGGATCGTGGATTTGGGTTATTGCTGTGAGATGGGATCATGGGTTTGGGTTATTTGCTTGTGAGACGGGATCGTGGGTTTGGGTTATTTGCTTGTGAGATGGGATCGTGGGTTTGGGTTATTTGCTTGTGAGACGGGATCGTGGGTTTGGGTTATTTGCTTGTGAGATGGGATCGTGGGTTCGGGTTATTTGCTTGTGAGATGGGATCGTGGGTTCGGGTTATTTGCTTGTGAGACGAGGTAGTGGGTTCGGGTTATTTGCTTGTGAGACGGGATCGTGGGTTCGGGTTATTTGCTTGTGAGACGGGATCGTGGGTTCGGGTTATTTGCTTGTGAGACGGGATCGTGGGTTCGGGTTATTTGCTTGTGAGACGAGGTAGTGGGTTCGGGTTATTTGCTTGTGAGACGGGATCGTGGGTTCGGGTTATTTGCTTGTGAGACGGGGTAGTGGGTTCGGGTTATTTGCTTGTGAGACGGGATCGTGGGTTCGGGTTATTTGCTTGTGAGACGGGTCGTGGGTTCGGGTTATTTGCTTGTGAGACGAGGTAGTGGGTTCGGGTTATTTGCTTGTGAGACGAGGTAGTGGGTTCGGGTTATTTGCTTGTGAGACGGGATCGTGGGTTCGGGTTATTTGCTTATGAGACGGGATCGTGGATTCGGGTTATTTACTTGTGAGACGGGATCGTGGGTTCGGGTTATTTGATTGTGAGACGGGATCGTGGGTTCAGGTTATTTGCTTGTGAGACGAGGTCGTGGGTTCGGGTTATTTGCTTGTGAGACGGGATAGTGGGTTCGGGTTATTTGCTTGTGGGACGAGGTAGTGGGTTCGGGTTATTTGCTTGTGAGACGGGATCGTGGGTTCGGGTTATTTGCTTGTGAGACGAGGTAGTGGGTTCGGGTTATTTACTTTTGAGACGAGGTAGTGGGTTCGGGTTATTTGCTTGTGAGACGGGATCGTGGGTTCGGGTTATT